>JWIW01000003.1:8782-369409 GCA_000966855.1 Fusarium sp. JS1030
AGGTCATCTTTCAGAGGGGCCGGGCTTGTCCCTCTTGACCTAGAAAGTGTGGTCTCAAAGCTTGATGTGCAGCTATGGACCCTAATGCCGGTTGAGGAGGAGGCCGGGCCCTCGACCCCTTGGGCTTCAAAGACCCCAAAGACAGTGCTTGAGGCTGGGTCTCAGTCTGAATACCTTGAGAGACGAATCAGAAGGCATAAAAGTAGCTCTCCAGAGTCAATTATTGAAGCCATGAAGTCTCTTACTAAGGCAGTAAAGGGAAATATGCATGAGGTTGCTTTATTAAGGGCTGAGGTACAAGATCTTCGACAGGCAAATGAGATACTAAGCCGACGCCGGAGGGCAAAAAGAAGGCGGCTACAGAAAAGAGGGGTAATGACAGTAGAGGAAGGAAGGCAAGCAATTGATCAGATGGATGTTGATGCGCAGGTAGCTGCGGAATCGTCGAGAAGTGGTGGTCGAGGAAGGTCAGTCGGACCGGGCGTTTGGCGCTGTGGAATATGCGGTAAGCCCGGGCATAATGCAAGGACGTGCCAGGTAGTGATTGAGACGTCTAGAGAAGAGTATAGCGAGTGATTTTAGTTGATCAATTGATTTATTGCGTTTTTATCATAGTATACTTAAGGAGGGTTAGAATTTTTGTCACGCCCGCTTGGATGTCCCACTCACTTATCGTATACGTTAGATACTTATTACTTTAATAGTTTCTTCTCTATCGCTTTATATATATATTACTAGATATATTATTGTGGTTGAATTTTGATAGAATAAAATGCACCTGTCGACTACCCGCGCGAATTCTACTAAGACCTCCCACGACTTAAGCCTGGGGGGAGCCTGATTCGCATGTCCTATATGGTGGAACACGTGGGCCGTCGTAAATTACTACCAAAATCGGGCTGTGCCAAGACAGTCTGACGGAGTCGGCCAGCTGTCCTGTCGTAAGAAAAGTGGTAGTGGTATACCTCATAAAAGTGCATCTACTAATTGTACAGGGGTATCGGAGATAGGCAAAGGAAGACATTCCTGCATATTTCCGACCGACATCTTAAGAAAAGAGGCCGAGCCGCGACTAGCCGCGCCTCAAACCTCCAATATACTCTACCGCCTAAGCCTTGGAAGCTGTCGACCCCTCATCTCTAAAGCCTCAGCAGGGCGGGGTAGTAAGACAGACCATTAGGATGACCCATACTATCACTGTGAAAAATGGGAAATGGAAAAAGGACGAGATATCCCGCTAATTTGAGATATGACTGCTATGCATGCTCGCCAATGAAAGCCCAGTCACGAGTCTTGGGGTGGGAACATGGAAGGGAGAGTAGGCAGGCTCCATGGGTACTGATGACAAGGTTGATTCTCAGCTCTGTAGATCATGTTATCTCGTTTCTCGTGGCAAGGCCTTTTCGGACGGCGCGGAGTGATGTCTACACGTCACCTGGCAGATGTCAATTATGACAGGACCCTGACACCAGTGATGCAGAACGGGGGTGGCGCGGAAGCTGGAATAGGCAGCACATGCCACATCGCCTCGTATGTACTGTAACGTTGGATTGAAACGATCAACAGCGGATCGGGCCGATCCGCTGTTGATCGTTCCCGATCCGCTGTTGATCGTTTAGCGTCTCAAGAGTGAGCTACGCTAGCTCCGTGATGTGACGGCCGGAAGCCCTGTTGCCGTTACCTAAAGGTTTAATATAAAACACAATCTGCAATTACTACTTTAAAAAGACTTAAGACTATAGATAACCAGCAGTGACTTGTTATCTTATTATCGCGATGACTTCAGACTCTGACGCAGGCTGGCTGGTTGAAGCCGACTCTAGCTCGCCACTGACGGAAACTGATTATAGCCATCAGCTGGAAGGTTATGCTAATGCACGGCACCCTGGAACATTCAATTATATACTAGAATCGACCGAGTACAGGAAATGGGTTGGGTCCAGTCCACAGACACTGTTCTTGCTCTCTGAACCTGGGGCCGGGAAGTCTGTTGCAGCAGCCTTGCTTATTCAAGACTTGATCTATAGATACGGTCGGGACCAGCCAGACGCTAGATCAGCTGGTGAGCAGAGCGAACACGCCACTGTCAGTGTGGCTTATATCTTCTTCGATTCACTCCGCCACGAGGAACAAAGTTACGATAACATAGCCCTCTGCATCTCAGAACAGCTCGCCACTACAAGATGTGCTTCGAAGAGGCCGAAGCCCCCGCCATGGATGCCACAGCCCCATGACAGTGAGCCCCCTCCCATTTTCACTAAGGTCGGCGTGTCCCGATTTCTGGAAGAGCAGATCGTAGGACATGGCAAACACTCGACAGTTTTTGTCATTCTTGATGGGCTGGAAGAATGCACAGAAACCACTCGTACAGCGTTGCTTGCCCTTTTAGCAGAGGTCCAGAGAGAGAATGTTTCTCTGAACGTGATGGCGACATGGCGAAAGGATTGGGCTCCGGCTGCATATGTCCAGGAGCTTTTCCAAAACGTGAGGCGACTTGAAATTTACGCCCGGCACCAGGATTTGAAGGTATACGTGACTCAAAATCTACCATTTGAGCTTAAGGGCCAGAAAGATTTGATTCACAAAATTGTGGCGGCGGCAGACGGACGGTACGCACTTCGGATACAATCATCGAGTGATAATTCCGGCAGGTAGCTAACACCAGCTTTCAGATTTTTGCTCTCTAAACTCTATCTTCACGTCCTTGCATCGACTCCATCACCGCAGCGCCTTGATTATGCCGTCTCGATGCCAACCTTCGGTGCCACTTACGATGCTTTATACGCAGATATCATGAACAAAATCGCTTCCCAGACTCCCCATCTAGCACATGTGGCGAAGAGTTGTCTGCCATGGCTTACATTTGCGAAAAGACCATTGTCCGTGCCGGAAATTCAGGAGGCGTTGGCGATATCCATTGACAGGAACCCTGGTCTTGGATCTGAGTACTCTCCTGTCGACATTGCACTTATCATCTCCTCCTGCAGCGGGCTCGCACGTATGGATTACATCAACGGGACTCACTGTGTCCGCTTGCTTAACCGAACGACACAAGACTATCTTCGTCGACGACTCTGCCGTAACGAGAATGATGTGGGAATATCCTGCATTCAATATCTCTTAAGCAGATCCGACGATGGCGCTTGCCAGACCGACGAGGACTTTGAGAAGCGGCTACAATTCAATCCGCTATATGACTACGCTGCGCGACACTGGGGGCAACACGTGCAAAGTATCCGGACGCCGCTTCTGTCCGACACAAGGATTCGAGACTTTCTCACAGATCGGAAAACGTGGGATGGAGCCCTTCAGGCCGAATATACTGCATCCACGATGCGTCTCAAAGTCCGTGAGCGTGCCGGAGATGTCTGTATATGGTATCCTAGGATGACAGAAACGATTCATCTTGCGGCGCGAGCTGGCGCGGCTAACCTCGTCGCTGCGTTGCTTGCAATGAATAATAGGTCAACTTTCATCAACTGTCGAGATAATGATGGTTGTACTGCGCTCTCCTATGCCGCTTACGCAGGGAACGGTGATATACTTGAGATGCTTTTGGCGAACCCTTTTGTGGATGTCAACAAGAGAGACTACGAAGGTCGAACCCCAATATCCTATGCCGCAGAAAACGGCCATGCATTGGTCGTGTCGCGACTCCTCGGGCATGGTGCGAATCCGAATTGGAAAAACCTGGAAGGGGCCACTCCATTGTGGTATGCGGTGCAACGCGGCCACGTGACAGTGGTTAAGGTGCTCGTAGAGAGCGGGAAGCTATCGGACTTGAGCTCAAACCAAGGAGCAGCTATTACCCCTCTGGCCTACGCATTGAAGAATGGGTTCCACGAGATTTCGGAGATGCTGTGGCGAGCGGATGGTATTGACCCTCACATCTGCGCTGAGTATGGTTCCACCACAGTTCTTGGGTTGGCAATACAAAGTGGACATGAAAGCATAGCTCTCCAGCTTATCGACAAGCACGGGATTGGCCAACACTCCAATGATCATCAACCTGGCGTTGGGCTACTGGCTGACGCAGCTTATATTGGGAGTACGAAGCTTGTTGAAAAGTTGCTTATGATACACAAAGTTGACCCAAACGCGACATGGATGGACGAGGACTCCCACAACTCTGATGGACTCACGCCGATTATGATAGCAGCGCAGAAGGGACACAGTTCCGTTATCAGACTGTTGCTAGATCACAAGTCCATCCAGCTAGACACAACGCACGATTGTGGAACAGCGCTGTCTCTCGCGGCGGCAAACGGATTTAGAGACATTGTGGAAATATTTATGGTGGACGGGAGGATAGATATAAATCAGAAGTGTGACTACGGATCTACCCCTCTATCCTTGGCAGCAAAGGGTGCTCACGAGGACGTGGTGGAAGCTCTACTCAGGAGCGACACAATCGACGCGAACTGCCAAGACTGCAGAGGCAGAACACCGCTACTTGTAGCCGCGGAAACAGACTGCTTAGGGTCTTATGACCAGCAGAGACACGATGGCGTGGCTGTGAGGCTGGTGTCTGACGCCCGGGTCGATCCGAATTCTAGAGACAACAGTGGTCACACTCCGCTTTATCATGCGGCCAAGAACGGACTCGTGAGTCTCGTCGAGGCGATTCTCAAACATCCTAAGTCAGACATGGGCCTCGAAGATGAGGAAGCGCCAATCTCCGTGGCTATTGATTATGGTCATGTCGATGTGGTGAAGGCCTTTCTCAAAACAGGGCGTGTGGATGTAAACCACCTCGTGAAGCATGAGAGAGGGTGTTTCAGAAGTACGCTACTTTCAATAGCCGCGTATAGAGGAAAGACGGATATTGTTGACCTATTACTTTCACAGCCCGGTATAGAGGCACACAAACCGGATGCTTGTGGCCGAACTCCGTTGGCTATGGCCGCCCTTGGGGGTTCAGGAGCAGAAGTCGACAGACTGCTCAAGGTCGAAGGAGCTAACCCAAACTCTCGGGACATAAGAGGACGGACGCCTCTGCATATGGCCATGCAAATTTACCGGCCTAGGGGGACGATTCAGGCCCTGCTCCGGGCACAAGATATCGATCTGGACCCCGTTGATGATGAGGGAAGAACGCCACTATCACTGCTATGCAGACACAACGCTGGAGCTAGTTTGGAGTCCATCAATTTACTTCTGGCCTACAGTAGTGTGGACCCTAACTCAAAGGACGCCGCTGGGCGAACTCCTCTTTCATGGGCCGTTGAGACAGACGCCAATAGAGCTGAGGCCTATATCAGGGTGGACATCATACGACGACTTCTCCAAATTCAGGCGGTAGACCCAAACGTCGAAGACAGGGAGGGTCTCACACCTCTTCTTCGGGCTATCCGTGGAAATCATGCTAATGAGCTAGTACGAGTTCTACTTGAGCGTGAAGATCTCGATGTTCACCAACCCAGCCGGGACGGACTTACACCTATGGCGTTTGCGAGAAAGACAGGCGATTCCGCGGTTATCTCGATCCTGCGCAAAAAGGGGGCTTTGGAGGAAGAGAACGAGGGGCCTGCGGCTACTTCCGATTGTGACTCCAGCACCTCAGATGCCGAGCTTATCATTGGGAGTCAGATGATGTCACCAACACGAGAGGAATCGCCTAATTCGCAGAGCAGCTCACAAAGACGGGATTCGTCCAGCATCTCTGAGCGATCGATGGCATCACATAAAAGAATGGAAGTGCATGACCAGTTGTACAGGAGCATTGTTCTACCGCTGAACGCACCACAACATCATGTTACACTAGACAAGGGTGGTGATGGAGACATGTGCGAAAGGTGCTGCGCCATCGACCTCGAAGATGCATTTTCTCTACGGCATACTGATCAAAGGGGGCGTGTCATTGCTGAGCTGGGGAAAGTACGCACAACCTGGAAGGCAAGGGATTGTCCAATGTGTCGACTCATTGCGGCGATGGGCTCGCGTTTGCAAATCCCTGTTGATGGTAATGCGGGAGAGGAGGACGGCTGGGAGTTTGCACTAATTGCGTTATCAAGTACAGGGACGTGGCTCTGCCAAAACAGGGAGGAGTCTTGGCAACACTTCCTCCATCGCTGGACCGACACTATGTTGCTCACTCTCGTTCCTCATGCTATGCGTGATCAAAGGAACGCCCATGGGAGCGTTGCCTTTGATCGTCTTGTTTTTGAGACGGGCTTCATCGGCCGCCTTGGTTCCAACTGCGAGCATGGCACAAGCTCCATTTCCATTCATCAAGTGGATGCCAAGGTCGACTATGCCGTTGCCAAAAGCTGGATTACATGTTGTCGAGAGGAGCATTCAGCGCGATGTAATCCTCAAAATCTGGCCCCCGTACCGCATTTTCGGCTCATTGATTGTACGACCCGGAAAATAGTCCAGCAGGTCGAGCAAGTTCCCTTGTACGTAGCACTGAGCTACGTATGGGGTCTTCCCGCCGTTGCCAGATCTGGGAAGAAGGATCACTTGGAACCTTGCGACACTGGTATTCCAGGGGTTGACCCTGGTCTAGGACAAAACGTTGAGGCCATTGTCGAAGATGCCATCAGTGTGGCATTGGGACTTGGATATAGGTTCCTGTGGGTGGACAGATACTGCGTCCTTCAACACGGCGATGCAAAGATAAAAGGTGAACAGTTGCAAAGCATGGACTTGGTATACGCGAATGCCGATGTCACGTTGGTGGCAACAGCAGGACAGGCATCGTCGGCAGGACTTCCTGGCGTCCGCAGCACATGTCCTAGGGTACCACAGCCTTCCGTGCAGACCAAGGGCCATGCATTGACCTTAATACCCCCTGATCCCGCTATACAAATTAAGTCTTCAGCGTGGATGACGCGGGGGTGGACCTACCAGGAAGGCCTGCTGTCTCGCCGTCGCCTTTTCTTTTCAGAGACTGAGATGTCTTTCGAATGCGCTGACCTCATCGCTCGTGAGGCTATACGACTCCCATCTGACGTCCAACGAGCGATGTGTCATCGAAAAAGGCGTCTCATGATACCCTCATGGGTCTACAGTCAACGAGGGCTTATATCACGACGTATGGGCGGGAGTGATCTGTTCGATCGGCTGGCTGATTACACGAGGCGGAAGCTAACGTATGGACACGATGCGCTGAATGCGATGTTGGGCGTCCTTCAGATATACGCCACCCACAATCAGAACCCAGTTTACCACGTCTGTGGCGTGCCCATCATCCGGGACCCAGAAATCGACCTTACTTATTCAGTGGCCGGAAGTGATACCGGCAATCAAGATGCGAGTATCGCTCTTGTGGGCTTCGTGAGTGGACTCTGCTGGACCCTCCAGTATCCAGGAGTCCGACGGCCCGGGTTTCCCAGTTGGTCGTGGACTGGGTGGGACGGTGTAGTCAACCCCTCGTCTGGATATCCTCAGACAGTTTCATTCGCTGATGGGTTCGACGTGGAAGTGTCCATTGCGCTTGCAGACGGCGTTTCCTCTATTCCTTGGAACGACTACTACAATCAACTGAGGAATGCTTTTGCTAAGCAGAGCCGGTCTGACTTCGCCTTTTCCGAGTATCATAAACTTGATGTCACGGCTAATACCACTATGGTTCGTTTTTATAGGCGATACTACGCACATACCAAACGTACCCAATGGTATGGCACCGTGTGTATTGGCGACGATATCTGGGAAGGGGAATTCGAACTTGATCTGAAAGACATCCCTCCCTCATTAGGTGCTAATGAGACCAAGATTGATTCTAGTTTGCAACTGAAGCTGCTCGAGGACTCCTGGCTAGGCATAGTGCTGGGTGAACCACCACCTTCGTATTATGTAGAGAAGGGCGATGTCTGTGGAACTTACGTGCTCGTTGTACAAGAGACTCCTTCCTTTGGAGTTGGGGAGATTGCACATTGGGAGCGGGTTGGACTGCTGACAATTCGCTCGTCAACAATTCATAGCGATATGTTAAAGCGAAGGAGATTAAGGCTTGTATAAGGATAATTATTAGTAGTAGTCTTAGGGTTAAGTTAGGCGCCCTTATTTTAATATCTTTTTATAACTTAACGTACATATATAGCAAGCCGGACAGCAAGCGAACCGGACAAAAAATCCCTCAACCTACATTATCTCTATTTGATCAATTAATTCTTAACCACCCAGCATGTCACAGTCTAATAAAGAGGCTAGAATCCTTCTTGCACTTCAAGCCCATCAAAATACCCCAAAACTAAGTCTTAGAGGTGCCGCAAAGCTCTACCAAGTCAAGCATTCAACACTGTTTGACCGATATAATGGCATCCAAGCCCGAGTCAATACTATTCCTAATTCACGCCGACTATCTGATCTAGAGGAACAGATCCTTATTTACTTTATTCTCGACCTAGATTCGCGAGGATTTCCCCCCCGGCTTCGTGGTGTGAAGGAAATGGCTGATCAATTACTTGCCGACCGCGACGCGCTACCAGTTGGCGCGCGTTGGGCTTCAAACTTCGTCAGGCGACACCCAGACCTCAAGACGCGTTTTTTTCGGAAGTATGACTACCAGAGAGCCAAGTGCGAAGATCCAGCTATTATCCGTAATTGGTTTACGCTTGTGGCGAATACAATCTCGAAGTACGGCATCCGATCAGATGATCTCTATAACTTTGACGAGACTGGCTTCCTTATGGGCATGATTGCAAGCGGAATGGTCGTCACGGGCTCAGAAAGGCGTTCAAAGCCGAAATCAGTGCAGCCCGGAAACCGGGAATGGATTACGGTCATTCAGGCGATCAATGCGGATGGCCAAGCGATCTCGCCGTTCATCATCGGTGCGGGCCAATATCACCTCGCCAACTGGCACCGGGATAGTAACCTCCCGGGCGATTGGGCTATTGCAACGACCCAAAATGGCTGGACCGATAACGAGACCGGTCTCGAGTGGCTCAAGCACTTTGACCGGTGCACAGCCAAGCGATCAAATAGTCGCTATCGTCTTCTAATCCTTGATGGCCACGAAAGTCACCACTCAATCGAATTCGAGAGATATTGTGAGGAAAACAAGATCATCAGGCTTTGTATGCCACCTCATTCATCTCATATACTTCAGCCCCTTGACGTCGGGTGCTTTAGCGTGCTTAAGAACGCTTACGGCCAAGAAATAGAGCATCTGATCAGATGCTCTATAACTCACGTTTCAAAGACTGAGTTCTTTCCGGCCTTCTACGCCGCATTTCAGGCCACCATGACAGAAAAGAATATTAAGTCAGCCTTCAGAGGGGCCGGGCTTGTTCCTCTGGACCCGGAAAATGTGATCTCGAAGCTTGATGTGCAGCTACGGACGCCAACGCCGGTTGAAGAGGCAGCTGAACCGTCGACCCCTTGGGCTTCAAGGACCCCAAAGACCGTGCTTGAGGCTCAATCTCAGTCAGATTACCTCGAGAGACGAGTTATAAGGCACAAAAGTAGCTCCCCAGAGTCAATTCTAGAAGCTATACGGTCTTCTTCTAAGGGAACAAAGATAGTTATGCATAAGGTTGCCTTACTTGAGGCTAGGGTTAAAGAACTTGAACAGGCAAATGAGATACTAAGCCGGCGCCAGAGGGCAAAAAGGACCCGACTACAGAAAAGAGGGGTAATGACAGTAGAGGAAGGAAGGCAAGCAATTGATCAGATGGATGTGGATGCGCAGGTAGTGGCAGAATCATCGAGAAGTGGTAATTAAGGGAGGTCAGCGCGACCGGGGGTTCAGCATTATGGTGTCTGCGGCAAGCCCGATCATAATACAAGAACATGTCAGGTAGTGATTGAGACATCTGGGGAAGAGTTTAGCGAGTAATTTTAATTAATTAAATGGTTTATTGTGTTTTTATAGTGATTTCTATCTTAAAGGTTAAAAAAAGTATCTGGTTCGCTTGCTGTTGTAACAGCTGTCTGGCTCGCTATATATGTACGTTAACTTAATTCTTTTTTATTATAAAGTAATAAAGCTTTAAAACTATAAAAATAAGAAGTTTATTAAAGAAAATATATTAACGTACTTGATAAGTAAGTGAAACAGACAAGCAAGTGAAACAAAAATCCCTTAACCTATACCTTATCCATTTGATCAATTGATTCTTAACCACCTAGCATGTCATAATCTAATTATGAGGCTAGAATGCTTCTTGCCCTTCAGGCCCTTCAAAATAACCCAAAATTAAAGCTCCGACGCGCTGCAATAATCTATATAGTTAATCTAATAACGCTCTGGCGTCGGCAGCAAGGCATCTAATCTCGACGCGATACTATCCAGAAATCACGTCGGCTATCTGATCTAGAGGAATAGATACTTATTCACTTTATTCTCGACCTAGATTCGCGAGGATTTCCCCCATGGCTACGTGGTGTGAAAGAAATGGCTGATTAATTGCTTGCTGACCGCGACGCGCTACTAGTCGGCACGCGTTGGGCTCATAACTTCGTTAAGCGGCACCTAGACCTTAAGACGCGTTTCTTTTGTAAATATGACTACTAGAGAGCTAAATGCGAAGATCTAACTATTATCTGCGATTGGTTTTGGCTTGTGGTGAATACAATCGCGAAGTATGGCATCTGATCAGATGATATCTATAACTTTGATGAGACTGGCTTTCTTATGGGCATGATTGCAAGCGGAATGGTTGTTACAGGCTCAGAAAGGCGTTCAAAGCCGAAATCAGTGCAGCCTGGAAACCGGGAATGGATTACGGTTATTTAAGCGATTAATGCGGAAGGCTGGGCGATCCAGCCGTTTATCATCGGTGCGGGCCAATATCACCTC
This sequence comes from Fusarium sp. JS1030, assembly GCA_000966855.1. NCBI lineage: Eukaryota > Fungi > Ascomycota > Sordariomycetes > Hypocreales > Nectriaceae > Fusarium > Fusarium sp. JS1030. Next base: position 19,530 of record JWIW01000003.1, read on the forward strand.
GCTAGTTGGTACCAAGATAGTAACCTCCTGGGCGATTGGGTAATTGCAACGACCTAAAATGGCTGGACCGATAATGAGACCGGTCTCGAGTGGCTAAAGTACTTTGACCGGTGTATAAGCAACTGATCAGTTGGTTCCTATCGTCTTTTGATCCTTGATGGCCACGAAAGTCACCACTCTATCGACTTTGAGAGATATTGTGAGGAAAACAAGATTATCCGGCTTTGTATGCCACCTCATTCCTCTCATCTACTCCAGCCCCTTGATGTCGGGTGCTTTAGCGTGCTAAAGCAAGCTTATGGTCGAGAAATAGAGCGATTGATCAGATGCTCTATAACCCACGTTTCAAAGACCGAGTTCTTTCCGGCCTTCTATGCCGCATATGAGGCTACTATGACAGAAAGAAATATCAGGGGTGCATTCAAAGGAGCTGGGCTTGTTCCTTTGGACCCGGAAAATGTGATCTCGAAGCTTGATGTGCAGCTACGGACTCCAACGCCTGCCGAGGAGGTAGCTGAACCCTCTACCCCTTGGGTCTCAAGGACCCCAAAGACCGTGCTTGAGGCTGGATCTCAGTCTGAATACCTTGAAAGACGAATTAGAAGGCATCAAAGTAGCTCTCCAGAGTCAATCCTTGAAGCTCTACAGTCCCTTGCAAAAGGAACAAAGGCTGTTATGCATAAGGTTGCCTTATTGACTGCTGAGGTTAAAGATCTTCGAGAGGCGAATGAGATACTAAGCCGGCGCCGGAGGGTAAAAAGGATTAGATTGCAGAAAAGAGGGGTAATGACAGTAGAGGAAGGAAGGCAAGCAATTGATCAGATGGATGTTGATGCACAGGTAGTTGCAGAAGCGTCGAGAAGCGGTGGTCGAGGAAGGTCGGTCGGGCCGGGTGTTCGGCGATGTGGTGTATGCGGCAAGCCCGGGCATAATGTAAGGACCTGTCAGGTAGTGATTGAGACGTCTGGGGAAGAGTATAGTGAGTAGTTTTAATTGATCAAATGGTTTGTGGTGTTTTTATTATGATCTCTAGTAGGAAGGTTAGGATTTTTGTTGCACTCGCTTGTCTGTTGCACTCGCTTATCAAGTACGTTATTTGGTATTACTTTTATATTTTTCTGGAAATCTTTTGTTCTCTAAACACCCTATTATCCTTACCCCTGATACTGCCATATGATAGCTATATATATATCATTATAGATCATACATCATAGATTACTACTTAATAATAAAGGCGAGAAGCCTGGGCCTTGACCAAGGCCAATATTTGGATGTGACTGCCCCTGAACATGGCTTTGAGCGTCTCGCCGCCTTCTATTGTGAGGTATTGCTTTTCTGAGTAACCACAATTACCTAGATTAGGTACCTTGATCAAATGATGGATGGCATGGCATGAGACGTTGAGGGATGATCTCTTTGATGATTGTATGGTGGACTTAGATGACTGGTGCTTAACTTGAAACGGCTAAGGAGACATGGATACGTCTAGTCAGATCAACCTTATTAATAAGACGTGACGCGGCAGATGTTGATGGATACTATTGTTATCTCCCTATATACCGGTAATCAGTGGGTTTGCTTCCTCGTTATGTATAAGCGAACCACGAATTTGTCGCTTGAGCAGTCCCGCCTATAAAGACTCTTGCAATTGGTAAGATTATTTGTTTTACTTAGCTATATAGAGAAACTATGATAAGATAAAGAAAATATTATGGTAGCCGGAACATTTATTGATCCCTACTAGGATAGCACAGACCACCGCGATAGGAACGGGCCCCACTCCCGACTAGAATCCTTGAGTAGAACTGGGGTTTAAATCATACATTGCAAATGAATAAGGAGAGATCACGTTTAATCTTTTAAATTACCGTCATTACGATTGGGGCAGTATAGTACAGTATGTACACAGGCCGCAAAAATTGGTATTGGGCCCAATACCCGATGTAATTGGTACAGTACAGTAGCCTCAAGCCACCGCAAAATTAGGTCCTCTGCTCATCAGCCCGCTATGCTACTCCTAGTAGAAATTCTGAATCGGGGGTTACTGCCTCAGGCAGATACCCCAACACATTCAACTACTCCTTTTCCTCCCCAACGATTTCGAAGGATAGTCACCTCATCAAAGATAGACTCATTAAGATTCAAGATGCCGTTCCCTTTCTGCTCGATATTCTAGCCTAGCAGTCGTCGTATCCACCTAGATCCTTATCACGATGGCATGGTGGTTCTCTACGAGCCACCATAAGGTGGTATCGTCGACATAGAGTGAGTGAAGATGATTGTTGATGCTTCTGCCTCCCGATCGGGCATCTTCGCCTTCCAAACTTTTGCGTTTACTCTTGGGGTTCTCTACTAATTTAACGATCTATAGTATAGTCTTCGTGCATGGTTTAATGGGCCATCGTATCAAGTCGTGGTCGACCAGGGGTTGCGACCTATGGCCTAGGCAGTATTTGCCGGCTAAAATCCCCAACGCTAGAGTACTTTCTTTTGGCTATAGTTCATCCCTACATAGAAATTTCGTCTCTCAGGCAAGAATCGCCGACTATGTAAATAACTTGCTTTAAGATCTTAGTGAGGAAAGGGAAGACTGTAACTCGGTATAACTATCTAATAGTACTATATCCTACTCCTAGTAATAGCTCTCGTGTCCTAGAGGCCTATAATCTTTGTTTGTTACAGCCTAGGTGGTCTTGTATGCCAAGATGTAAGAAAAATGTAATCTTGCCTTGCTATCTTAATGTCACCGACCTGATCTTTGTTGCATAGGCTCTGGTTCGGTCAAGGCACCGTCGCGACTTGCTAGGCGATAACCTTCAGTATATCGTTTCTTGCACAAAAGCCATACTTCTTCCTGATATTCCAAACCGTAGAGCAGACCTGGCTAAATATGTAAGCTCTTTAATGTGGGCCCTTAAGCGCTATTTATTCAAGCAGACTAACTAAGACATTGTCCACGTGCTGCGACGCGATTCGGAGGTTTTAGAACGAATCATAGGTGATTTTCACGGAATGCTCCTAGGTACCCATCCCATCCAGATATCGTGTGGGTTTGAAGAGGTCGGATAGGAACAGTAAGTATATCTCAAGTCTTTTGAGGACTTCTGTAGATACATCAAGCTGTAAGCTCATACTCTCTTTCACTAATAGATCGTTGATAGAGGATCGGCTATATTTCCTAGCCATGACTTTTTTTCGATTCCTGCCAATCATTAAAATATGACGAAGTTCTCTTCTCAAGACGACACTAGACTTATTCGTATTCTTAGAATTCTTCGCCGTTAGGTAGACGAAGCTCAGAGGGAAAATTATCCAAGCTTAAGTCGATGCCAAGCTAATACAGACAACAAGATGCCTCAAGTATTCATTAATATCTTTCCTGAACTGGCATCAAAAGGGATAGACTAGGACCAGTAGTTGCTAACACAATAAGCTAAAAATTCGATATATATAAGAGATATGCATAGAGAACTGATAGAGAATACATATAAGGCAATAAAACATATCCTCCTATGGCGAATCAAAGGAGGACTTATTATTTAGGAGGCAGACGAGGAGCTATACCGTCAAGACGCTCAGTAGACTTCCTTCCGGCACCTAAATAATAAACCATTTTCAGACTTTATCGCTACTATTCACTTGGAACATATTATATCTCGGACTGCGTAGCAACGCCATGGAGCTGGTTTACTTCTTCGAGCCGCGGATAGCGATGAAACCGTCCTAGGTTTTATCTTCACGGGCCAGATTCAAAGAGCTAGCATCGTTCGCGTTTCACTAGAACGTTCATAAGTCAATCAGACGTTATGCTCACTAAAAGAAATGTCCCATGCCTATAAGAATAAGACAGGTGGCCTAAAGAACGAGATAAAATTCGCTTGGGCTGCTTTATGGAGGTTATTAAGTGCGGTAGCACTTCTATAGAATGGCGAATTTCAAAGGACTTAGATGGCGGTTTAGTGTTAACTCTGGACGTATTTAAGGAGGTTCCGGAGCTTACATATGGTATCACAGACGTTGGGATCTGCATGTTTGGTCGGGGATGTTGCGCAGTTATGTATATTGCTCTCGCTGGACTCTAATGGGGCTTTGAATTAGTTCTGATTAATAGTCGATATCAGTTAGATAGGGTGGATAGAATACTATAGGTCTCGCTCAATTAGGTTGTAACTTACCGGTCAGGCTCATGTAAGTGAGATATTATAGAGTGTAGAAGCACTAATATGGGCACTAGATTAATAGACGCACAGCGTAGCTATCTGTTATAGAAGATTCTGACTCTTGGGAGTAATCATGCCCTCCGACTGCAACCCGCAGACATCGGAGAAACATGTCTATCATCTTGGTTTGCTCCCATGTCGTTAGGCCCCCGGAACACTAGGCTCGAACCAACTCAAACCCGGTCATGAACTTGTTGATATTGTGCCAGACAAAGTCAACAAAATTAGGAGTGCGAACTGCTCACAAATAAGGCGAAGGCCATGGAAGCTGGGTGGAGCGGGCTTTGGGGGCAAGAGATCGTAGTACTTCTAGGACACTTTGGAATAAGACCCACGAGATACGATATTCCTCGCGGGCACCGAAGGATCGTTGTTTAGAATCTGTCAGGCCATAGTGAAAACGGCGCTTGCTGGCCAGATACGCTCGATCTGCGGTGTTCTTGCCCGATGTTGGCTTTCCGTAAATGCTTTGCGCACCGTTGCGACGCTGCGTGTCTAACGCTAGATGCCGTAGATCTGGATTCTGAAATGAGACGTGCGAGCAGCATCTACAATCTTTTTCGTGAGATTGTACATCTGGCCACAAAGTATATCTCCACGGCGGAGTCGAGAGCTCGGAGGCGTCAATGTAGTCAGACCGCCGGTAACTCAAAGCATTGACTCATGGTAAAAGTTTTGGCCGGACTTTGGAATGCTCCCTTCATAAAGCTGACTGAGGTGGTGACACATGCAATAACGCCGCCAGAGGTATGTTTGGAGGTTCAGGCGATGGAACGCCGTTGTTCATTAGGCAGGTCGCTTTGCCCATATCGATGTACAATCGGTCGCTGCATTTGTAGGAGAAGTCTAGGATGCGGTGCAGCTTGTAGCCAGAACTATTCATGACCGCAAGCAGATCGGATAGGGCATTTGGGCATTAGAAAAAAAACTTCATGCCTTTCGCCTCCATGAATAGCTCTTGATCGCGAAAGTCTTGCAATCCTGGTCGGCGTACCGCTGTGAGAACATGGTCCCACAATGGCGGCAAACCTTGCTGTGGTAGGCAATAGGTCATCCAGAGTTGAGTCCGATAACTAAGGGTCTCAAGCAAATGATCCTCTACCTTAGGAGCACGACAAGTAGCTAATGCGTGACGATAACTTGCCGGCAAGTGCTGGAGTCGATCGACATCGTAGACCTGACGGACGGCGGGATAGAAGATATCATCAAACCACCGCGAGAGCTGCTCGTCAGTTAACCGATTGAAGTCGCGAGAGCATGGCAAATGTGGAAAGAATAGGTGAAATGTGATGAAATCAGCGCCTTCGACCCTCGCGAAGATGAAATGCGGCACGTCTTTCAGTCGTGACGGAACCAACCGGGGCCGCTCCGGATCTGGATCCACGCGATCCAAGGTCAGGTGAATATCTGTGGAAATATTCTGACCATACTGAGGAGCGGAATAAAATCGAATCCCGTGGACTGCCGTTGCAGGAGAAGTCACGAAACCCAAGATGCTATCGATGTCGAATGAAACGACCGGAGCTGTCTGTTGTGAATGTTCGGTGTGGAGACAGGCCTGCTTAGGCTTGTCTTCGAACCGTGTAGGCGTATGACCAGAGAATAGTTCTTGCCATTGAGAAGGACCCATACTCGGTGTTCCATGATGAGCCCGAGAGGATAGCGCGTACGGTTTGTCAAGCGTGTGAGGCACATTGCTTGAGAATAGTTGATCCAGCCCATGATGGTTATGAGCTCCCTCAGCTTCGATATGCGTTGCTAGGCCTTCTCGATGTTTCTCAGTGCCACAACCATGAATTCCGACTAGAAACTGCTGAATAAACTTCTCGGTGGCATATTCTACGTCTGACCAGATATCGCCATCGGGAAGATCTGCTTCCTGTTCAGTAAAGAACTCTGGAATTTGGGGATCCGTCTGAGTTTCATGATCTCTAGCATAGTGAAAGTGAAGGCCGATGGATTCTTCATCGCCATAGGGATCCAGCTCAATCCTATTCCCATCAGAATCCACACCTCCCTGCCTGGAGGTAATGGATATATCATCAGCAGGAATAAATTCCTGTTCAAACTCCTCAGAATCGACTAGCGCACCATTGGATCCCGCCTGCTCGGGTTCTGTCCTTGGTTCAACTGCTTGGCATGATGGTTCGGTCAGAGGGTCAGTGGTGTCGATGCCTTGTTTTGCTTTTCGACGCAGCCGGTAGTCACGGGCTCGTTTCGCATCTAGACGACGTCGACGTCGCACAGCGGGGTCTTGTTCTTGAGCATCGACAAATTTGAATCGCATTGTTGCTTTTCTAACGAGTGATATGTTCGGACTCTTGCCGAAGTATTTGATATTGTGGCGTTTAAAAAGAGTGATAGCTCAATAATAGATAGAAGACAGACTTAGACCCTAAGGGTTATAATAGGGGCTCATAGGATTTTAATCGTATGTTTCTTAAGGACACCTTTCTCCCTTTTGTGTTTATATGGATGCCGTTTCGTATAAATTGAAGGAGGTATACTTGGGTAATTCTTGTCGGCTTCCGCGGGGATCAGTGATGACGCTAGTCAATCGATGAGAATCTCTAAAGAGCAAAAGAGATCAATCAGTCGTGTATTCAGGCATCTTTGTTTAAGTCTATATCGTTAGAAACGGAGTCCCTGATAATCAACAAGTCGAACGCGAAGCCGGGTGCACGACCCTAAAGCACCGGCGGCGTTTCATATCCAGACGCACGAACCTAGTGGTGGGGTAACATATCGGTGCTAACCACATCAAGGAATCGTCACGCTCTCTCAAAATCGTACTAATCCAAAAGAGGAAATCGTCACGGTTAAGCAATGAGGCATTGTCTATTGAGGTTTAACAAGCAGCTACAACAGCAAAATAGATCTAATTAAAAGAAAAAGAAAATCTTTCCCATGTTTTTAGCGACTAGGCTTCTGGAAAAAGCTATGTAAGATAAGGAATCTTGGTTGTGGTGTTGAAAACCTAAGTGCTGATTCTCCTATAGAGTACAAAAGTGGAGAGCCAGGATCTGGGTTGACAACGCAAAAGGCCTCGGCTGGACCGGAACGCGCGATGTGCATGCGGCTGAGAGACGGGATAATATTCTGTCCGGCGATGAAGAGCACATCCATGGCCAACTTTACTTGGTTGCAAGCGTCAAAGGCACGGTCTTGCTGACCATGATCAAAAGGCCGTCCGTATTTGGACAGTCAGCTAGTTTGTTAGAAAGTAACACTCGCCGTTTACGTGCTTGGGTACCTTTTCCGACGAATCGTGGAAGGCAGCGGAAACAAGCCGCGGGTTACTAATAATACTTAGCTGGTGGTCGAGTCTTCTTCAACAGTTTCCACCAGTTTTTACACTACGTCACCATATCGTGTATTTCCGACAAACCCGATCTCGTACAGGTTAGCGTGTCCGATCTATCCCTGCTCGAGTCTCAGGCCTGTCAACAAGGTTTCCCGGTCATTGATCCATCCCGTCAAACGGGGAAGTGGGGAAGCTAGCGTACACGAGCCTGTCACAGATTATTTCCGCTAAGTCAAGACCTTGAAACGTGTGCTAATTTCGATCACCGTATAAATAAACTTACGGTTAAATGTTGACCTGAGAAAGCGAGATTCGGAGCGAGTGTGAGCCAGTAGGACACATAGGGGTGACGTGGATCATCTAAGCGGCGGTTGGCCTAAGTTGCCGAAGCCGAAATCGTGATCATCATGAGCAGCTTTACACAAGCCAAGAGTTAACATTGCACAGATCGCAAACGGGCGGTTACACTTGCGATCGGACAATTTCATGTCTCTTACCGCAATATCATCTAGAGAGTTCTCCCAGTTTACGCCTCGATGTTGCCAAGACATTATCTGCCGAACCCAAGTTAGTTCAGGGTAGTTGCCGCCAGCAATAATCTCGAGATGTGTTTGGAGACCTACGTTTTGCTTGGGGCAGTCTTTACTTTTGTTGAAGGGCTTCCAGAAAACATTATGCCAGTCAAGTAATTTTCAATCGATATGTGGTACGAAGATGATAACCCTGATCTTATTAGTCTATTAACAATTCTTGACAACATCAGTCGGCCAGTAGCATATCTCGGGGTGTGATCGTCCGCTCGGCCCCTATCCTGATTTTGCGCCATGACTTTGCGCCTTACCACTCAAGAATGAAGCTATGATGATTATGATAAGAAACAGTCTCGTCATCTGAGTGTAAGCCGCTTGGTCGAGTCAAGGCTGGCACCTTTTAGCAGAGAGGCCATACGCACCAACTTTTGCTCATTTTGCCTTACGACGAGTGCCTTTGCAGCCTTACCGTATCTGGAACGCCCTTTCCCCAGCACCTGGTCTCTTAAGTCGCTCCTTTCGCAGAAAGCTGTTTATCAACTTGTCAGTCTTTTAATAGCTCCGCCAACCGCGCCATTTTAGAATCTTTCCCCTCAGCGGGCGCTTGTTGATGGCACAGTAGCGCTCGATAAGAAAGGAGGCAAGCTTCCTTCGCGGAGGGTTCTCACTGGTGCTTCAAGTTCAAGTGCAGCCGCTGTCCAATTAGGGTGCTTCTCTTTGCGTCAAGACGCGTGGATCCTTAACGCTACGCGCAATACGAGGAAAAAATTTACGACTTCTAGAACCAGGGTCTTAAAAACCCACACCGGCGGCGGATGCACTCGAGATACGACTCTTATCCTAAAGCAGTAAGTCTTTCATTTTGTGCCAAAAGTCGACGTGCCGCCTCAACTTATCTATTGGGCTTCTCATAGAGCAATATCCCGTTCTCTCTTTACAATCATTCAAGTCGGGGTGCCCATTCGTTGACCCGTATTCCCTTTCTCCATTCCTTCCTACACTTTTCAAACAGAGCAATTGGATCACCGGGACAAGGTTGACAACCATGGCAGCTCTATTTTGGGATCGTTCAGTCTTTATCCTCTTTACCATCTGTATGGTGTCGTCCCTCATTTTGTCCACTTCAGCGGCCCCAGTTGAGCGCGCAGATGTGAAAAAGTATGACATTGTCATCTACGGCAACACAGTTGCCGCGCTGGCTGGGGCTATTCAGGCCACGCGCATGAAGAAGAGTGTCGCCCTTGTTTTTCCTGGCAACACTCTTGGTGGCCTTACAACATCTGGCCTCGGATGGGTGGATTCTAAGAACGGAAACTCTATCGGCGGCATTACTCGAGAATTCTACGGCAAAGTTTATACATACTACAGCCAAATATCCCCGTGGAAGTACGAAACACGAGCGAAATATTTATCCAGAAGGATTATTGCCCAGCCTGGCCCGGCTATTGACGAGATCAACAAGGTCCAATGGACCGTTGAACCTAAGGTCGCTGAGGCTATTTTGGAGAAGTGGATGAAGGATAGTAAGGTCTCAATTTTCCGCAATCAAGCCATCGACCGATCCGCGGGCAGCGTAGCCAAGAAGAATGGAAAAATTCTTTCCTTCAAGACACTCACTGGAATTAGCTTCCAAGCCAAGATGTTTATTGATGCCAGCTACGAGGGCGATCTGATGGAAGCGGCTGATATTCCTTTCGTTACTGGGCGCGAGAGCTCAAGTGCATTCGGCGAGTCGGCAGCTGGCTTCTCTCTCGGCGCTCCTGATCAACTGTCAAAGATTGACCCATATAAGACAAAGGGCGACCCGAGCAGCGGCCTGATCGAAGGTATTCAGCGAGTTATCAAGAATCCGACTGCCATCGCCGGCCAAGCCGATGCTTACCGCCTCCAGTCCTATAACTTCCGCCTCCCTCTTACAAAGCACGAGGGCAATCAAGTCCCTTTCACTAAGCCCGCCGATTACAAGGAGTCCACTTACGAAATCCTCCTCCGCTACATAGAATCCGGCTATAGGGGCTCTTTCTTTACTAGCCAACTCATGCCCAATCTCAAGACCGATTCCAACGCCCAAGGCCAGGTCAGCACCGACTTGATTGGCGGCAACTACGACGATGATTCTAACTACGCATTATACTCGTACCAGCAGCGTCATGACGTTTACAACAAGCACAAGTCATACACTCAAGGCTTCTTCTGGACTCTGGCTAATCACCGCCGTGTTCCCAAGTCTATCCGAACCAAGGTTAGCAAGTGGGGATATGCCAAAGACGAGTTCGTCAAGAATGGCAACTGGCCCTATGAGATTTACATCCGTGAGGGACGACGCATGAGGGGTCTCTACATAATGAGGCAGAGCGACATTCAGGCGCCTCCAGCTCGACCTACCCAGAGCATTGGCATAGGTGCATATACTCTCGATGTGCATCAGGTCGAGCGTGTGGTCGTTAACAACAGGATCTACGATGAGGGCAAAGTGCATGTCCCTACCAGGGGCTTCTTCAACATTCCTTACAAGTCTATCATCCCCGAAGCAAGCCAGTCGACAAACTTCCTTAACCCTGTCACCATGAGCGCCACCCACATCGCCTACTCGGCTATCCGCATGGAGCCGACATATATGATCTTAGGCCAGAGTGCTGCTGCCGCGGCCTGCTTGGCAATTGACCAAGGGGTTAAGATTCAGGATGTAGATATGACAAAATTAATTGCAAGGCTTAAGGCGGATAAGCAGAAGTTAAGTATATAAACCTATTTATATATTATTAATATATTAAAAGACCGTGATAACATGTGCGTAAGTTCCTTGAGACCGTCAAATCAAAACGAGCTTAATTGTATTGTGTTAGCACTAAGTCTCGTGTGTCCGAGAGGATCTAAACTCTCTCTCCATGGTATATAGATCCCAGCCACCAGTAGATCGGACCACCCCTGTCACACACTCTCAACAATTTCCACCAAGTCCCTCTATGTCTGACAAATGCTCTCTTCTCTTAATCGCAACAAGAAACTCACGTTGGAAAGCAAACCATTGTGTCTTGGTGTTCCAAGGCTTAGTCTTGTTTGCCAGTTCAGCATCAAAATACCGGAAGAACTGAGCGATATACTTGTAAAGTTCGACTGTTGCTAGATGTTTCCCTACGCAGCTGCGGCTGCCCATACCAAACTGTAGTGGCTTATGTTAATATCACTGGTACATCAACGGCAACGGGGAATGAAGTGCTGCTCACTGTCATTAGGAGAGACTTCTCGCTCTTGATCCGTTCCTCATCCTTCGGGCCTTTGGGAAGCCATCGTTCGGGCCGGAACTCCTCTGCATCCGAGCCGAAGATCTCGCGAGAGCAGTTGACAGCTCTTGCGCTAGCACCGCAAGTGGTACCACAGGGAAGAAAGTATCCTCCAATATGAGCTCCTTCTAGTGGAACGTTCCGGGGGAGTTGGTACTGGATGGAAGGGTGCAGTCGAGTGCTTTCCAAGATGACAGCAGACAGATATGGCAGCTTCTCGGCCTCCTTGAAAGAGATCTCGCGTCCTTCCTCGTCGATGTGGAGTTCTTGGTAAGCGTTGTCGATCTCTTGTATCAACTTTGTCTTGGAGTGAGGATTAGTCAAAATGTATCCAAGGCAAGCCAGAATGCTGATGGCAGTTGTATCAGCCCCTGCAGCGAGGATATTTACGCCCTCAATCATGACCTCCTTCTTGTCTGCTTGGTGCCCCTGAGCATCCTTGACCTCGATGAAATGTTGAAGGAGATCCCTTCGCTGACCGGGTAAAAGACCATTAGTCATTCTCTCCTCAACTCTATTATCCAGCCAGTCGATGAAGACGTCGAAAGCATTCAGGCGATCGCCGCCAAAGGTTTTGGTGAACCACTTGGAGACGGGATTATTAATCCAGAGCATTTGCAATGGAAGGATGCCCATATTACCCATGAGATAGAATCCGTCGCTAACAGACTGGATTATACCATCGACGTCTTTTCCTTGTTCTAAGAACCCAATCTTTCCGCCAAGTGCCAGCTGTCCAACCACATCAAAGGTAAAATAATTTACCATCTCGTCGATGGCAATGTAGTTGGCGCCGTCTGCTAGTTCGCCCAGCTTTCTTCGGTTAAGATCCACCACGTCTTGGATTAGTGGCTCCATGCCAAGAATCGACGTCATGGAGTATGCACTTGAAACGCGCGACCGAAGAAATCGATGGACTTTGTTGTCCCTCGTCGCAAAGAAGCTGATCGTCATATTTGGGACGATGAACGTATTGTAAAAAATTGACTATACACCGCATCAGCATGTTATTCCGAGTTAGAGAGTGAACCAACGGGGGGTGTTCATGCCTTTGTTACATTCTTTCCATGACCATAGAAAGCTTTGATTGCGTCTGGACTTGTAAAGCTCACTTCCCCTGGGGATATTCGAACAACTTGTCCGTATGTCCTGTGGAGCTCGAGAACGTCGTCGTGCCAGGTTCCTCGAAAATATCGGATTGCTCTCCAGAGCTCGCTTGATCTAGCTAAAAAAGGGCCGGGAATCTTTCGCAAGGGGTGGAAGAAGAGGTTGTACAGCACACGAAAGAATAATAGGCTCACTAGCAAGATGACAAGGCTTCCCTTGGAATGCAACAACAAGAATAATGCCGAGCGAGGGAACACATGCTGCATCTTGGTGATAGCTGGTTGGACATAGGCTCCTGGGAGAAAGCTTGAATTCTGTTTATAGAACTCCATTGTGTTCGAATAGTGGTATGAGCGTGTTGTGTATAGAGCGCTGTCGCTCTTTCTTGGCTTTTTATATTCTAGAGGGGGATTGAGAGATTGACGCCTCCAATATGCGGCCAAGACCAGATGCTGACTCTCGTCTCAAACAGGAAGCAAAGGGCGACGGTGGCTTGCTTTTTCTCACTGGACTTGCAGTTTCCCGTGCGCCATTAACCAACCCTCCCATCTTGTTTCTCGGAAGCCTCACTTCTCCACGTGGTTCCCGACCTTGTTGTTGTTAAATTATGATAGACCATGCTTACGTCGCCGGGTCTCGGCCTCTGAATGAAAATTAAATATGATACGAGGTTGCAAGAGGATGACGCAAGGGGTTTTCAAGAACATTGTAATTCATGCAGCAACGAGAGCCAACCAGTTTCTCATCAAGAGCTATGAACACACACTTTCGTCTGTCTCAGGGCTGAGTCTTAAATTCCCCACGACCTCAGCCGCATGGAGGTGGGTCAAAAAAGCCGGTGCCAAGGTGATCTAACACTCCTCTTAGACATAGCTGCATCAAGTGTGATATCGCGTCTCACGCTGATTTGACCCCATCTGCATGCATCCAAGCAAGTAAGATACAGCGCGAAATGCATCCTCAAATGGGAGGATCCACACAATACGTCACAAAGCGACAGAAAGCGACATAAAGCGATACAAAGCAAAACTACTCTAATCGAAAACAAGTTATTCTTAGTTAGATGCTAGCTTGCCAATTAGTGCCTTCGCCACTAGCTATAGAGACGATCAGCACGCAAGTTGATAATGGCGCCATCGATTAAGATAAAGCCTGCCTAGAGCCTAATATTAATAGCACATGGAGACCGGCTTTTCCGGCTGTTGAGGACCAAAGTGTGATACCTATAGCTCTTTGTAACGAAAAATTGCCAGTACTTCTATTATGGGCTGAAATAGGTGGGGAGCGAGGTAACCTGTATCTGATGCATTTTAATTGGTTATGCCCCTCGATGTGGCGTAACTGGAAACTGTGTGAATTCACTGCGAGGCAAGCGCGGTTGGTGTATCATTTCTTCTAGATTTACTTTTTCTGCCGCAGGCAGAGACGTGAGCAGCCGCACCAAAGAATACAGTTGCGGTTGGTGTATGTACAACTAGCTCGGCTTGGGCGTAGTCATTGGTGCATGATGTCAGAAGAGCTTGGCGAGCAACGCAATCGTAGGTGAATGTCTCAGCTGCAAGGTGATTCCGAGATTCCGCCGTTATGCTGTACCTTTCACTAGATTATAAGTGTTGATTGGCTGATCGCGTTTTCCTGTCTCTGCCGCTTGTGGAAGAGCACGCCGAGGAACGCTACATGTACCAACGAAGATGATCTCGCCCTACGTCCGACCCTCGTCGGGGATAGCGATGGGCCCGACATCAAGACTAAATTCTAAGGCTAAGTGTCGTGGTGTTCGTAAAGAAAATGCATATGTCAAAGGTCATATTTCTATCTCAAACGCATCAGACTTTTCAAACCTCCTTGCCTATCTCTCCGTCAATTGTTTAAAAGAAATGTCTTTAACCTCGGGTCAATCAAGGACACTCCCCGTGCGCTGATGAAGGTAAACAGACATCGAAAAAAGACTTCAAAAGGCATCTTGGTAAATTGATATAGAGTTTTGAAACTTTGGTTGACACTTTAGCACGAAGAGCTTGCTTCACATAAGATGGTGTAAGTTGGTAAAAGAAAAAAAAGATGCCTAAGAATTTGACGGTTCCTTGTATAATGAGCCAATGAGATCGGTTTTGAACTAGAGAAGGTTCTTCGTTGAGGGTCAACCAAACAGGCTGCGAACCTACCCACTAAGATTGTGGAGAAGGTGATAGGCGAAGAGCAAGGTGTTTTGATAATGCTATCGCGAAGTGATGCTTCTTCCGGGGCTTGGGACTTCACAATTGATGGCGGAAGTTGCTCGTTAACTGTTTTGTGAAGGACAAAATTATTTTTCAATGTCTTGCGTATTTACACTAAGTACAGAATGATCTTATTTGACCACCTTTATTCTTTTCCAACTCTTTGTCGTCGCGAGACCCCGAGTCAAGACTGCACCGATTCAACATCGGGCTGTTATTTTGAGTCCACATCGCGCTATGGGCCAGCTCATCTCGAGCCATTACCTATTACTTGTATGAGTCTGATCAATAAAGCTAAATATTCCAAGTATCATTACATAGTCTCTTCCTATCGTACTAAGAAGCAACGTATTAGTAGGCGGAGAGCAAACTGATCGTATTGTGCGGCCTAGATAATACCGTCGCCCGATCGCATGATCCGTTGTAGGGACAGCAAAACTTAGTCACGGGCAATCGGAGTCGTGAATGGTCACGGGTTTGTCACAGAGCAGAATCTCAGGCGTGTGACTCAAATAATCCTCTTAATATCACTACTTCTAGATTAGCTTTTCTTGCCGCAGACAGAGACGTCAGCTTATTCTTAATATCACTTTCCGCCCCAATAGTCACTGCTGTTATTCGAGTTCTTCCCACGCTGGCTTAAATTCTCCTTCGCTAGTTATGAGCACTAAAAACAAGGTCGAATATAGCCCTCATGACGATTCTAGATCCTTCCAGGCTCGAAGGAGACAGTATCGATTATATGGGGTTGCTAGAATAATCTTCTTGCCTGGTTTACCAGCAGTATCTGGTAGCCTGTGTTGCAAAATCCCTGGGTGCAGTCGATGTACTTGCCGAGTAAGTCAAGGTCGTTCCACTGGTGTTCGTTCTCTCTTGTAGGAATTCATTGCATTTTCGCTCCTGCGTCTGGAGTGGTCTATCTCGTAAACTGTGGAGCCTTATTGTCACCTAAAACTTGTTGGATTGGCCAGCTCGCATTCCTAGACGGTTCCGGCGTTCACGCTGATTTCATTTGAGCTTAAAAAGAATTAGCATGGATTTAGCTGATGAGGCGGAGCGCTAGGCAAGGGGAAATTAGCTTAAACATGGAGGGAGCCAACGTGGGCTGAGCTGTTTCAACACGGCCGCCTGGTATTTGGATCTGGTTAAGCGCCCATCCTACAGTAACTTGATGGGGTTGTGCTGACGGCTAGCCCGCTTATGGAAGGTCTAGGCAACTTACCACGAGGAAATAAATGGAGCCATGCCGGCTTAGCCGGAATGCCAGGACACTTTCTCTATACGCATGAGCCCATCAGCTCGCAGGATGAGGCCCGTTCCTTTTAATTTCACCAGAAAAGTCCCCGAAGCCACCAAGACTCAGGCCTATGCGGTGTGTCAAGTCGAGCCGCAGGCCTAACATGGGCCACGGCACAGCCCAGTAAATTAGTTGGCTATTTATCTTTCAGCTATATATTAACTCCCCCGGCGCGTCGTCTTTTTTTAAAGTCATTCGCAAGATAGCGCTGTAGGAATCCCATGCGGCTCGACAACACTACTCCCTCACGGATCTGAATCTTCATCCTCGGCGACGTATCTGTGTTGCGGACCTTTGAACACCATGGTCCAGCAGTCACTTCTGGCGCAGGTGCTCCTACTTATCGGCACAAATGCGGCCCAGTGCCAGGCAGCAACATATACATTGAAGAAGACGTATGATGCTAGCAACTTCTTCGATTCATTTTACTTTAGAGATGTACTACTCCTTCGCCGAAGCAGTCGAGACCTACTGAACTAACATGTTTCACATAGCGCGCCTACTACGACACAATTGACCCCAGTTACGGCGGCGATCCCACCCATGGATCAGTAAACTACCTGAGCAAAAAAGACGCCCTAAGCTCCGGTATCGTCAATACAAATAATGGAAAAGTCTACCTCGGTGTAGACTTTACTAAAAAGGCCAGCCTGCTTGAATCTAGCAAGACCAGACACGGACGAAACAGCGTTCGTCTAGAGTCAAAGGAGACGTGGAGTTCAGGCATCTTAATCGCTGATATTGAGCACATGCCTGGAACTGCCTGTGGCGTATGGCCCTCCTAGTAGGTCAATGACGATCTTGGCATTCTCAATAGCTGCTGACTCCAATTCTAGCTGGTCATACAACTTTGATGAAGATCCAGTTGGCGAGATCGATATTATTGAAGGAGTGAATTTCCAGGATACCAATATCGTATCTCTTCACACTTGTGGTACCTGTTCATTCTCCAAGATCGGAGGCACTGATGGTCGGCCCAACTGTAATAATGGCGGCACACTTTCTAAGTGGTGTGAAGACGGCACTAACTAGTGAGCCTACTGAAAGACCCGAAAAGTACTCTGAGAGCACGGCAGGCTGACTAGTCCTTAGTGATGGGTGCGGCAACACGATGAGTGCGGGCTCCTACGGCGAGGACTTCAACACCAACAAGGGCGGCGTTTACGCCACATGGCTTACCAAGGATGCTCTCAAGCTTTACTGGTGGCCCCGCAACAAGATTCCGACCGACATCAAAAGTGGCAAGCCCAATCCCAGCAACTGGGGAACCCCAGCGTCGCAATTTGTGGGTGGCAGCAACTGCAATGTTGGAAAGTACTTTAAGAAGCAGACTATTGTAAGCAAGCAAGACCTTTCAGACGTGATAGAATGATGATGCTAATGTCTGTGAAACAGATCTTCAACACTGCGTTTTGCGGAGACAATATCGACCAGGACATGTGGAACGAAGAATGCAGGGCATCTACGGGAGTCAAGACGTGCGATGCCTATGTCACTAATAATCCTGCCGCTTTCAAAAGCCAGTTTTGGTCCATCAACTCGATCAAGCTGTACCAGTAGCTTTACACGGGGGAGTTTGTGCTTTTACCATCTAGACTAGATCTCGTTCTGAGTTATTCAAATCATAGACAATTATTACCACCAGTTAGTCTCAAACTAGATACCTAGATTCCTGATCTCACATTGCTCCCGACTGACTACTTTGCGATTTTTATGTACGTGTTGTGGCACCGGCCAAGCTGCGATTGTATTACCCTATGCTTTACTAACGGCTCTCGACGCCGACTCACGTGGAAATATGATCAGAGTGGGTAAGAATCATGAGGCTTGCTGCCATTGGTCACTCAGATTTAGCGCGGAGACGATTGTGGTGATTTATTTCACGACACCAAAAATGGCCGTGAAGCGTTGGCTGCGGAGCACGGAATGTGTGACATTGTGTGGCTTGTTCCGGCGCGTCATAATGTAAGCACAACTCACCAATGACGTCAACACTCAACAATCTACTAAGGCTTGGCCGCTAGGACAAAGAACTTTGGTAATCTAGGAAGTACAAAATGTCATGCAAGCGTCTTATCTTCTCTGCCGTCTAGAGCACAGCCCAAAACTTTTATCACGAACGACACAATGGTCACTGAAAATCAAGCAGAGCCCGGACACGAACTTTTCCCTTTTGAATTCCTCCTTCGACATGTCGATGATGAACCGACCATCGCTGACTATCGGTTCTTCAAGGATGCTGCTACTGGCATCATAGAGACGGCATTGGGGTTTGCAGTGGTTGGCGAGATTGAAGGTGCCACCAAACTTCTAGAGACTCTTCAAGTTCGCGGCATCGACCCCTTTCAAGTTCTCGGTCTCGATTATCCGTTTCTGAAACCCTGTATGTACTTCGCATGGGAGGCAACTTCGTCGTGGCCGACCTGGATACCTGACGAGGAACGCACCGAGGAGAATCTCGAGAAGCTCGAAGACGAAGGACGTCGCCCGTGGCTCGAGAGGTTTAGTGAGGAATGGGCCGTTTCCGAAGACACTGCGAGAAAGGCTCTAGAGATGGCATACCAGGGCCTCACTGTAACACTGCCTAACTTCGACGGGTCTCTGGCTGGACAGGTCGCTCAGGCAGAGCTGATGTGGAAGAACGGGGACTTTTCTTATTCAGCGAGCCCCAACGGACCCATGACAGTTCGGTACGCGAAGCCGGCCATGTGGTGGCGCCAAGGCATTTATCCTTATCGTTATGTTCAAGTGTATCGGACTGCTGGCCTGATGATTGCCCTCGATATATATCTGCGACTTGGCAAAGACGACGAGGCGCGGGATACATTCGAGAAGATTTGTGGCCGGCTGCAGCTGGAGGAACAGGTTGAGCAACTGGCATGCTCACGCATCGCGTGGAAGAGGCTTTTGACAGTTCCGGAGCGACCCATTCTCGACCTGGCCAAGATTCACGCGGGAAAACTCAGGCCTGCCGTAGCTCGAGCGCTAGAAATGGCTGAGCATCGCTTGGATAATGGACCCGCCCGGCGGTACAGGAACGAGAGTATGGACAAGCTGGCTCACATCATCAGTGCAAACACTTTCCACAACTGCCCCTATGACGTGTTTGCGGCATATCGTCCGCCAGAGCTGCCTCGACCTCGACCAGAGGGTGTCAATGGCTTGCTTCGACCAGGGTGTTCTTCATCGGACCTCGCTACTCTGGAAGAGCGGCTTGGGGTTGCGCTTCCTCGGGACTACAAGGATTTCCTCAGCGTCACTAACGGCTTTGGATCAATATGGAACGGCCAGAATCTTATGGACTACTTGGTTAGGGCCGAAGAAGTCTGTTTCCAAGAGATTGACTTCTTGGGAGGAAATTCGATTCCTCTACTGCGCCAGGACGACCCAACGCCATCTACTGACAATAGACTGGATTGGCCTGAAGTTGGAACATTCCAGTGCGTCCTTCTTTCAGGCGATCAGAATGGGCAAGACAACAACGGCCACCTCTTCCTCTTGGGTCTGGACGTCATCCAGCCGTGCAAGGATTACTTTTTCAAGACTTACGAGGAGCGAAACGATGACCAGAGGCGTGAACTTGACCGTGTAGTAGAAGAGACGTATGGTAGCATGGAAACCCTTCGCAACTTGGAGTATGGGCTTGTCAGTTGGACAGCTTGGGATATCACGTTTTACCCATACAACGGTGTTCGCGACCTGCTTGAAAGAGTGGCTGAAACAACGCTGTACAAGGACAGACCTTGGCTAAACATCTTCGAGCCCCGGTTCCGTCGAATGGCATAATTCAGGCAAACTACGAGTGTTATCAGGAGATTGCTAATCGAAGACCATAACATTGATGTCTTGTAGGCTTGGTTAGAAAAATTACTTGAGATCATCGTTCGTTTTAAATAACATGCTTGTGGACCCAGGATGTTGGTCTCGCGAATCGATTATTTGTTCACCCTCCGATGGGCCGACATGTCATGGTTAATGAGATTTATGTGAAGTTAAACCAGCATCGCTTCGCACCACAGAGAAAGCATCCAGCCAGAGAGATGATTTAAGTTCATCCATGGATTACTTGTTTAAGGCATCATCCCGAAAGACGAGGCATAGTGGCGAATGTTGGGATAAATAAGCCGACATATCAAGGGCCTCAACTTAGAACTCTGTGCTGACTACAGGCATCCCCATGCAGCATCACAAACATTGAGGGTGTGCGTGATAAGCTAAACCTATCCTAGACCAGGTAGAAGGCCCCATTAATCCTCAGCGGCTTCTGGTTTCTCCGTACCGATTTCCATCGTCCTGAGTCATTTTAATTCTCCGTCGACAAGTTGACGGCCGTCCGCTGATTCAAGCTTGACCATCAACCCCCCAGAATGGCGCTTTACCAAGAGTCGCTAGACGCAAACCATTTCCGCCTTGCATCAATCAGTATTCCACAAAAAGGAGAACCACCCAGCATAACACTCACAACACATCATCTAGCCGACGACGCGAAGCCACAATATCATGGTCTCTCTTACACTTGGGGCCCGCCTCGACGCGACATTCCCGATTACACTGAAGCCGACTGTCGCAAGATTATTTTGAACGGACATGCTGTCAATGTCGTTCCAAATCTATATGAAGCCATTATTCAACTCGATAAATCTCATCCCGAAACGCCGGTTTGGATAGATGCATTGTGCATTAATCAAACCGACCTTGACGAGCGGCATGCTCAGGTTTCTTCTATGGACCGGATCTACGGTGGCGCGGATCGTGTTCTTATATGGCTAGGTGCTCCAACTCCAGAGCTCAAACTTGGTCTCAAAGTTGCAGACCGCATCGGAGATTCTGCCTTTGAAGAGAGCAAGCGCATCATCCGAACCCAGAAGTATGACTTTTGTCCCAGTATAGCAGATATGCAGGCGCGCTACAATTTAACGCCATTCACTGTTGAAGAAGCAAGTGGGCTTATTACGCTTTACGAGAGTAGCTGGTTTGGCAGAATCTGGGTCATACAGGAAGTGGCTCTCGCCAAGAAGGCTGAAATTCTTTGCGATGACCTCGTGATCCCCTTTGACAAGGTCGGCTCGACGGCAGCATTCTTGCATCTGAGTGCGTTGTTAGGTGCCATCGTTACAGTTCTTCTTGCTACAACCAAGCCTAATATCGACCTGGTGGGAGGCATCAATCTATATCAAGCGGAGAGAATACAGTTACTACGCGAATGGTGCAAAGGTCCCCGGAGCGAATGGCTCGAAGTGTTGCCATTCATCGACTTCACAGCTGGAATCCAGGACGAGAGTTTAATCAATACTGGACTTGGACATAAACCCTCGATTTCGATGGTGTTGCTCAAACTACTCTTGTGGACATCTGGCTTCAGAGCTTCGGATAGCCGAGATTCAATTTATGGCTTGGGAGGCATTCTGCAGCATATCGCCCGCGAACAGGGTATCGCCGTTCCCGAACGGCTTCGACCAAACTATACCATCTCAGCCGCGGAGGTGCTCCAAACAGTGGCAGCCGAGATCCTGGAAGCAACTGGAGATCTGACGCTGTTGACGTTGGTCCAGGATCCAGCTAAACGTAAGGCTACGAACTTACCATCTTGGTGTCCCGATTTTCCTCCAATTGGGCTCAACCACATGTGTGGGCCAGGCTTTGCGTCCGTGGCTCGACCGGACGCATGCGGGCTCGGAGGCAACCAGCGCAGTGGGAAGCGGCTTGTCATTAAAGACGGAATCTTTCATGTCCCTGGCTTTCCTCTAGGATCCGTGGAGAAAGTCGGAGAGTCATGGCACGAAACAGAGGCTAGCCTACATGACTGGGCAGAGTTGGTGCTCAGGATGGACCCCATCTATCCATACACGGGGCAATCATCCATGGAAGCCTTTTGGCGAACCTTGATATGGGATCAGGACCATTCCAATCGTCCTGCTAGGCTCGTCAGTAGGGAAACCTTTGAAAGCTTGATGCTTGTGTGGCTGGCCGGTTCGATTCAGACCACCTATAAAAGGGATGGACAGGCTGCAGCTGAAAGAAGCTTACAGGCATATCACGTCCTCGACACTTTGGCGAATCATATACCTGACAGCGCTTTTCATAACACTGTCACTCTTGAGTCGGTTGGTAGAAAGTTAGGTATACTTCCTGCAACAGCAGCTGAAGGGGAACTATCCCCGGAACAACGACTAGCCTGGTTGGGACCCTTCAGAAGCCACTCGATGGCTCATATGTGGCTGATAGGGTCCTCTCTCATATTTCGGCGACCGATTCTCACAGGGAAAGGGTATTTAGGTTGCTCTGGTGAGTCTACCAAAGTGGGGGACGAAGTGTGGATTGTATCGGGTTGCCCTACACCACTGGTCTTGAGGAAACAGGAGTCAGGTGATGGCTGTTATAGTGTCATAAGCGAAAGTTATGTACATGGGGTCATGAATGGGGAGGCTGTCACAAACGACGTCAAGTGGCGAACAGTTACTCTAGTGTAGACCTGGCCCCTGATAGAATCACATGTTAAGTATACAGTATCAAGTCTGCTATTTGCAAGATGAAGTATATAGGCACTACTTGGCTGAAGCCGCCCCAAATAATGTCAGCAGAATGCATCCACTAAACCCCATGCCAATGGTACACTCTCCGAACTTGACGTTAAAGCTTCGCTACAATACGAGCCAGCATACCTTTGTGGGCCAAAGATGACGCTGGTCACTTTTAGCTTTGTAAGCCTTGGCAAAGCAAGTCGACTGTCGGCAGATGGTACCAAGTAGCAGTCCTGAGTAACATTCCTCCTCCTTTCAACCAATCGGAGTCGTTAACACCAGGTTCTGCCGATGCCGATCGCGCATTCAGTCTACGGCTTCCTCGGAATCCTGCGCCGCTGTCGCACAATGCCAGTTTCGCTTCCGAGGACGCGTCTCCGAATTTGTAGGATCCCCGCAAAACGGCTGTTGGAACGGCAAATGCAAATGACTATGAAGGCAAGGGTAGAATGGCAGTCGTGTAGTAGCGGCAGGTATTTATTAATATCGAGGTCATGGCACAACCTAAGGGCTTGTTATGAAAGAAAAAAAGGGAAACGAAAGAGAAACTGTAAACGAAGAACGACTGGAAACATGGATACTACCAGCTTACGTTTAGATATGGTGTGGCAGGTTCCATTCACTATTCCAGGAATCTTTATTCCCTTTCTACTTCTTATTGTCTATATTGTCTACTATCGCTGTCTTCACCCCTTGTCCAAATATCCTGGTCCTTTCTTTGCTTCTTTCAGCAACCTGTGGAAAGTCCAGCAGCTGTGTAGTCTTCATATGCCTGATACCCTGGTCCAGCTACACGAGAGATACGGCGACATTATAAGAGTCGGGCCTGATCAGCTGTCTTTCAGGCAAGGAGGAGCGGTTACACGGATATATAAAGCTGGGCGACAGTTGCCGAAGACAAAGTTTTACGATGGTTTCACATCCTTCAACCCAAACTTATTCGGTACGCAAGATGAGGATGTGCGCATTTCCGAATACCCATCAAGTAGCCAGAGCCCTGGTTGACTATTGACCAGGACCATTCCACTCGGCGCCGCCAAATGGCTCATGCTTTCTCCCTACAATCCATCAAGAGGATGGAACACCATATCGACAAACATTTGGTCCTGTTCCGCCATAATCTTGACCACTACTCGGATACGGGAGAACCTTTTGATCTCAAGGAGTTGATTGCATTCTTTGTCCTTGATGTGTTGGGCGATCTTGCTTTCCGCACCAGCTTCAACTCACAGGTTGAACAGGACGTATCCAAGCTCCCGCCCATAAACGACCACATCTTCCTTGCCTGTTTATTGGGTATGGTGCCTAGTCTGATGCCCTTTCTGAAAACGGCATTTCAGTGGATACCGATACCATGGCTACAGACATTGCTACATGCGAGGCAGCAATTGAAAGATCTGACGGCCGATTGCGTGAGTCGAAGAATGCGTGAGAAAGGTGGTGACCGAGATGACCTCTTAACTTGTCTGATAAACGCAGTCGATCCCGAGACTGGGGCCAGGCTGGCTGAGCTTGACATTCAAACCGAAGCATTTGCGTTCATGTGAGCCAGTTACCTGAAAGTGCGATAAGGTTCATCCAATTGACACTTTCTCAGAGTTGCAGGTTCTCACACCACTTCGGGGACCCTCACCCTCTTATTTTCTCATATTCTGCAAAATCCTGCTATCTACGAGAAGGTGGTCCACGAAGTAGACTCGCAACTTGATCAAATCGCCAACGAAATCGTGCCAGCTAACGAATTAGAGACCATCTTACCATATACAATGGCGTGTCTCAACGAGAATTTCAGAATCAACCCAGTCTTCACCATGCCGTTAGAACGAAGAGTCACTATGGAAGGCGGCTTCGAGATTGAAGGGCATATAATACCCAAAGGGGTAAGAAATATTCCCTCAACTCTAGTCTACCGCGAGCCTAACAAGCGAGCAACAGACTGTGGTCTTTAGTTTGAACCACGTCGTCCATCACAACCCGGATATCTGGGGGGCTGGCCACGATGTGTTTGATCCTTCCCGGTTTTTAGGTCCCAAGTCTGAGTGCTTCAAGAGACACCTCAGTCCGTTCAGTATTGGACACCGCATGTGCATTGGTCGCAACATGGCAATGGTGAACATGCTGAAATTGATCTCTACTACTTTCAAGTATTATCACCTGGAGATGAAGGACCCAAAACAGAAGATATCAACCCTCAGCGTTGGCATATCGGAAAAGGAAGGCCCGTTGCTGTGCCGCGTTTCGAAACGGGTGTCTTGACAAATTTTCTACCAAACATCTCTTTGTTGGCCTGATCAAATTTGTCATACATCAAACGCTGCCTGGTTATACCTGTCCTTTCTCATCTCCAAGCCAGAACCTTAGTCTCGTGACGCAAAGCAACACATACGGGGATCACCAGTTTGCCATTTAAACACTCAACTCGGCGCAATACATGCTTTCAAAAAGTTAGAAGCTAATGGTTAGAAGTAAGTGCTTGATACACCAGGCAATCCCGCCATAAATCACAGGGCTCTATCTGCAATGAGATAGTCTGGAGCATCAGTCTTAGGAAAATGTACAAGTTGACACTTCAATTGCAAGCTGCAAAAAACTCTTCATGTATGTTCCAAAGCCCATCCAATCCGTATGGTTTAAGATAATATTTGACGTAGTTGCCCAACGTACCATTTTCGCTCGTAGCCCGAAGACCGATATTTACCATTTTACATCGCCTATCTTCCGGCACCATCATTGGGGCTAGATGTTCCGAAATGTCTGGAACGAGGGTGTCCAACCCCTCCTCAAGCTCTATCAACTTCTCGCATGCTCGAACTATGAGAGGCTTACGCCAGAGGCCCTCCTGGGCTGGCGCCCGCCGCAAAAGCTCCAACGCTTGCCTCCGTAGAGCAGGATGTCTACACAGGGCCACTGAGATGTAAAGTGGGGGAATCACACCCAGTTCAAAAGTAAATGATACCGTCTTGTACTGTTTTTCGATACCGTCTAGGGCTCTAGCAGCTTCTGCAATAAGAGTCCTGAACTGGGGCAAAAGGTTGTCGTAAATCATCTCAGATCGAACTGACGAACCCGTCAGCCAGATAGATATGGCATTATACCAGAGAATCAGCTGAGAACAAGCAATTCTATGGGTGGCCGTCTCAGTTTGAGAGGTGAAATGCTCTCTATAGGCCTCAAATCGTACACGCCAATGATCTAACGCGAGGTTGGTACTTTCCTGGCGGGATTCCAGCTCCTGACATATTTGCGCCCCCGTCGTGTCCCACAAATCGGCCCAGTTCGCACGAATGTAAGACTTGCAAACATCAAATGCATGTGTTACGAGGCTGATGAGCTCGCTCTGTGCTTGTGCAATTGAGATGATGGGCTCGCCGAAGTCCGGCACCTCCGCGATATCATCCATAACGTCGTCGTTGAACATGGACCATTGAATGGCCAGCCTGGAAAATGTCGATTCAGCAGCAAGTGCAATGGCGTTATTAGAATTCATTGGTGTAGAGGCGAGCATCGCCTTTCTACCACGCTCGAATAGACGCAATGCTTGGTGCTCGTGGCCTTGCAAAGCTTCTATGCAGAAGAACATGACACAAGTTGTGCTGGACAGTAAGGGGCTTCCATGTCCCATGTTGAGGGTATGTAGTGTCGATTGTATTGCCTTCTGGTATTGCTCGACTGCAAATACTTCGGGCGTCTTGTTTAACTTGGGAGACGTCGTTGATTGTCTTGTGGATTGCAGGTCATCGGCGCGGCGTAGAAGAGCCCCGATGGCCATTGCAGCATATCGGAGAGCCGGAATGGTTAGGCTCAACTGGGGTATGAGACGCGACCATAACTCAACATCAAACGGGCCAGCAACAGCGCGGTCTGCCCCGCTAACAAAGTAACCAAAGGCCGAACGCTCTTGACTGTTACTCATGGGCCCGGTCATCAATGTTCGGCCGGGCGAGGGCAATGTACGTGGGCGCGTTGAGATGTGGTGGGACACGATTGCACCATCAAGACTTTGAGTACTAGCATATCCGCCGCATTGTCTACCCGAGCTAGTACAGCGGTAGCAGAAAGGCTTGCATTCATCGCACTTGATCTTTCGCTTTCTAAACATTCGGGTCAGTATCGCAGTGACGAACATCATGTGTTGTTACAAAGCGCTAGTCGTGACTCACTTGCAAGTGACACATCCAGTGGTTTCCTTGCGATTCCCCAGCCTTCCCCCATTCGGATGGCCTACAGGCGGTAACAACTTCATTCTCATTCTCAATCCAAACCTAATTCGAAAGTGCACTAGAACAGCGTGTTGGCTTTGAGCTCCAGACTTGAAATCAACTGTGGAGTCGTGGGGTTCTTTGACGGCACATCTGGTAACGGCACGCTTGACGGAGCACAGTTGTAGTGAGCTCGCATTACGGGGCGACCCCCCGATATAAAGAAGGGATGCCACGAGTTAAACGTACCGATGTCGGGCAGGGGATGATGTGGATTGGCAGCCTCAGGCCATTTCTTACATGGAGCACCAACGCCGGGTTACATTGAGCTCGGATTGTGGGGCCTTGTGAAAGGGACAGGCTAACCAGACTGAGGTTGGAAGATGTGTTGTCAGCTCGCATTGTGGGGCTATGAATGCAATCCCGCGTTGCAATCAAGGATTGAGTAAGGCAAGACCGTAAGATCGCATTACGGGGCTACCAACATCTGTTATGGTTCCCAGTTTACCTTGCGGGGTTGATTTGACCTGTAAAGAGAAACAATTCTCACCGTGATACTATGAAAAGCTCGGCCAAAGGTCGGTCCAACAAAATGTGTGTGGGAGGCTCGCATTGAGGGGCGATCGATGCTACCCTTTCCCTGCTCACTACTGATGGATGATCCAAGTTGTCAAGCCCAGTATAAAACCACTCTCATCAGAGTCTTCCCAAGTTCAACGCAAGATATCATCCAACTCCATTCTTGATATTTCCTTACATTGGTCATGCGCCTGCACAGTCGTCTCATCGAGACCGTCGGTCTCTCGTCATTCATCCTTTCACAGCCAGTCTGGAGTCTTGGGAATACGCCGTGCCCTATCCTTGGAGCCTACTATCCAGCACCTACAGCTCTTGCTTCGAGCGACTTCGTCGAAAACGCTACAGTAAATGCAGAAACACAGATTCGAGAAGGTCTAGACAATGGGCAGTTGGACGGAAACACTACAACTCTCTCGATTGAAGTTTACTCACTTCACAACGACAGCCCGCTTTTTACCTTCCACAACACCCCCGAACTTTTAGGTAGCCAACGAAAGACTGGAGTGACGACAGTAGACTCCAACACAGTCTATCGTATAGGCAGCGTCTCAAAACTCTGGACGGCATACTTGTATCTCATCACGGCTGGGGACTCTTCGTGGGCCCGCCCTGTAACCGATTTCGTGCCCGAACTAGCGGCAAGTGCACGGGATAGAAAGGCACTCGACGACAATATCGACCACGTTTCTTGGGAAACCATAACGGTTGGGGCCCTCGCAAGTCACCTGGCCGGGATTGGTAGAGATGCATCGTGGTCATCTAGTTTAGGAACCAAGTTTCACTCACTGGGACTTCCCGATCAGGGTGGTAATTCTAACTCTAACTGTGGCGACGCCAACCGAGAAATGCTACCATGTAATCGCAGTGGAAAGTATCACAATTTTGTGTGTTATCAACAGTTCCTAACATAAACCAACAGCTTTTTTCCAAGATTTTTCTCGCCAGCACCCCATTTCAACCCCATTTCATACGCCGGTGTACTCGAACGCGGGCTACCAGATTCTGGCATACGCTTTACAGAATATCACCGGCCGACAATTATGTGACACTTTTGAGAAGCGTCTAGTCGAGCCACTGGGGTTACAGGGGACATATTACGATACCCCTCCAACCACCAACACCAGCATTATCCCATTTAACAAAACCTTCAGCTGGTGGGATTTCGATTACCGGGGGAAGACCCCTGCCGCCGGTTACTACAGCACGACCAACGACATGAGTCTCGTCGGTAAGGCAATACTCAATTCGACTTTTCTCAGTCTTGCCCAGACCCATCGCTGGTTAAAGCCTCGCGCCTTTACATCAAACCCAGACACCGCGGTTGGGGCTCCTTGGGAGATGCTACGCGCCCCAGGCCCTCCAGTCTCCTGGATTTATGCCAAGTCAGGTGATGCAGGCTTGTATTCCAGCATGGTGATGCTAATGCCCGACCTTGACGTAGGCATAAGCGTCCTGGCTGCTGGAATGGATGCAACGAACCAGGTCTTAGTAGCAAGTGATGTTCTAGTTAACACATTTGTTCCAGCCTTCTGGGCTGAAGCTAAGGGGCAGACCACGACAGTCTACGCGGGTACTTATACAGACCACAAGAGTAATACGACGGTTACGATAACAGCAGCAGCAGACACGACACCAGGACTGGTTTTAAGCGAGTTCACTCTCGGAGGTCAGGACCTACTGCAAGAACTCAGTTCCCTAGTCGGGACTAATGTTACAGTTCGCTTATATCACATGGGCTTGACTGCCAAAGGAAACAACAATACCACAATCGACTCTTGGCGCGCCGTTTTCGAGACTTCCAGCGCGATTTCATCGTCGCCTTCTTCAAGCTGCGTGTCGTGGCTGCTGCTAAATCCCTACCTCTATGGTGGTGTGGGGTTGGATGAGTTTCTGTTTACCCTTGACTCGACTGTTCAGAACGCACTGGCTATTGAGTCCAGGATTGCCGGCGTTGGGGTCCAAAAGCAAGGCGACAGGCAGTCTGGGACTGGGAAATTGTGGAAAATTTAGAGCACCCAGTAGTTTTAGTCAGGTTTAACAGCCACGGGGGAGGCTGGGAGGTCGCCACGCGGTGTGTAGAAAAAGCCGGACACAAAGATCGCCCCCTTCCACACAAAGCGTCCGGGTTTTTTTACACACCGCGTGGTCGCCTGGGCTGTGCGTCTAAGCTACGCTCAGGGGACCCCTGCAGAAGGGGTCGGATTTCTCCGACCTTCGGGTACCTAAGCTGCAGCATTAGAACTCACACTGTTTTATCTTATCTTATCGATAATAATGTCTTCAACAACAAATGTCTCACCAGACGAAAGTCCCGGGTAGCTTGAAGATTCCTCAATAAACCCTCCATGCCATTCAACTTTAATCAACTGTTGAACTAAGGCCTTAACTCTAGGGATCCCGGATTGACACTCTAGATTGGTTTGTCCATAATGTTGTCTAGTGTTGATCATTTCCATTTTGTGTTCGATTCTGTTCAAGTGTCTGTTTAGTCACATCCACTACCGTGTTCAAGTCGTGATCTCCATAGAATGACCAAAAATCTACGACCCAACTTATGCTGACATCAAATCTTCTTCATCGTCACGACCTTATTTGTTAGTATAATTTTGTTGGTATTGCATTTCGAGTGGACTGTGGCAAACGCGAAGTCATTGTGGCCTGAAGGTGTCATGATCATCTGTGCGAGGTCTCGAAAGCGGTGTCATGTGTAGGATGCGGCGAGTCTCACACACACCTTTGCAACATTCACGGCCACGGAACAGATATTAAGCAGATATTACTCAGATATTGCTTCACAGTTCATCTACAAAGAGACAGAAATTTCGCAATATCCGAAGTCTATGGAGTGGCGGCTACGTCGTTGATTCTGTGGAGGGATCGACAAATGGCCGTGGAATTGCTACCCGTGAGAGACGTTGTGAGTATTCAAGTCAGATACTGGCTGACATCAACCTACGTCTCTTGTTACGTTCTACCTCATTCTCACAGACTGCAATGAAATGGCACGGCCCATGGTAGATGCAAATTTCTTGAGCAATGCCACGAAGCCAGACCAGTTCACATGGCTTCCTCGCCAGCTCCATTATCCCACTCTTGCCGAAGCCACTCATTCTGCCTCCTCTTTGTCGGTGAGGAATCATGAGTTCTAGAGCCGATCTCCATCGGCCCAGTTCTGCAGGCTGTTGCCAGCATTGATGCGCCAATGCGTGTTAGGCGAACAATTCAATTAGCGAGCGCACGAGAGGACCACAATGTTGCTGTTGGTCGTGATGCTCAATAATCCTTTGATGAAGTCGGCTGGACGGTCTACGCCCGGTAGTGCCCGGACCTCAATAGTCGGATAGTCGTCTGGACTTAGTTAAAGCCCAGCTTTCAGCTTCAAGCCCGTCAACGCCGCATGACACGAGAGTAGACCCCTATCCGCGAGACCCCTATCCAAGCGTTATTGCCCTACTGAATCAGCTGGACCCTGAAATTTTGAGCATAGGGATTTTAGTATGACACGTTGGTGGCGCCTTTCCACTTTGGTTTCACTTGTAGCAACTAACCCGCATGTTGGTTGTTAGCGTCAGCGACGTCCCGGCGCCTCGGACCCCCAGAACGTTCGAGGCTCCCGACCTCCCGACTACGATCCACTATCGCCAAGCTATCGAAAAAGGCTAGATGATAGTTCCCGCTTAACAATGCACTCTGACGCCACAGGGTATTCCCAGGGAGAGGTAGGATTTAGCAAAAAAACAAGTCTAAATACCTAAAAATTAAGCTTCGAGGTGGTTATGCATGAAGTGACGAAAGACTGAGGCACACGATGGAGAGAAAGGAGGAATATCCTTGCAATTGTTACTGAGGTCTGTGATTGCGGCGAAGTTATTTTGTCTGACTTGTGTAAATAATAACGCCTATGAACAAACTTCCCATCATTTCAGGGGGTGGATTGTACCCGCCAACGGCCCCGTGCGGTGAGGTCTCTCCTTACCTCTTTCGAGCTATTCAGCAGCACAACGAGAGCGCCACAGTGACAGCCACGTCCGAAGGCCCAGACCAAGTGAAGCAATCCACGGCTAGCGATGTCTTCACTAGACACTTACAGGAACCAAGTCATGTACCTCTGGATATCGTCCATCGCCTTGCCTCGATTTCTATAAATCATCTAGACATCCCCCTCTGGATTCGAAACTCTCCAGGCATCAAGCTTCCTTCATCAATTGGATAACAAGCACCCGAGAACACTCTTCTCAGTGTTACCAATCCTTTGTTTGTCCCCGACTCTTCTTGGTCCACCACCATGTTGAAGACACTCGCTCTCAACCTCCTCCTTGCCCTCGGCTCGGTGTCTGCGGCTTCTGGCTCTCACGAGAGCCGGGGCGTCGCCCACCACGAGGAGCGCGCCTTCACTCCTAGCCCTAGCTGCCCCTCGGACCAGACCTTCAACCGCATCAAGTGGAAGTGCGTCTGCAAGAACCCCGACCAGACCGTCAAGACTGGTGAAACCTCGTGCTCTTGTCCCACCGGCGAGAAGATCGTGGGCCAGGCCCCTGGAACTGCCTGCATCACCGACTGTGGTAGCCAGGCCAGATTCGTGCCCTCCAAGGGATTGTGCGTCTGCTACAAGAGCTACCTGACCTACAACACGGACAAGACTTGCAGCTGTGCTCCTGAGAAGAAGGACACCGGCTCCGGATGTGTCAACCGCTGCACTGGCAGCAAGGCTGCTTGGGTTGTCGACAACTCGCTCCCTGACAAGGGCTCATGCTCTTGCAGCGCCGGCCTCCCCGGTGCCACCTACAGCGACTCGGATGGCTGCACGTGCCCCGACGGCACCAAGCTCAACGGTGCTAAGACTAAGTGTGTTCCCGACTGCGGCTCCAAGGCTACCCTCTCTGGCGATGAAAACTCTTGTGTGTGCAATGCCGCCGGCGCTAGCTACTCGGGTGGAACCTGTACCTGTACCGACCCCAACAAGGTCCTGAACGCTGCCGGAACCAAGTGTGTCCCTGTCTGCGGCAACGAAGCCAGCTTGAACTCTGCCGAGACCGGCTGTGAGTGCAACATCAAGGGCGCCGACTTCAACTCCGGCTCCAAGACCTGCACCTGCCCTGCTTCCCGGCCCAACAAGAGCGTGCAGCTCCAGAAGTGTCTTCCCGAGTGCGGATCTCAGGCTCACTACGACCCGGGTCTTGACGCCTGCGACTGCAATGCCCCTGGAGCCTCGTTCAGCACCAGCTCAAAGACTTGCTCCTGCCCCAACCCCGATAAGCCTGTCCTCAACGCCGCTGGAACCAAGTGCACCCCCCGATGCGGCACCAATGCTCGCCTCAAGACCAACGAGGATGAGTGCGAATGCTCGATTGACGGCGCTACTCTCCACACCAACAACGCCTGCTCCTGCGACGACGCTGATAAGCCCATTGCCAACGCTGACAAGGGCAAGTGTGTTCCCGACTGCGGTGATGACGCCACTCTTAACACTGCTGGAACCGAGTGCAACTGCAAGGCCACCGCTGCAACCTTTGTCAAGTCTTCCAAGTCCTGTGTCTGCCCCACCACCGGTGACAAGATGAAGCTCAATGCCGCCCACGACGACTGTGTCTTTGACTGCGGCTCTCAGGGCAAGGTCAAGGGAGACAACACTGGCTGCGAGTGCAAGGCTACTGGCGCTACCTGGGACAAGGACCAGCAGACCTGCGACTGCGGTAGCTCGGCTGACCTGGCTGGTGACTCCTCCAAGTGTAACTGCAAGCTCCAGGGCGCTACCTTCACCGCCAACGGCCAGTCCTGCGCCTGCCCCAGCGATGCTCCCAGCAAGATGAAGCCCAACAGCGCCAATACCCAGTGTGTCCTCGACTGCGGTACCGCCGGTGGCAGCCTCAATGACGATGCCAGCGCCTGCGAGTGCAAGAAGCCCAACAGCCACTTCGATACCACCCAGCTCACCTGCGAGTGCGATACAGACTTCTTCCCCAGCCCCAAGGGCGCCTGTATCTCCGACTGCGGCTCCGACGCTACCTACAAGAACGGCGGCTGTGTCTGCAACAACAAGGGCCAGACCTACGCTGATACCACCAAGACCTGCGCTTGCCCTACCGCTGGGGACGTCTGGACTGACGGCTCGTGCCACGCCGACTGCGGCAGCGAGGCTCACTGGGACAAGAAGACATCGGCATGCGTCTGCGACAAGAAGGGCAAGATCTTCAACGCTGGTAGCTGCAACTGCGACACAGGCTACAAGTTCGACGGCAGCACTTGCGTCAAGAACTGCGGTGACGACGCCAGCTACAACACCAAGACGTCTCTGTGCGTCTGCAACGCCAAGACCAAGATCTTCACTCAGGCTGACGCGCCTGTTTACGGCACCTGCGCCTGTGCCGACACCGATGTCTGGAACGGTAGCAAGTGTGTGCTTGACTGCGGTCCCGATGCCTCTCTCAGCGGCGGCAAGTGTGTCTGCGACAAGCGAGGCATGACCTGGACAGCCAAGGTTTGCGCCTGCGACGGTGGTGCTACTTGGGATGCGGCCAAGCGCAGATGCCCGGCTGTCCAGCAGCAGAACTAAGCGCTACAAGGGTTGGTATCATGGCGGAGCAGCGCAGTCTACCCCCCTGCTTCTGCCTCATGGCAAGATAGATACCCGACATTCTTTAACTCTCTCATGTTTCATGCTTCATGTGCCTTCTATTCTTACTTGGCTGGGATCCTATGGGTTTGATGTCATTGCTCAGTTCTTAGCATTACTCTAATAATTGATTATTGTGTTTTTTATGACCCTCTTGTGCACGCCACTGTGAATGTTGCTTTTGTGCATGTGATTGCTACCTCATGTGAAGTGTGAATAACTGCGCCTCTGCTCAGTAGTAGAGAGCCGAAAGCAAGGCTAAAAGCCCCGTCGGGAGTTCTAAATTCCTTCTTCCGGGGAGAAGAGTAAATGGTGACTTCCGGTGAGGACGAATCAGAATCAGGACCCTGTGATGATGTGGTCTTCGGTCTATTCGTAGGTGGGCGTGATTGTACTTACACGTCATTGATAATGTCTGAGAATAGGTCGGCCCGAGGGGGCGACCAGTGCAGGCTCACTATGGCCTGTATTTCGCAGTGACTTTGGGGTTTAGCAAGGATTTAATTACAATGGATCGGAGGATTTAATCCTGCTACTCTGCCACATCCTCCTGTACTGAACCTGGACCAACTAGCGTTGATCCCATGGGCACGAGGAGAACCCACAAATATGGATATGCGAAAGTGATCCCAGTCCGACATGACATTAGGACCCGATTGGGTGTTAAACGATACTGATGCCACGGTTCTCGCGTGAGTGGGGTGTGAGCTTGAGACTTCATTGGGTCTGGAACGAGATAGCCTGATTCTTCTGCGATCGACGTTCTTGAGCCTGTTTTAAACTCTTTAGAAATTGGCTGTAGGAAGCATTTTCATTTTACAGTCGATCCTACTAGAAGATGGAAATCCTCCCACTCCTTGAGCTTCAAATTATTCGTGCACCAACGCTCCACTTCACCCTGCTCTCGTACTATAAATTCTCGGGCGAGTGCTTAGCGATTGAAGAAGAATATCAGTATCAATTCAGTTGGTTTTTGTCTTCCTTGAAACTGATTCTCATCATGAAGTTCGCTCTCCTGGTTTCCTCCCTTGCCTCCTTGGCCAACGCGGCGTTTTGGACAAAGTCGTGTAGCGACCCATTTATCAAAGACTTTGTTCTTCATGGCGATTGTAACAAGTTGGACGGCTCAGTCAGCTCTGCCTCTCTCGATCTGAACTCGTGTTTTGCCTTTGATGGCGACCGCATAATTGTAAGCTACGAACGGACTTTCTGTGCTTCTCGCAATGCTAATGGGTTATCAGTCTCAAGGGAATGGCAACATTGGCGACTCGTGCGAGGATTGTTGGCTTTCTAGCTACTCCGAGGTTGATGAAGCAGGTAACGATATCGGTGAGAGATTTGAGATGACTTGCGCATGCCCTGGAAAGGATGTGCCGCGCCAGGTCTACACCGCCGCTATTGGTATGTAATCACACTTGCAGTCCATCACTCCTGACCAAATCTAATTGCTGTCTAGATCTTCCAATCGACAACTACGATGGTCAGCTCATTTGTTGAGCTGACCCAGCCGGCTCGAGATGGATGTAACTGATATGAGGGGGATTGGTCTTGGTCGAAAGAGGAGGAGTGTAAATAACAATGCCGATGTCTTTATCGGGCAATAACTTCATGTACATGCATAACTTTTATACATATATTTCTTTTTGGCTGTATGCTAGGACCCATCAGTGTTTATTTCACAGTGATTTGGTTACTTGTGCAATGTGATATGTCTCGCGTTGAATACCCGGGGGGTTGAGCTGATGCGCCCCTCTCTTCGTCCCTTAGAGAATACTTATATCAAAAAGATCGCAGCAGTGGCTAGGTTCACAATCGTCAAATGAACATGGCCATAGAGCTCCTTGTGTTTTAATAATTCGAGCCCACAAAACTGTTATTAATCACGATAAAATCATCATTATACATTCGTTTATAGCCTCCCTCCTAGCTTCGTACCTCACTTGTGTAGATGCACTTACAGCAGGTAGTAACATGAACCTCTATATCGTGCCCATGGCCTCAAGGTGTATCATTCATGTCTCTTTAATACACGTTCAAGGTAATCGTGGGCTGGAAAGCCACTGTACGCATGTATTCGTTAATACTAAGACGATCCTAACAGGTATCCTTTTCCCTTTTCATTAACTTGAAAATAGGATATAAAACATAGGTCATTGCACTCCAACCGAGGGCTTAGTATCCGATATTATCGCCGTCGGCAGTGGTACAGAGATTGTAGAGACGCCTGCAATCTCCATATGCTCAACTGATACAACCCTGGAGCTCGGACTCCAAGATTGAGCTTGGAAATCAGTCATAGTCGACCTCGGCCCTTGCCTCTGTATCTGGCTGGTTGGTCTGCTAAATGGCAATGGGTAGTTCTGCTCCATCTTATATCGACTCAGCTTGTCCAAGGCGGTTTTAAAATCATCCAGAACGATTGTGTCGGTAAAGCATTTGAAGATGAATGCAAACTTCCAAAATGGATTGATGTAACCGATGGGAATGACGGGGGTGACAGAGAGAAGATCAACCGTAATAAATACGATACTGAGGGACATGCTCAAGAGCAAAAGGCCAAAGCGTGGAGATACGCGGACGATTTCGAGAGCTTTGAACTCGTACCGGTATCTGATGTTCCAGAAAAGGTTAATGGCTGTAAAAATCCACCAAGGATCACTGAATACTATGAGTCAAGTACCCAAGTAGCGGCATTTTCTAGAATTCATACCGACAGACAGCCTCAAGTGGCCGGGTTGAGACGAAAAGACGACTGTTTGGAGTATTAAAGTAGGTAAAATTGGCATAGATCTCTAGAACCCAGTAGGGCTGAACTAGAATGATGGTGCCGATGTATAAGGCGTTACCTCGTCTCGAGAGGAAGGGTTTGTTCTTGATCCAGGCGATGACATTGTGCAAGTTCCATGAGATGATAAGGAAGATGACGGTTGAGGAGAGATACCACCCCCAAGTAGGAGGATCGAAGAAGGTGAAGAATCCATTTGGCATTGCTAGAAGGAGCTTGCAAACGCGTGAGTTGATTGTGCATGGCGATGAAAACAAGAGTAGTTACCTCGATCAGAATGAGTTTATGAAGCAGAACCCCACGGCGCATATTAGACAAGGTAATGCCAATCATGATGATCAAGGCCCCAATCATGCAGCCTTGAGACCATGCTTCCAACGTGAGCTTCGCTGGGCTTGAGGGCCATGCCTCAGGGACTGACATTGTGATTGGTCACTCACATCTCAGGAGTAACCCAACAGTCAGAGAGCTATGTTATTTTAATGGGTTCGGTGCACTTCAGATTAATATACACATGAGCGCCAGCCGTTACCCCGCCTTTACTGAAGCGCTAGTTGGATGGGTGGTCTGTTGGCTTCGCTTAGCACCATGGTCTGAGCAACCACCAGCAACAGTGTGCGACTGAGATTCCCCACGGGGGTTAGTTTGAGCCAGGGTGGTGTGCCTCACTCTTGCATCTATGACCTAGGGGGCGCTGCATAAGTACTGCGTACTTCCCACTTGGTATCCAGCAGGATTTAATGCCTCGCTTCACCAAGCAAGGGAAGAGTGAACCGGCTAAGGAGAACGAGCCCGGAAAATTTGCTTATTTAACACGGAATGAGCGGTACAACGGTCATCCAGGCATTACGGCTTCATCGAGAAAGGTTGGATTTCAAATTTGGTGTGCAATTTACCTAGTAATAACTGATACGACAACTTGTTGTCTGTTGCCCGCATACGTCGCCACCAACCAGACCTTCTGCTGTTTCTATTTGTAGCTTACTTGACTTATAAGCGTTGCCTGACACTATTATATAGGCCAATTCATCCGTTAATCAGATAGCATCGAGCGCCAGATAAGGACTAACACCAGCTGGAGCCGAGAGGGGTGACAGAAATCGACTCCACAGCCAAAGTACCCCCGTTCGCGACAATACTAATATCCTGTGACTCCTGATACCTAGGGAAGACAGTAGCTGAGAAGACAGTTCCATCTCCAGCAAAAGTCTCGAGAACAGACCGGTCAAGAAAGATATCCAGGCTGAGCTTCTTGTCATTAGCACCGGCAACAAAGGCTTTCCACTTGTCTGCCTGGCCATAGCCAGCGTTTGTGGTGTCCAAGGTCAAGCTCCCAGCCCCTCTGTCGAATGTCAGGACTACTGACTCACCCGCAGACTTAAATAGTGAGAGGGTGAAGGAAGTGGCATCCGACGAAGCGAGATCGATAGAAAGGATAACCCTGGCACTCTTAGAGCGTCCAATATGGAAGCCCTTTGCTGTGACCTTTCGAGATCCAAACTTCTTGGTCGAGCCAGATGCAAGACTCTTGAGTTCTGGGATCGGGCGTTGACCCAAACCACCGTCTTTGCGAATAAAGAGCTCGCGTGTAATTGACTGCTGTCCAGCCCAGCCGTTGACACGGCTGGGCCACTTGGGGCTAGGCCAGTTTGCCATCCAGGTGATGGCCAGATCGCGACCCGCCTCATCCTTGTACCACTGCATGGCGTAGCTGGCGGGGCCTGCGTCGATGAGACCGCGCTTCTCGCTTATGAATGTCGTGCCATTGTATGTGCCTGTCTCGTACCACCCATATCCGTTTCCACCGTAAAAAAGAACCCACTTGTCTCCCAGTGGGAAGAAGTTAGGGCACTCCCAAAGCTTTCCTGTGCTACCATCGCCAGCGTAGAGAACGCCGACATGAGACCAAGACACGAGGTCGTCAGACTCGTACAGCTGTACTTGCCCGCTCTTCTCGTTGGTGGCACCAATGACAACCTTCCATTTGTTGTCAGTTGGGTCACGGAAGACCTTGGGGTCGCGGAAGAAGGGATCCTCTCCTTCTGGGGGACCCGAGATGATGGGCTTTGAGGCAAGATCGAACTTAATCCCATCTTTGCTCGTTGCCGTAATCACGCTCTCCTGGACTGCCTTGGGATGATAGGCTAGGTTGATGTAGTCGGTCAAGATGAGCCGAAACTCATTCTTCTTTTTATCAACGACTGCACTGCCAGTGAAGCGGCCAGAATCGTCACTAGAGTTGCTCGCTTTGGCAGGGTACAGAGCAACTGGCTGTTCACGCCAATGGACCGCATCGGTGCTCTTGGCATGCGCCCAGTGCATAGGACCCCACAACGGAGCCTCTGGATAGTACTGGCTGAATAGATGATGGGTCCCATGGAACTCGGCTAGACCAGCGGGATCGTTGATCCACCCCTGATAAGGCGTATAGTGATACTGGGGTCTGATGGGGTCTGCAGCGTACGATGAGCAAGCAGAGGGGCCACGAGGAGCTTGATTTGCTTGGCCAAGGACGTTGAAGGATAGATCTTTGCCATCTACAAGAGCATTACAGCCGACACGGACATCGTCGATGTTGATGTGGCCCCAAGACTCTGCCCTGCTGCTATCATGTACGAGGATATGCGCTTTCTGGCCGTGCCACCTTCCCGTGTCCCAGATGATGCGGATAAGGGCCTCGTCGTTGGTGGCAGTCTGCTTGAGCAGGATCTTGCCATCCGACTCTCGAACAAGGGCGATGTAAAGATTGTCGGGGTCATAACCACCCCCGATGAGGAAACTCAAGACTGAACTGACTTTGAACGAGCTGGACTTCAGTTGGCCAACAGCTCTTTCGCCAGCTTGCTTATGGCCAAGGAGAAATTTCTTGCCATCCTGATGGAAGGGGCCATCCCAGTAAGATACATCACTGGAGATGGAGTCTGCGCCAAATGCTGTGCCACCAATCACCTCCCAGCCTTTGATGGTGCCAGTCTCGAAACCTGGATTCTCAGGGCCTGGGTAGCTGTTGATGTGGCAGTTTCTGAAGTGAGGAAGTGAAGCTCCCGCGGCTAGAGAAGCGGCGAGTGGCAGAAGAGCGGAATAGATCATGATGAGGAGGTCTTGACGAGGGGCAAACGTGGAAAGAAGCAGGAGGAGAAAAAATGTTTGCACCGCGAAATCAAACACGACTTGACCTGCATTTCTTCACTGGCTGCAGTATAGATAGCTCTTATATACCCCAGTAGCAAGTTATTGACTGGTGATCTTTTTTCGCAAAAAACCATTCAAACAAGCTGATCATGAGTGCTGCATCAACATTAGCCCCAGAAGAACAGCAAAGAAGCTATGCGGGGAAGGGCAACTCGGTTCCAGCGAACTAGGAAGCCAGGTTTCCCCACAGTCAAAGCGGGAAGCATTGCCGCTAAGTGCGTGAAATTTGGACAACTTGGTTAGGTAGTCGGGTGATGGGGTTCCCTATCTGAGCGAGGGCGGAGATGAATCACAGCTCCGCGAGCAGCCACTATGGAGTACAATCTCATGCTGATGAGGCACATAGGTCGCAAAACGAGTCGAAAATGGTGATCAGCATGTGAATGTGCCAAGGGAAATAGTGCATATGCATAGAAGAACAGAACAGGCTTGGAACATGACAGCGAACCCTGTCTGGAACAGTACTTTGATGGTGTGGTAGTGATTTAGAGTATACCACAGCTGGCTTGGACATTCTACATGGGGACAAGCCGAGTTTCGAACCGATATGACAAGGATTCTTGTTGAATGTAACCATTCAACTCGTACCCTTGACGGAAAAGAGGCCTTTGCTGCATGGGCTAGGAAGCGTTGCGCATTCCAACACGTTTCTGGAAGGTTAATGGAAGGTGAAGAGACACACCAACGATGCGACTGCGCGTCAGAGGCGTCGTCTCGGCGAAATATTCAGGATGACCAGATCACATCATCCCACCATGTCGGCCCGACAATGCCCCTCGACGACCAGTAATGGGCAAGGTGAGTGGACACCGACCCGCTGATCAAGGTTGGTCTCCGATGGGCGGCCGTGCATTGTAAGACTACCCCCACGGGGATTGAAACCATAGTGCGGGGATACAGTATTCCAACCTCGTCTCATGGGGATGAAAAGTCGATTCAAGCATGGACCATAGCTAAATTCTCGCCCAGGTTTTAGCGACTAACTTTAGACACCAGACTTGGAAGTCCTAGTATAACATTGTACTCCGCCCTATGCTTCTCACTGACTTGGTTTACTCAAGTGGAAGCAAAAGGAAACACTCCGTACGAATAACCTCGATTCATTAACCCCTTCCCCACACATGCTGGTGTTGCATTTCCCAGGGTGGCCAAGGGTGCATATTTGAGGCCATGTATGCATATTAGAACATACATACGCTCCCACTTAGCTTCGGCCTTACCGATAAACCCTGGATGCCATAAAGGGTGGAAGTTTTGCGCCCGACTTCGCTGCGGGAGCTGCTCACCCTTGTTGGAGTCGGAGTTGACCCTTGTCAGTTTGTTTGGATCGACAATTGCTAGCCGTGACAGCATGACAGGCTGCTCATTGGCTCCCACTTCGCCTCCGTAGCTTCGGGGTATTGCGCAGCTCCGTGCCGAGTTCTCAACACCACGTTATGTCAAGTGCGACGACAGTGCTTTCAGACGGGGATCATGGTACATTGAGAGGTGGGCGGCTCTGGTGTCTCCATACCCTAGTTCTCACTGCGGTCGAAGAGATCCACCGAGTCTCGGACCTTTTCTCGAACTCACCTTCAGTCATGTCTTCTCGGATCAAGGTAGACATCGCTAACATAATCTTGACCCTACAACAATCCATAAAAGGGTCACTAGACCCCCATGAGACATCCCGCTCTACAACGCATCCTCTACTGCTGAGAGACATTTCATATTTACCCATTTCACAATTCTATTTGGATATCCATTGCGCGATTTCGTTCACCTTGAAGCCATCTTTCACTAGGGCACAATGGGCCTTTTTAGCAAAGTTTCGCTTGCCAGGCCCCAGGATGATGCTGGTAAAGCATGGCCTGCTATCGCCGTGGGCTTTTTCGTAGCCTTCGGTGGTGTTCTATTCGGGTTTGTCTCTTCTACCTTGCTTCCACCAGTTCCATCTAATTAACCTATCCGCGCTAGCTATGACACAGGAACTATTAGTGGTATCCTTGCAATGCCGTATTGGCAGCACGAATTCAGCACAGGTCACACTGATGCCGGGGGAAACCCCAACGTCACTTCCTCTCAAGAATCGGCCATCGTGTCTATTCTTTCTGCGGGCACATTCTTCGGTGCTCTTGCTTCACCTCTCCTGTCGGATTGGCTAGGCCGCCGCCCTGGCTTGCTCATCTCAACTTGGGTCTTTAACCTTGGAGTCGTTTTGCATACTGCTGCCACCTCTATCCCACTCTTCCTAGCAGGCCGTTTCTTTGCTGGTTTCGGCGTTGGTCTTATCTCTGCTACCAGTGAGTCATTCCTCCGAACCGTCGAACGATCTAGCTTAACTCTCGTGATCAGTTCCCTTGTATCAATCCGAGACAGCTCCCAAGTGGATCCGTGGTGCTATTGTTGGTTCCTATCAGTGGGCCATCACTATTGGACTTCTCCTTGCCTCCGTTGTGAATAATGCCACGTCCGACCGCAATGATTCAGGATCCTATCGCATCCCAATCGCGGTGCAGCTTGCTTGGTCTTTAATTCTCTTCATCGGAGTACTATTTCTTCCCGAGACGCCACGATTTCTGGTAAAGAAGAGCCAGATGGACAAGGCAGCAAGATCCTTGAGCCGCCTTCGAAGGCTGCCCGCTGATTCCCCAGAGATTGCGCATGAGCTCAATGAAGTTGTCGCCAACCATGAGTTTGAGATGAGTCTTGGCAAGTCTTCTTACTTGGAATGCTTCAAGCCTCCCATGCTCAAGAGACAACTCACGGGCATGGGATTACAGGCACTACAGCAGCTCACAGGTAAGCCTTCTAGATATTCATTAGCATTTTGAAAGGAGATGAGGCTTTCGTGAATAATTGCTAACTGGTTCATCTAGGAATCAACTTTATCGTAAGCTCATGGTCAAATGCTTCTACTATGATCCGGACTTACTGACATACCTCTAGTTCTATTACGGCACAAAGTACTTCCAAAACTCAGGTGTGTCAAGTGGTTTTGTCATCTCGATGATTACCTCTGCCATCAATGTGGCGTCTACGATTCCAGGAATGTATGCCATCGATAAATGGGGGCGCCGACCCATGTTGCTCTGGGGTGCTATTGGCATGTGTATTGCTCAACTTATCGTTGCTATTTGTGGTACCGTATCTACCGGGCAATACGATAATGGCGAGATTTTTATCAAATCCCTTGGCGGTCAGAGGGCAGCTGTGGCATTTGTTTGCATATACATCTCTATATTTGCGGCAACTTGGGGTCCTCTTGCCTGGGTGGTTACTGGCGAGATCTTCCCCCTCAAAACTCGAGCCAAGTCTCTGAGTATTACGACCGCCACAAACTGGCTACTCAACTGGGCCTTGGCATATTCTACACCCTATATGGTCAATTATGGCGACGGCAATGCAAACCTGCAGTCAAAGATTTTCTTTGTGTGGTTTGGCTGTTGCTTTCTTTGCATCGCCTTTGTTTGGTTCTTCATTTATGAAACCAAGGGTCTTAGTCTAGAACAGGTCGACCAGCTCTATGACGAAGTCAGTGTTGCTCGAAAGTCAGTTCACTGGCTCCCGTCTACATCTTGGGAGCTCAGACAGGGTGTATCCAGCAAGGTCGATGAGGAGACTCAAGTAGAAGAGAGTGGAAAATGAGGAGGATATCGAGATGTATCTACGTGGTTTACTAGACCGGGCTTAGGCAGTTAGTAGCACATATTACGAGCCAGTTGGTGTTCCAGGGGCGCTCTCAGCTGTAGCGAAATATGATAATCTTCTAGAAAGCTTGGAAATTGGACTGATAATGCTTCGAGTCCCCGTTGAGCTACCTAAATGGCCAACTGTTTGCGATCAAGTCGATGGGTTCCGGCACACTCAGCACGAACATCCTCAGGCAGAAAATTGAACAAGGGGTATTTAAAAATGCAATCTGTATTATAGATATTCAACAGCCCAATTTTGCCGATTATTTTGCACTCAAAAACAAAGAGAGACAGTATAAATCGCAGGAATACTACCTGTGCGCATGGTTATCACTCAGGCCACACCCAGTCGAAAGTTGAGCGGTCTTAGGCTTCAGCTTCT
This sequence comes from Fusarium sp. JS1030, assembly GCA_000966855.1. Taxonomy (NCBI): domain Eukaryota; kingdom Fungi; phylum Ascomycota; class Sordariomycetes; order Hypocreales; family Nectriaceae; genus Fusarium; species Fusarium sp. JS1030. Next base: position 63,436 of record JWIW01000003.1, read on the forward strand.
TCTTCGAATGGCCAAGGCAAGGACAGTGATCCTTGTGCTTCGTTTCCTCGTCTCTACCAGCCTCACCGTCGTTCTCGGCTTCAGCTCCAGCTTCCACATCTGCGCAAGCGCAAACAAACGTAGCAAATGTCCCTCCGACAGTGCTAGGACCCTGAGGCTGATACCATGGCGGGCAGTAATCGGGAAGAGTCGGAGTAGTTGTGACTTTACCATATGGATGGTTGTCTACCGCGTAATCCGATTTGCCGAACCCATCAAAGCGAATCTTCCACGTCATAGGAAAGGGCACGAATTCATCCCAGGTTGGCGTAAGGTATGTGTCGGCTTCAGGTCTCAGGATGTCATCAGTGAAGATCTTCTTCCCAGCCTCTTCGTCTTTCAGACGCTTTACTTGTTCCCTGATCCACCTCACCCGCATGGGCGCCATGTAGTTGGCGTAGCCCTCGGGGGTTGAGTCGAGATGAATTTTCTTGACTATTCCCTGTGTATCGTGGCCGCGACGGGGATTCTTCATCTGAGCGATGAACTTGATCATCGAGGTCAATGAGAGAGTGGCGAAGCGTCTTGGTGAGAAGACACCATACTTGTCGGCAATACTGAGTCGGGAGGTCAAGAATTGGACCTCTGCCTGATCGCTGTTGATTTCTGCTTGGGCAATTGCCTTTGACTGTGAAATCTTGTCAGTCCAGAGTTTAACAGGGGCTGTCACTTGGATGAGCTTACAAGGTCGAGAATGACCGTCTCTCCCTTCTTTATCTCGACCTCTCCATTCTTTGCCCCTTCACAGTCAAATGCGTACGTGGCCGTGGCGATAGCTTTGCGCACGATCGGAAGCCGAACCTTTACTTGGGCCATCCGTTGGACCATTTGTTCAAGATCTGTATCCGCATGGCTGGAAGGACTGAAGACACATCTTTGAACCCCGATCCACTGTGGCTCCGACTCAATGGTGTGTGGTGCAGAATCAGCAGCGTTGTAAAGCTCGTCAATATAGCCGTCCAATGTAGCCGTAAACTGGTGACAATTAGCGTCGTTTGCAAAATGAGAAAGCGCTTGGATCACTTACTGAAACGACCGCGTTGTACGCAAAGTCGAGGCAAATGAGGAGAAGGATAGCAGCGGCCTTGCTTTTGTCTTTCTCATAGTCCAACACATGCTTCGCGACGAAGACTCCAAGGTCATGCATGGAATTGGTCTGCTTCTTTCCGAACAGGGTCCTTGTGATGTCCCATTGATTGGCCTCCCAGATGGTCCCTTTCTGGGTCAACTCGATCAATGTCTTCATGGAAGTTTTGAAGGCCCGGCGACGCTGCATCCACTTCGTTTCGTCCGCGTTGTACGTCAGGAAAATCTGGCAGTCCGTGATAAGCTGATAGATTTTGTTCTCGCTGAACGTGTCCTTGGCTTCAGTGGCAACTTTGCGCAGCTTGTCGCCGAAGCCAAGGAAGTCGGCGATATACCGCGTCACTACGGGAATGGCAAAACTGTCGGAAGGTCAGTCGGGATCAAAGACTTCAGCCGAAGCAAGGGTTGCCAAACTTACTCTCTGGTGACATCGATCTGGAATGTCGAATTCGTCATGGAAATCGACTCTCTCTTGACCATATCCTTCATTAACTCGTCAAGATACTTCTTCAAATCCTCTTCAGCATCCCTGACGTAGTCTTCTAGGATGTCAGGGGAGACAGTAGGCAGCTCCTGGTCTGAGTCCAAAACGGCTCTCACCACTGGTGGCAAGTTCGCCTCGTAGAGATATGCAGGATTCGCGAAGTTCTTGCTCGGTTCTCCGTGCAAGACAGCGGCAATGTCGTCAAATTTATCGAGATGCCACGGTTTCGCGGGTTTCCGAACTGGGTCTACAACGATACTAGTCTTGCCTAGTGCTGTCTCTTTGAATTGATTGCCGTAGCCTTGAGCCTCTGCGTAGATCGCGTTCTGCTTTGCCGTGTAAAATGGGTGGAAGAATCGGATGGTGTCTGATGGGAACCATCCCGGGAAGGCACGTTGGATCAAGCGGTGGAAGACTGAGCTCTTGCAGATCTCGTTGTTTGGTGTGACTTCCTTCATACCCCATGAGGTCAGGGAATTGGTGTTCCAGTCAACCGTATAGAAACGGTCCGAGCGGACAAGGGTGATGGCATCTGAGAAGATGGCCGACCAAAGTGCAGAGCTTGATTCTTTCGGACCAGGGTCCAGTCCCATGTATTCGTCTGATTCGCAAAAGATGCCAGGATACAATTCAATCTTGTCGGGATGCTCATAGAGATCTCGGAGCGCGTTCTGGATCTCGACGTTCTTTGTCACGTTTTCGAACGTGGCATGTCTTTGCAAGCCGAAGAAATCTCTAAAGTCGTTCAACGTACCAATTTCCCATTTCCGCGCTTGCAGGATACCCATGATCTCCACTGCCTTGAGACACTTGGGGACATTACGCGGGCCAAAATTGGAGATGGGGTCGTCCATCGCGGAGGTGAGTTCATCCAACATCTGGCGGTCGTCGAAAAGATTTGTGATGGCGTTTCGTGTGAAATGCTTAGACTTCTTGGATTTATCTTGAGCAGCTCCAGTCTTCTTAGGTATTTCCGTGCCAGCGATACCATCCATGGATATTCCACTGTCCGAACGATTCTCGGATGTTTCGCTGCGGGCATCGGAGTCCACAAGCGGTCTCGTGACAGCAACTCCATTGTTGGTTGTTGCGCTGCTACCCTCACCGTTCGCGGGTGCTTGTTTCGGAGGTTCAGGGATACCAAACGTCACTTCCCATGGCTCAGGCTCCTTTTTGCCCTTCTTGTGGTCTTCTGCGGACTTTGCCTTGATTGCCGCCATCGTCTGGAGGAAAAGTGGGAGCGGTGTATTGCTTGGGTCTTTGAACCCCAACACTTTTTGCATGAATTCCACTGTGTACGCCTCGTCCTTGAGAGAGATAGCGCAGTGGAAGCGGTACAGTAGATTAAACTCGACTGTGACCTGGTTGCCGATGCCGCGACTCGTCTTCTTCTGGTCAAAATCGGCGCGAGGGTCAAGAGTGAAGTTGGTGTCGAACTGGTGGAAGCCCATCAATGCTCGCAAGTAGTCGTGGACGGAGATCTGGATGTACATGCCGCAAGTAATGAGGCGAGCTGTATTGAAGAGGTCATCGTCTTGCTTGTTCCAAGCGGCCTCCCAGGCAGCCTCAAACTCCGTGCATTTAGTTTCGAAATCTTCAAGTTCCTGGGGGGATTGATTCTTGAGCTTCAGCTTCTTTTCTTCGAGCTTCTGCTCGAGACGCTTTGTCAAATCGATGAGGCTTTGGTGTATCTTGGAGTTCTCGAACTCGGCAATGTCATCAAGAGCCTTTTGCCTTTTTCTTTCTGCAGCCTCTCGCTCTGCCTTCTCCGCAGGGGTTTCTTGTGGCTGCTTGAGAGGGGCCTCCGGTGCCTCTCGAGGTCTTTTTTCTCGAGCCTCTTTCCATATCTTCTCATGATTATGGCACAACTGGCTGACTTCGGCATCAAGGTCCTCCTTTTGGCCGTATATATTGAGATCAGGGAGATGTTCCTTGATCAGAGAGACCAGCTTCGTGTTGTCATACATTGCGGGAACTGTGAAACGGCCGTTCTCATTGATTCGACGGAGCTGCCTTGCAGCATAGTTGTGGTATCTGTTGTACATCACCAGCATGATGCAAACGCCTGGCGGCTGCCTGAGCAATCGATCTTCCGCAAATGTATCTGGCTTCAGAAGGCCAAGTTTGTACTTGTCGTCCCTAATCTTACGTTGCATCTCTGTGGTATATCCGTAGAGTGGAGATAAGTCAAGGTAAGACGAGCTATCAGAGATGTTCTTGTCGTTATCATTCGTTCTGAAGATGTCGTGGATGATAATGGTTGCATGGTAGATGAGCATGGCAGAGAGTCCCGATTGACTCTCCCGACCACCTTCCTGTCTCGCCATCAACTTGTCAAAGAGATCAGAAGGGTCAGGAAGAGCACCGAGGGGAGCTGTTTGTGATGGCACTGTTTTGGCGTATGGAGCACCTGCTTGACCAAGATGCGGATTGGTGACGCTGTTGAACTTGCCATCTGCAGTGCGGTACTGGAAGGCATCGCCGAGGTACGTCAACGGCGCTGTTCCAAGTCAGATTGGCTCCGGTTGGTGTTGATGAAACATGTAGACTTACGGTGCAACATCTTGTCATATTTGTCTTTCACTTGCTCATTGATCAAGTTTTGCCGTCGGACGCTGTAATCAGAAAGACTGCCCGCAATTGTTGCAAGACTTGGTCCCTACGCTTAGTGTCAGCAATTAGTCTGTAGAACATCATTCAGGCAACTTGCGTCGGGGTCGGCGCCTCTGATGTATCCATCGACGGTCCGCTTCAGAGCTGGCCAATTGCTGGGCTGAAGGACATCCTTGATATCTCCCCACAAGCCAACCGGGCGAACAATCGGATTCTGTGCAGTTCATTAGCATCAAATCTCAAAAACAAGCGCCACTCACTTACCCCGATAAGGTTGTCTCCGTGGAACTTTGCGTATTTCTCTTCATTTGCTTTGTTTCTGAGCTGCAAGGTGAGCTGCATCAGATCCTCATCTTGCTTGCTCGGGGGCGCCTCAGCTGCATGACCATTCATGATGGCAGAGTTGTAGCTGATCTCTGATGTTGAGGAGGGATGTTGAGAGCACTAGCAACTAGGGGACAAAGGCGAAGGCTCACACTTAGTGTTGCTGCCTGACGAGTGCACTTGGAAAGAGAATCTTGAAGAAGTATGAAGTGACAAGTTGAGTTGGCTAGAATTCGTATGAGAAGGTGCAGCATGGCGCCTATTATTGCACCCCAACTTGCGGCAAGTGAGCAACGGTAGGAAGCGCAACCGCTCGGAACGATGGCAAAGCTGGCAATTGGCTTGCCTGCTGTGCCCTATCAGCGCCCATTATCAGGCATGCTTGCCATCCCGCAAGGTCTAGAACGCCAAGATGCATGTGTTAAGCACATGCTTGATCCAACTTCCGTTGAAGGTTTGAGCCGATATGCTTGAAAGCAGCGTGGCTGCCATCTCAGTCTTCGCTAATTCGACATTCTGACATTGCCCGATCAGCCGCTCCTCAAATCATTCCATCGATGAACATTTGGATATCCTAACAAGCCCGGAATACCACCCGGTAGAGACAGAAACAGAAATTCTAAGACCATTCTAAGACAAAGTTTAGAGCTGAATATGCATGCATTGTGGCGATCGTACCGGCAGTTAACATCCCAGCTTTAGGATATTCCTCATGTCACCACTCCCGAATTTGTCTACTTAGCCTATTATACAAACAGCCGCAGCTAACTAAAGCTCGGTAGTCTCTAACCTACCTTAATTAACTACCGACCTCGACTAGTTACGTATCATATTTGGCTAAAGTCAAAAGTATGTATAAACGAATGGAGATATTGGGATTCGGGACAGAACCATGCACGAGGCGATGCGGGGAAATGTCCAACCCACCTCTCAACCAAGATGCACAGGCAGCCACATAACGCACGCAGTAATCCTATGTTCAGCTCCCGCATTCTCACATGTTTTGCGGATATTGCTCCTTATCTCGAGACCAATGTCTCAAACTCTAGCTGGAAGTGGTATGGTTAATTCCGGGATTATTGGAAATGCGCACAGCTCAAGTGGACGCCACACACGCCACCCTTGAACGGTGGCAGGGTCTCGGCCTGGCCAATACACAGAGGTTTACCACATGAGTCGGATGGAGGAGTCTGCCTCGTAAATCCTTCATCATACCATGACACCTCTGATAATCACTGTCATCGCTATTTCCATCTCAAGCGACTGTTTGTCCTTCATCCCTCGAGTGGCCCAGTCAATTGAGCACTTTTCGCCAGAGAACTCTTCTTTTCCCAGCCTCGAGCTTTTCACTTCTCACCTCACCAAGTCCTTCTCCACTAGTTTGCCAAAATGTCTCCCTCTCTGGCTGTCGGGGAATATGCAAAGGCACCGGCAAACGCGAGCAGGAGCCCTTGCCCTGTCGTTAACGCTCTTGCCAACCATGGCTACCTCGAACGGAGCGGACAAAACATCTACGTAGAAGATCTCAATGCCTCCATGAGACACGTCGGCATGAGTCCGCTTCTCGGCTCTGTCTTTGCCATACCAACCTACTTCGAGTATCACGACCCGGCCAAGGCATCTATAAAGAAGCCTGTCAGCACCTGGCACAGAATCTGGTCTCTCATCAAGAACCCTTATTCCTATTTCGACTACTTTGGCTGCTGGAATGCCAGCCAGCTTAACAATGGGAGAAAGTTTCTCAATCTTAAGGATCTTGCTTCCCACGGCGCTATTGAGCACGACATCTCTCTGTCGCGTCGGGACATTCAGCAAAAGCAGGGAAACAACGACCCCCAACAAGATTTGATTGAAGAAATGTTGGAGTACTCCTTCGACGGCAAGTTCCTCACTATCGACGACCTTGGCAGGTTCATCAAGGCCCGTATCCAGCAGCAGCTCGCGGACAATCCGGAATTGGTCTATGGACCAGCCCAGCATCAAGTCAATTGTGGCCAAATTGCATTGATGATGGGTTGCTTTGGGGATGGGAAAACGATTCCCGTCAGTTATGTCAAGGCCATCTTCGAGGATGAGAGACTACCAATCAAGGAAGGTTGGAAGAAGAGGTTCTGGTGGACCATGGGGCTTGTCGAATTTTTTGGTGCTGTAAGAAGGTTGGTCACAACAGTGGGCGTGCAGTTTTAGCCCGCCGTAGGTTTTTATGATTCCTTTGTCCGTGGGAATATTGAGCCTGTCTTGTTAGATTTGTTGGCGATGCATAAATGTCAAAGATAGGTGGGCCTCTGGTCATCCATCTGTTCACTCTACAATATAGTCTCTAAGCTCTCCATGAAGAACCTTAATGCCGTGGTGTTTCTAGCCATGTATCACATCGCGATGAGTTGGGTAACAGCTTACACAAATTAGTTTGGGGAAAGTCTCCCAAAAATACAACTTACATTCCTCGTGCAGAGCAGTGGCGGATGTCCAAGGCCCAGAGCCCCAAAAAGCAGTTGCTAATTTCGCCCACAGCAGGGGGCTTCGGGAGAAATTGCATGTCTTTGTCGTTACTCTCGGATATCCAAACTCCAAATGCCGGGTACAGCCAGCCACGTGAATCTTACTAGCCTCGAAATGCTCATGCAGCCAGCCACATCACATGCCGGTCTCGCTACTTGTGGGGTAAGCTGACAACGGTGGATGAAGTGTCAAGCCAAACTGCAACCCCTCAACTCGTTCTATTCACATGCAGCAAGCCGCACAAAATCGTCTTCTGAATTCTCGTGGCTTTGGCTGAAATTAGGGTATGAGAGCCAATTGCGAACAACCGATCAGCGGGGTAACGTTGCTGGTATGTTCAGCTCGGATACGGACCGCGGCCTTTCCTTCTCTACCCCGGCTTTCCTACCCCAAACAAAGCAGGATTTAGGCTACTTCTACGTTTCGTGGCTTTCATGACGGATGTGATATCTTGGCTTGGCTGGCCTCAAGAAAAGGATTGTACGGAGCTGCTCATCCGCGGTGGCTTGCAGCATGCTTTCGAATCACACCAGCTGAAATTCCCAAGAGAGAAGGGATAGACTGCCGCTCGAGGGCCGGCTCTTCGCAGGTCAATGCCGAAAATTGACTTCTCGTTAAACTTATTTCGGGTCCAAGTTTGCTTACAGTGCGATTCTAAGGCGGCACCCGAAGCTGAAGGTCCTGGGTTTTAAAGCTTCATCCGCCCACCGCTATTACCTGTCAACCAGAATCTAACTGCCCCTCCTTCTTCATTCGTCTCGGAAAGAGCTTTGATTAGTCGACTCCAGTCTATTTAGTGTTGCCGTTTCCAGGCCTCAATTGCCGATTGAGGGTTGCCCTACTCTGCTCAACTCAAAAACTCTCTCAGGGCCGAAGCCAATTCACTTTTGTTGCTACTCCTCCAATCACCATGTCTGCCCTTCACGCCTACCTTCCTGCCCTCAAAGGCATTGCAATCGCTGGCAGTCTCATCAATGGCGGTACCATGACATCGGGTTACCGCCTGCTACCTGCAATCTACCCAACAGTGAAAAAGTCACCTAAAGATGCTGCAAAGCAGTGGGAGTACTTTTACTGGTCCATGTCTGCCACGGTGCCGTGGATTGACTTGACCACCATCTTTGTCATCGGTACCATTGCCTACACCGAATACAAGGAGAACAGTGCTGGACTTCCATGGAAGATATGGGCTACGGCGGCGGGAATTATGCCAATTGGCTGGGTGTGGGTTAGAAAGGTGATGTTGGTGCCTTCGAATCAGTTACTAGCGATTGCCGACTCAACTTCTGGCGAGACGGAGCCTTTGAAGAATATTTCGCAGAAAGTGCAGGGCCTCTTACACGAGTTCAATGCGCAGATGAGCCTCAGGATGATGTTCCCATGGGTCGTTGGTGGGCTTGCTTTGTGGGCTACTTTGGGTTTTTAAGGCAGTTCTTGGAGGAAAGTCGGATTATTTCTAGGGGAGGGCAGATGTGCGCCGTTGCTTTCTTGGTGTCGACTTTGGAACTGGCCCAACCTGTGAAGAATCACCCTAACGCTTATGGCTCATGGGCAACCTAAGACACTCTTTTACCTTGCGTCTATGATTCCCTCTCTTCTATACAGATTAATTTATCCCGTCCCTCGCGGCCGGCCGGTCCCAGAGAACCAATCTAATGAACCTTTTTCAGAGAGCTGGGATGGTAGTGATAAAAGCAAGCGGCACAGGTTTGGTCTGACGAACTCACGCGGTTGCTCAACTATCTTATCGTGCATATCATCCAGCTTCTATAATAATAAAGAACGTAACTAACTAGCAAAAAAGACGCCAACAGTAGGAAGCCCCCGTATTAGCCGTACAGGAACCAGTGGTACATATTGCTTCGCGACAAGAACCCGGCCGTTATGGACGACTGCAGCGGGCTCCTGTTTCTATCGCACATCTCTCGCCATCTTCTCTTAGATAAGTTCTTTTTTATTAATACTGCCCTTCTTTAGGCTCTCTTAAGAGGCAATAGTATGCTAGTGAAGATCCTAGCCCAGCGAGCTGACATTACGAGCGTGCTTGGGCAAAGCCAATGCTCTCTTACGGCTGCACCGAAACTAACGCCAATGAGGCATACATTTACCCGAAACTTGTCATTGATTACCCTAGTGGCCTGTACCCTGTGCTTTGGCTCGGTCAACGCTTTTCCAGTACCTTTTGGCACTCATTTGGCGGAGCGTCTTTCCATGCCTGATCATCACAAACATAGAAGTGTTCCAGACCAGGCCAATGACAGCTGCGGTGATGAATGTGTCCCGAAAACCCTGCTGTCGGATCCATGGTGTAATCCTGCACGATTATAGTGTTAGATTTAATTGACACTGATCTCCAAACAATGAAACTGTGGAACTAAGAAGCTGATGTGCGTACCCATAATTGATGGCGAAAGTCATAGTGTTGCGGATAATAACAGTCGTGGTCACCAATTCTCCACTCATATCAGGATACGAACTGATAGCGTACGATAAAGCCATCGGACAAGCAATAGCGTTAGAGATGGATAAGGCGAATTGTGCGAAGACAAGAGCAAACCAGTGCGCCCTGTATGTTGCTCCAAGACCCCAGAGGAGCAACCCAAACGGTACCATTGTCAAAGAGGCAAGGAATGTCCAGAGAATGTGCTCGGGCTCGGCGATTCCCTTGTTCCTGCGTGCTAATCGAATCACAAGAATCTCGCCAAGTTTGCCGCAATAAAATGCCCTGATCATCAGTCAGCTTGCCAACTGGTTGGTTATAAAATAGTACAGACCCGACAATCACACCGACACCACCACTAAGATAAGCCGCAGCGATACCAGCCGTGGAAAACCCATATTGTTGTGTGTAGGTTGTGCCAGCTGTTGCGTTCAAAATACTGGACCACGTGAGCCCGTTCGCTCCATACATAAGGCCTGCGTAGACGACAATGGGGTAGCTGAAGAAGCGAATGGGTCCCCACATGATGGGGAGTAGGCGGTTTGGGCGACGTTGCGGCAACAGACTCAATTTCTGCCAATATGTCTTCTTCGGGTAGCTTGGGGTGATCTCGAAATCGGTGGGCTCCAGAGACTCCCCTTGGCATTTTTCATCCTTACCCGTGGTATGTTCTGGGGAGTTAGGTTCGGCGGGCAATTCTGACTTCTCAGTCTCTCGGATACCTCTTTCAGTCGATTGTATTTTGCGGTCGTAGGTCGTCTCCTCCATTAGAAAGAAGCAGTATACGAAAGCTATACCAACCCATATCGATGACCAGTACTACGGAGATGTTAGCTGAGGTTCGTGACCAGGTATCAATACCTACAAGAACCCATTCCCAGTTCTGACCGTAATTAATAAACCCTGAGAGAGTCGGAGCAAGCTTCCCAGCAAACGCCAACGAGAAACCATAAACGGCGAGATATCGCGGTCTTTCTTGCACGAACCACTGACAAAATCAGAGACCGCAATGACGATCAAGACGTGATATGACTTACAACGTCCGTAATGGAGATCTCACAAAGACTCTCCACTGGGGCAGTGAGGATTCCGTGAATAATTTTGTTGGCGAGATACAGTGGCCATGTTGTGCATCGCGGGGCTAATGCCAGTACAGCCTGCATGTTCTATTAGTCCAATTGTGTTGCTAGACGAGAGTGTCAAAGCAAAGCTTACCACCAAGCAAGCCGACGTGAAGAGGTACATGGGTCGCTTTCCGTACTGGAGTGCTAGCGCTTGTCTAAAAGGGATGTATAAGTAATTAACCAGAGAAAAGGACATAACCTGGGCGGGTTTCTTTACTGACAGAGGAATGCAACCCCAACCGGCGAAAAGAAACTGTGAGTCCACCGTCAGCTCCGAGCACCCAGTGTCGCGTTCCTACGGACAACTGACCATGACACCGAGTCCAGTAATTAGATTGTCAATAGAAAGAGATGTCTGGGCGGAAATAGGCGATGTGACAGAGTAGACTGTAGTTGATGGCAGAACCACCATGATAGTGTAGCTAAAAGCCAAGGTCAATTACCGACGGCCAAATCCAATCATCCCCGAAGAACTCACACCACAATGCATGACGTTGACAGCAGTTTCCTGCGAAAACTCCAGTTCAAAGGATCTTCGGGGTCATCGGAGGGCGTAGGGATCAAAATAACGTCTTGATTATGCGAGCTTTTGGAGTGCTTGACTCTGAGCGTCCCACCAGCGTCAATTAACTGGATAGTCCCAGGTGTCGAAATGTGGTCAGAGTCGGACATGGCCGATTTGTGATGTAGTGAGACGATGCCGATGGCATGGTATCTCCTACGGCGTAGCTATATAACTTATTAGGCCGCAAGTTTTAGAGGAAATGATTACCTTCCTGCCCCTTCAGCAAGGAATCCCGAACCCTTGTCTTTGGGCTGTTGCGGCTGATAGGGTAGTATTGGCTGCCAGTCATAGATGGAGAGCTAATCATCGTCTTATCGCAGAGCTGCGGTTATCTATAGACGCCCGAAACGCGGGCGTGACAAGACGGATCTTGGCTCCAATCTAACCGTCTTCCTAGTCTATCTCTTATCACACCCGCAGCGTCTAACAGCAAACTTTCGGAAATATGGGCTGGCTGGCATCCAATACCCGGATAATGACAGCATACTTGAAGCTACTATATGGAACATTTATTTGATCAATTGTAGGATCAATGTTTCTGCCATCACGATAGCGTGGGCCGAATTCCCGACATGGCTGAAAGTGCAGACAGCTGGCAACTAAAGGCCCAGATTTCCCGAAACGTGTTGCAGGATTCGATAGACAAGACATGTCTCCTCGGCGTAGATGAACTTCCTGGGGTTGAGGTTCGAGATGTCAATAAATGGCTCCAGTTTAGCGGACATCTTACGCCACTCGAGTGGGAAATGACCAGTCAAGACATCAGAGGCCTCCTAGATCGGTATAAGACGGGAGATTGGAGTGTTGAACAAGTTACTCGAGCGTTTCTCAAGCGAGCAACCATTGGCCATCAAATCGTTTGTCTTGCTATCCTTTATTTGCAGGAACAAACAGCAAATGGAGCTGACATTTCTAGTTGAACTATGCCACCGAATTCCTCTCTGAGACAGCTCTAGGAGCTGCACGGCATCTAGATGACCATTTCCGACAATCAGGTCAGCTCAAGGGTCCATTGCACGGCGTGCCGGTCTCTGTCAAGGTGCGTCTTGCTTCTACCAGGGAAAGGGGCCGGGGCATTACGATAGACTAACCGTTTCTCATCAACAGGAACATGTTGCGATCGGCGGACGAATTTGCCATGCGAGCTTTGTGTCCAAGATTGATAACACCGCCTTTGAAGATGCCCATATCGTGAAGCTACTCAAAAAGGCGGGTGCTGTCATACATGTGCGCACAAATCAGCCGCAGTCTATCATGGTACGCACCACCTCAGCTAATGGTAATATCGAGTTCTGACAACGAAAACCAAGCACCTCGATTGTTCGAACAACATCACGGGAACGACTCTCAACCCTCTTGACCGCCGTCTTTCCCCTGGTGGCTCTTCTGGGGGAGAAGGTTCAGCCTTATCGTTTGGATGTTCTATGCTTGGCGTAGGCACCGACATTGGGGGCTCGGTGAGAGTTCCTGCAGCATTTTGCGGTGTGTACGGCTTCAAGCCAACAGCGTTGCGCAACCCATCGTTTGGATTGGTGGGTGTCATGGGTGGACAAGAGTCGATTCGGGGTTGCGTTGGACCTCTGGCTCGTAACATGAAAGACTTGGCGATATTCGAAAAGGCCATCCTTGACCAGAGGCCGTGGGAGTTTGACACAGTACTCGTGCCGCTACCGTGGAGGCAACCATCCCTGGGGCTCAAAGATTTGACCGTCGGCCTCATGATGGATGACGGGTAAGTCTTCTTGTTCGGAGAACTACGAGACCTGATCCTGACCTGTACAGAAATGTTAGACTCCATCCCCCAATCCGTCTCGCCCTAATGGAAGCTGAAAAGCGGTTGGTCTCCAAGAGCGTCAAGGTCGTCCGGTGGCAGCCATATAAGCATGCAGAGGGCTGGGACATTGTGGTCAGTCAGCCCGAGTCACCAAACCCTGACCTCCACAGATTTGCTGACAGTCACCTTAGAGACAGCTTTACTTTCCTGAAGGTGGCCAAAGAGTACGTGAAGCGATTGCGCACTCGGGTGAGCCGATGCTTCCGTTAACCTCATGGGCTCTCAGTAGAGCCACCGATAAATCATTGACGATTGTCGAAAATTGGAGCCTGAATCTTCGGAGAGATCGCCTAAGGCGTGAGTACCATGGAGCCATGGCTGCACAGGGCGTAGATGTTATTCTTTGTCCCGTTTATCACGGTGTCGGCGCGGTTCTAGGAGAGACCAAATACTGGCAGTACACGTCCATATGGAATATCCTAGACCAGCCGGCTGTGTCGTTCCCGATTGGCCATTACGCCAACACGAGCGAGACTTGTAGCACCAGCAAGGACAATCCATTGTCGGCTGAAGATGAAGCAGAACAAAACAATTGTGAGTGGCTCACTGCTCAGTTAGGAGGTTGGTGCTGACAACAGGTTGAAGACGACCTGGAAATGCACCACGGACTGCCAATTTCCCTTCAACTAGTTGGCAAGAGGCATCAAGACGAGGAGTTGCTGGTTGCCGCTGGTCTTGTGGAAGAGATCATTTCCGCGACGTCTTGAAAGTGTGCACAGATTCATAGTCCAATTTGCCTGATATTCCTTCATGCTAGGCTAACAACCCACTGTCTCTGTCGAAGAACGACTTCCCAGTCTCGATACTGACCCATGTTCAATCTGTCCCTCCAGACCTCCTGCAAGACCTGCTCGACAACTTCGATATTCATAATCATGAATCTTTGCTTGATACTAGCCAACCTTTTTCCACACTGTAGTATGTCATCCTCGTTGGTCAGCTCCGCACCAGCGAGAAAGAGCGGGTACGTCAACCCAGCTTCAACAGTGCTTCCTTCGGTGATACGCCCTGCGAGTGCTACTATTTGACAGCCCAAGTATGGTACCTGATCAAGACATGTTCGGGACCAGCGGTACAGCAAGATAAGAGCAGCCAAACGATATGTCTCGGCGAGTGTCACAAGGTCCAGGTGCAGAGCCATGTTAACACTAAGGTAAGATTCCTGGGAAGAATGTTGCACATCGAATTTAACACTGAGGATTTCCCTCTCAAGGTCCACAATCATTCGGCGTTTTTCCGGGTACAAATCCGCTACTTGCCGCAAGGGTTTGACGTGTCGAATTTGTTGTATCAACGGAAACAATCCTCTGCACAAGCCAAGGAGAGGATGGATTGGGTCAAGTGTATATGGATGGATCGAAAGTGTCGAGTCGGGCTGAGGTTGACTTGGTATGTCAAACCCAGTTGAAGCAGGGGATAGTTCGTCGAGGGAATGATCAGACTCGGTCCCGGTGCTCTCGTCACTATTCTGGGCGACGCCAGCCATGATTATGCTCATGACGTCGTGGTATAGGTAGTGCTCGTACATGGCAGATGTCTCCCAAGATTGGCGTTGAAATTCTGCAGGTCCTCCGCTGCGGTGAATAATTTTTCGAACGCAATCCAGCTGGTTCATCCACTTTGAGTTTCGTGATCCTTTCTGCACCTCCAGCCCGATCAAAATGAGGAGAATCGCGGTCGCCTCCAGAGTGTCCTGTCGCAACTGTCCGTCAGGCCCCAGTCGTTCGCGCAAGAAGCCATGGCACAGGAGTTGTAATTTCGAAGAGATAGTTGCGGATCGCGTTCTGGTGATGCTGTCCGGAGACGTTCGGGAGAGATGGGCCGACGCAGCTGCAAGGATCGCCCATAGAACTGATTGGCATTGGAATGCCATGGGGATATAGACAGAGGTGAAGAAGCTAGTCGCTGTGTTTGCAACCGAAATCTTGGGCACAAAGCAGTGCATGTAATACGACAAAAGGGCGCGTTCGTCCGATCTGCCCAATTGCCATGGTCTTTCCGAGGGCCATTCGGCCAGGTAGGTAGGGGACAGTAGCGGCGGGGGTGTCGTATTATGGCAGCCATTGAAGGAGGCTACCTCCTCTACCTGTGTCCGTCTGCTCGGGTGCACGGCTTGATGTGTCCGTCGCTTGTCACTCCAGACACACTCAAGGTTCAGACGCTGACAGGCGTCGCAAGCTGGCTCTCCCAACGGACATCTCTTTCTCCGCCGTCTGCAAGTCACGCACCCAGCCTTTGACCGTGGTGCGTATCGACGCTGCCTTGGTACCCCGTTGGGTAAGAGATCTTGCATGCTGGATACTGGGGTTTTCGCAGCGTAGAAGATGGCAGGGCCACAATAGGCTGGGGATGCGACAGATCGAACCTGGATAAGCCAGCTTATCAGACAGAATGGGGGCAAATTAGATCTTGATATGGCAATATCACGCTAGCCTAGTGCCGAGGGTTTTTGTCCACATGATTGATGCACCACAGAATCGGAGAACTATTTCCTATCATATTGCTCTTAGGCAGTCTCCACTGCTAGGCTACTATCAGATTATATGCAGGTTCTAGTGGCAACCTGTTGTTATCTCATCGTAAATTGAGTAGGCGAGTTGGGGTAATAGCTCTAATTGGCCTAGACCCCCGCTCGATACCCATTGGCAGTCTTACTGTAACCTAAGAGGTAAAGCGGCGAGGAACCTAAGACCAATCAAGAGCTTTCTTTGCCTCAGGCATCAAGAGCTTGGCTTCCCCCACCCCAGATTCCATGATTTTCTACTCTGTACCTACCTAGACAAAAAACGCTACCCGGGACCAATTGGGACATTAAGGGAGATTTTATTTTCAACAACGCACCAAGTTAAAAAGACGGCTTGAGCCGATCATAAATGTCGTCAAATGCTAGCTTTATCCTACGTAAGCTTTAAAACACATACGACATAAAATCAAGCTTTATGATGCCTCTGAATATCTTATTGTATCATCTTTTACTGTGCTGCCTTGATCTACTTTTGGTATCGGAATAGGGCAAAAACAAATACTCGATAAAATCAAGCTTTATATCTAGGGGCTCATAGATGAATGCATTTTTACCTATTCATTCGGCCACGGATTCTATTCATCAGATAATACAACCCCGCAAACTCTCATTTGTACGCAAATTGTAACCACAGGCAGGCACTAACGTCATTTGTTTCATAGTGGAGTATCAAATTTCGGTGGGCGTTTACAGCGTCTAGAGGAGGAAGTACCGGGCTGAGCTTATAAATAAACACTGTACATGGGGATTCACTGAAGTGCATTCTCTTATGTACCGGGTAGGGTTAATTCTTACTCTCAGTTGGTCAGCACAATTCGACTCTCCGTCATGGCAAATGAAACCGTTCTCGTGAGTCTCTGTCCAACTCATCGACTTCCAGATCTGATGTTGATTCCCTCAAGCTCACAGGAGCTTCTGGCTTCCTAGGGTCTCACATTGCCCAGCAACTGCTTTATCAAGAGTACACAGTTAAAGCTACGTTTCGCTCAGACAAGAAAAGCCAGCTCTTCAAAGATGCATTCCCCGGCCACAAGGTAGAAACATGCATTGTCAAGGATATCACCTCCCCGGATGCCTTTGCTGAGGCAATCAAGGGGGCGGATCATGTGATTCACTCCGCTTCACCCTTTACATTCCACGTCGATGACATCCAGCGCGATCTGATCGACCCAGCTGTAAATGGAACAAAGGCAATGCTTGAGGCCGTTGCCTCGTCGGAAATCAAGCGCCTAGTAATTACATCTTCGTTTGCTGCTGTCATTAGTCCTCTTCAAGGCTCCCGGCCGGGATACACCTACACTGGTATGCACTCTCCCTGGAGCCGTGCCATCAACGTTTTGCTGATAGCAGTATCTGCAGAGAAGGACTGGAATCCTATCAGTGCTACGGACGCCTTGAAAAACAATCTTTTTGGCTATCAAGGTAGCAAGACCTTTGCTGAGCGATCCGCGTGGGATTTTGTCGAACAACGAACAGCTCCTCTACTCGTCACCATTTGCCCACCAATGATCTTTGGACCTATCCACCCCGCGTCCGGAATCACACTGAAGAACCTCAATGAATCTTCCAAACAAATCATTAATGCTATCCAAGCGACACAGCCACAGGACACAAGAATGCCCGTCTTTGTAGATGTTCGTGATGTGGCCAAAGTCCATGTTGCCGCAATTCAGTCTTCCAGGATTGTTCAGCACGAGCGCTTTGTTGTTTGCGGGGGCAAGTTCACATGGAAGTCGGTACAGGAGATTTATAAAACAGGATATGCTTCAGTGGAGAGTCTGGAGCCTAGCAGCGCTTTCTATGATATTGGGTGCGGCAAGGTTGAGGCAATCATGGGTGTCAGGTGGATAGACCTTGAAGCTTCTATCAACGACTTTATTGGAAGCCTCGACATCAGGGCTGTAATGTAAATAATTCTTGTCGGACTTGGAAAACACTTATATGCACCAGACCACCGTTAGGGTCGGAAAAGACTTCTCGTTGCATTGTCATTTTGATGGTGCGGGTGTTGATGATGAAGATGGTTGGATGCCATGCTATGATTGAGGAAGATGAGTATTTATCCATCTCCCTAGTTAGAGGAATATTTCACTCTAAAGAGTAAGCTTTATTATCAAAGGTTAAAGTAAGTTTATTGCTATATCCTATGAAGTATATTGGCTTATATTGCGAGAAAAAGCATTAGGTATGATGCCTCTGAATATCTTATTGTATCATCTTTTACTGTGCTGCCTTGATCTACTTTTTGGTATTATAATAGGGCTGGAAATTCTCGATGTACTAGACCATATTAATAACTCAACCAAAACTCTCTGCACCTCGTCTATAGTGAGACCACGGCTCGTCTATTTGGCGCCCCCGTTCTGATGACACATGGGAATGAGATAATGCGTACACGATAAGACCGTGTTGATGTTCCAGGCGTTTCTGTCTCAGAAGTGTGCTAGATAAGCAGTGGGGCATACCCACCTCTTTGCTTCACGCTGGCGTGTATAGACGCCCTTGACGCCAGCGCTATTGGATAATGGACTTTTAACACCCATTTGAGAACAGCTATGAATCACTAGACGCTCAAGCGCCCATCTTTATCTTGGCTCTTCTAAGATAAGATTCTGACAAAGGCTTCCACACATGACAGGCATTTATAGCATAGCCTAGAATAATAGAACTTTTAGGGTTTCAAGTTAATACATCCCATCATGAAGAACAAACAGGCAAACATGGCTCGGCCGCACCCTCTTCATGCTATAAGCGCCGATGAGATCTCGCGGGTATCTGATATTCTTAAAGCAATCCTCAAGGAGAAGAAAGGCAATGGCTTCCAGTTCCGCTTCAAGAACATCAGTATCCATGAGCCGCCAAAGGCCCTCCTCCTCCCCTATCTCGATCTCGAAGCTAGTGGCAAGCCAGCTAGTGAGCGACCCTATGTGCCCCGTTGTGTGGATATCGTGTGGACGGCAAGGAATGAGCGAGACCTGCACCAGACGACAGTAAATTTGGACACCAAAAGTGAAGCGAGCCACATCACCGCAAAAGCAGGTCAACATTCATCGCTGGACCGGTTAGTTCAGCCTTGCCTAGACAAATACACGAGCCTTATTGACACGTTGACAGTGATGAGATGAGAAACTCTGCACGGCGCATCTTGAACGACCCTCTGGTTCTGCAGGCCATAAAGAAGCTCAACCTTCCTGAGTCCTGCACCGTACAGTGTGACTGTTGGCCAGCGGGAGCGGACAAACATTCGACGGAACATACGCACAAGTACATCCAAGGTCTCTTGTATGCCCGCGCCCCAAACAACCACCTGGAAAGTAATCAATATGCATTTCCTTTGCCATTCTCACCCCTGCTCGATATTTTCACCGACACTATTATCAAGTTAGAGGATCTGGCGACTGGTGGCGATGCGGATGGGCTCAAGTACAACACTGCGAATGCCAACCCTATGGCTCATTGCGTCGAGAACGAGTATCACCCGGATCTCCTGGGCCCTCCGCGCAAGGGACTGAAACCGCTGCATGTGGTCCAGCCCGAGGGACCGTCATTTCATATCTCTGACCTGAACTGCGTTTCATGGCAGAAATGGAAGCTTCGAGTTGGCTTCAATTATCGAGAAGGACTAACGTTACATGATATCCGCTACGATGGCCGGCCAATGTTCTACAGATTGAGTATCAGCGAGATGACGGTGCCATACGGTGGTAAGTTCGAGTCGCACTGCGCTGCTTAAAATGCTATTCTAATGTAGAGTCAGATCCTCGAAGCCCATTCCACCGAAAACAGGCCTTTGATCTGGGCGATGCTGGTGCAGGAAGCACAGCCAACAACCTCGCCCTCGGCTGCGACTGCCTGGGCCTGATTCATTACTTTAGTGGGTGGCTAAATAACGACAAAGGGGAGCCTGTCGAAAGCCCAAATGTCATCTGTCTCCACGAGCAAGACGGTGGCATTGGCTGGAAGCATACTAACCATCGAACAAGCGGAGTCGCTATCACTCGAGCAAGGAATCTCGTGCTCCAATCGATTCTGACTGTTGGCAACTATGAATATATATTTGCGTGGATACTCTGGCAGAATGGTAACATCGAGCTTGAGACACGTGCCACGGGAATTCTGTCTACCTCGCTCATCGACGCTGGGAAGAAATCGCCATGGGGAAATATCGTGTCACCGGGTGTCTTGGCAGCGAACCACCAACATCTTTTTTCTTTGCGCATTGACCCTATGCTCGATGGCGCGAGGAATAGTGTGTTCCAAGAAGATTCGATCGCAATACCCCAAACCGACGACGAGAACCCCCACGGCAATGCCTGGCGTATCTCCAAGACCCCCTTTGAGAATGCAGGGCATGCAGACGCCGCTCCCTTCTCCAACCGTGTCTTCAAAATTGTCAACGAGAATATAAGAAACCCTGTTTCTGGTAACCCGGTCGGATTTAAACTTGTCCCGCAGCCTTGTCAGCTTCTCTTGGCCGGGCCAAACTCGGTGGTGCGCAAACGAGCCCGCTTTGCCGAGCACCATGTCTGGGTGACACTGTATCGCGACGGGGATCTCTGGGCCGGTGGCAAATGGACGAACCAGTCACTGGAAGAGGTTGATGGACTGGCAGACTACGCTGCTCGGGGGGAGAATGTGCGGAATGAGGATATAGTGATTTGGCATACGTTTGGCATGACGCACAACCCACGAGTGGAGGATTTCCCCGTTATGCCAGTGGAAGTATCGACAATTTCACTGAAGCCAGCGGATTTCTTCACAAGAAATCCCGCGTTAGACGTGCCCCAGAGCACTCAGGCGACCAACAAGAGTGTTTTAGCCCACTGTCGAACACGCCTGTAGGTCGCCTGACTTTAAGGCTTTCCTTACTTCATCAATGGAATGTATTATCACAGTAAGATATATCTATAAGTAGGCGTTACTTTTAGTTAAGCTTTTCCTGCCAACAGCATCTTAACAGACCCAACGCGACATCACACCAAACCTTGGAACTCTTCAACGCAAAATCACTCTTACATCTAAAGAGGCCACTTGTCCTCTTCTCAAGAGAGGGTAGAAATACTGCCTGGCCTCCTTCTTCTTCCAAGTATTAAAAGTATCCCATAATTGGACATAGATACTGCAGATAAAGAAGCTTGACGATCGGCAGAGCTTAATCTAATATAGCAATGCTGTAGCAGCGGTCATCTGTCTAGACAAAGTAGAAGACATTGCAGTTGGAGGCCATGCCCGGCTGAACGGGGCCGGGCATGACAACACACGTGGCCGTAGCTGGGGAACTGGCGATCGTGGTGATGTCGAAATCCTCGAGTGGCGGTGGGCTGCTGTCCTCATTGGTCGATATGCGGTAGTATGTGCCAGTGGCCAACCCGATGCAGCCGCTTTTAACCGACAAATCCACACGATAGAAGTCGGCAAACCGAAGTCAGATAATTAGAAGGAGCGACTCGCAAGAGTGGTATGACCCAGGAGTAAGCCAGGCAGTGGAAGTTCTTAATCTCGCCGACCGCACGTGGGCTGGGCGAAGATTCGACATCACCTTGTTCAGGGTCGGTTATCTCGTCTTGTGTATTAGCACTGGCTAAGGAATGAAATTCGATGGGTTTGTGGTACTGACCTTGGGTAGCAGACTCGAGCAAGGCAGTAGGAGACGCTCTCTGAGACAGTGCAAGGATAATTGCACGACTTGGACGAACTCTGTGATAGCGACAGGTTTTGGTGGGATTAGGCGATTAGATAATGTCGGCAAACAGAGACAGAGAACTGTCCAAGACCGACGCCAGCCTACCTTCTAAAATTGGGAAAGTGTTATACGGGGCGGACATAAGCACACCCCCAGAGATTGGCATTGGCAGCCTTGGCAGTCTTTGTCCTGAAGTCTCGTCTCGGCTGATTCTTATGCCCTTGCGATTCACATGTCATATTATTGGACTGTTTGAGAAATCTGCCTTGGCTTTCTGTATCTTGGCAGATAGGTCACGAGATAAATGGGCATCATCCAAGCCTACCTGTTGGAAGCGGACCACCCCAGGTTTAACATTGGCATTCTTGGCCTCTTATCAAGGAGTCTTGTCCCGGCGCCCCGCGACTCGTTTGTGTGGCCGGCGCGGCTTGATACCCTATCAATCGACTGTTGGCATGTTTTCGCCTTCCGCTCCTGTCGCTTGGCGGTTAAATCACGAGATATGGGATTGCATTGGCACTCGTCCGGATTGGAGAGGACGACCTTGGCGTAAGTATTAAGTGGCGCGTTCCCGCCAAGCTCATGGGTAATTGGCATGCTGTGCTGGGGTATATCTTGGCAACTTGATTGCCCTCGATTGCCTTCCTTTCAGAGTCCAATGACAGAACAATTACCAATCGGACTGACTTACCAACAGTCTGGGCAAGATTGTGAGTGGTCTGGGGTTGCGCGTCGCTTTCGAGGGCGGATCTGGGGTATATATTGAGGGATCTACTCCACCATTCTCCCACCTGTGGAGAACGTTCCATTATTCATCCCCATCTTTCCTACACCCACGTGTTTTACATTATCCGGCAGAAGGATCTTCATTGAGTTGCACTTCCTCCATTATCCCTATCGCTCAAAATGGCGAAAGCGGAAGGCGGCCCGAAGCCGGGCCTGGCAAAGAGAATCTTCTTGATGCTTGCGCCAGACTCGGCAAAGGATGACGATGGTCGTGATAACTTCAACTCGCGATCGCAATTCGTGCTCTGCGCAATGGGCGGTGCCGTCGGCTTGGGCAACTTGCTTCGGTTCCCGTCTGTCGTGTTCAATAACTACGGCTTACAGTTCTTCATTCCATATGCCGTCGCGCTTTTCCTGATTGGCATCCCTATTCTCATCCTCGAAATCACACTCGGACAGGCCTACCGCGGTGGCTGTGTCATTGCTTGGAACAACGCCAACCATCGAGCAAAGGGCATTGGCCTCTCCATGGTATTCAACGGCTTTAGTGTCGTGGGCTACTATGTCCCGATTCTAGCCTGGGCCATGACATATTTCCGGTTTTCCTTCCAGAGTCCTTTGCCCTGGGCGGGTAGAGACACTGTCGACTTTTTCTTGAACGATGTTGTTCGTAACATCGCCCCAACCGGAGGTGATGAAGATGGTGGCGGCCTCAAGTCTTATCCCGGTCGCGGCATCGTTGGTGAGACCTTTGGCTGGTGTGTCATGATTTGGTTCGTCGTCTGGATGTGCACCTTCAAAGGTGTTGGTCTCACAGGGCGCGTCATTTATATCACCATGGCCTTGCCACTCATCATGATTGGAATTCTAGCTATCCGATCACTTTCGCTTCCCAATGCCTCTGATGGCTTCAGGCTCTATGTCGGTATGTGGCGAAGCGAGTCTCTCGAGGGTCCCCGAGTTTGGCAGGACGCCTTTGGACAAATGTTCTTCTCCATTGGCGTTGGTTTCGGCTACTTCACGTCGTACGCCTCATACAACAACAAATTTGCCAACGCGGTTCAGGATGCTTTCATCATCGCACTAAGCAACTCAGCCATTGAGATCACCTCTGCATTAGCTGTCATGGGCGTTGTCGGATTTCTGGCAATCAACCCCGGCGAAGTAGATCCCTTATCTACCTTCAGCTCCGGCTTCTTCTACTACCCAGAAGCTCTTGCGCAAATGCCTGGCTCCAACTTCTTCTCGGCATTGTTCTTCATCACTTTGGCCCTTCTTGGACTCACATGTGTCTTTGCCCTGGCTGAGGTGCTAGTCACGCTTCTCTGTGACACTGACCTTGGTCAACGTGTGCCTCGCTGGGTTATCTCTACCTCGGTCATTATTCTGGGTGCGTTGACTTCACTAATCTATAGCAGCGAGTTTGGCTTCAACACTCTCGATGCTGTCGATATGTTTGTCAACGATGTCGCTCTGTTCATCACCGTCTGGTCCGAGACATACATGGCCTGTACGCTTTACCGCTGGAGAGACCCTGTTGATCAAATCGGCCCCATCAGCTATTTTGTCTATAATGGCGGTTACGTCCTCTCCACTTTCCTTGGTATCCTCCTTGGTCACCTTGTGAACCCTAGTGTCGGTGCTGGCGTTGGTTTCGGCGTTTTCATTGCCTGCACTCTGGTTTCTGCCTTTGTTGGCAAGGTTCCATCTGTCCCTGCTCCCAGATTCTGGGGTAACAACCCGATTCTCAGCCGGTTCTGGTATGCGGCGTTCTACTCGGTATGTGTTCTTCCTTTGCCAGGATACCTTCCTCGTGTATCTAATATAAATTGTACCGCAGGGCAACCAACTTCGCCGAGACCTGAACTGTGCCATCCTTGGCGGCTCCAAGAACTGGAAGATTCATTGGATCTGGCCAATCTGCCTCAAGTACATCACTGGTCCTGCTGTAGCATTGGTATTTTCTTTTGCCTACCCCAAATTTCTCAACGGTCACGCCGACGATCCACCATTCATCTACAGTTTTGTGCTTATGCACATGGTTGTCATTTTCATCGTTGGTGCCTTCATCGTTCCGCGCTTTCTCGACATCCTCATCCCCTCGCATCGTATCGAGCGCGGCGATGGCAAGTACGAGGTGGCACCTCAAATCACCATAGGCGAGCCCACCGTTCTCAACGACGGTGGCCTCGAAGGTGGCAATGTTCTCGGAGGTGACATTGTCGACCAGAACAGTGCTGATAGAAGCAGCGCAGACGCTGGAAAGGGTGTTCTGAGAAATGATGTCACCAGGCCTGAGCCTGAGCCAGCCTTCGTGGAGCGCAGGCAGTGATTTCTCACTCCGCGCACAGGAGCACGTTCACTTCCTTCTGGCAATGGTGTAACCCCGACTTGGGGTCTCGCGACCACAAAGAGTTTGACAAGAATCAAGGCGGTCAAATAAGATCATTCTACTTAGTATAAATGCGTAAGATATTAAAAAACAATTTTGTCCTTTATAAGACAGTTAATAAGCGAATTCCTCTATCAAGTTATGACGTCCTAAGCCTGCGAATAAGTATCACTTCGCGATAGTATTATCAAAAACTCCTTCCTCCTCGCCCATCACCTTCTCTATAATCTTGGTTGGTAGATTTAGAGCCAACGGGCTAAGAACTTCTTCCAGTTCAATACCAATCTCATTGGCTCTCTGTCCAAGCAACCGCCAAATACTAGTAGGTATGATGAGCGTGAAAAATAATCACCTGGGAAATGAGCTGACTGGCTCTTTAACAAAGCAGTCTCTCTTGGGTCTAAATCTCAAGGAGACTTTTCTCGTACTCATCTTGTGAAGAGTCGCCAAAACTATCTATCGTGCTTGTTATTCAGCTTCCACAACAACAAAGAACACAGTATCTTGATCATCTTAGTATCGTAACCAATTCCAACACAGCAGATAGACGCGCCTTCACATCGCCGCCTTTACAACTTCCTTCAATCCCTTCGCATCCAAACCCTCGACTCCCAGCAATTCGTTATCATCCTTTTCAATCCTACCCCCGTATCCCTCTCCATAAACAGCCCGGAAAAGCAACTTCATGATGACTCCTTCATTAGTCTGACCAGCAGCCAGACTCGCGAGAGCCTCCTTCTCATCCGACGCGGTGTTGGTATGCTCAATTTTCCACTCCCCACTAGCATCAATTTCTTTGGCGATAGAAATGAGCTGATTCTGAGTCGTGTCAAGATCCTTGACGCGGACTGCCCGGTTGGCCGTTTCCTGCGGGTGCGAGAATATTCCGACGACGGCCTGGCCGATTGTCGACAGTCTGGATACGCTGAAAGGAACATCACCGCCGTCCCTAAGGGTGGCGGACTTGCCCTTCAAATCCACAAGCAGCCCCGCAGCAAGGCCCCAGTCCAAGAACGTGCCAGGGAAAACAAGGGTATACGAGAAGCTAGGCTTCTCAGCTGCCTTCGCCTTGAGGTATTCCTGCACCTGAAGCTTGGGCCCGAAAATAGGAATACCAGCCGCCTTCGGGTTCAGAGTGTCGCTGCCGAATTCAGACGGGATGAATCTCTGTACGCCTGCCTCGATAGCAGCATCGACAAGAGACTTCTGGGACTCGATTCCAAAGATAGAGAGTGTTGACACAAGGCCATCTTGACCTTGAAGGGCGGTCGTTAATGACTGCTTGGAAGCATAATCCACGGGCTTGACCCTGACGTCTTTAGGAAACTTGTGGTTGGATTCCCGGCGAGTCAAGACTGTCACCTCAAAGAGCTTTGACTCTCGGAGAGCGGTAAGAATGGCGGGGCCAAGGTTGCCAGAAGCCTATTTACCTAGTGTCAGTTGGAGGATTTCGTGTGCTACAGATAGTATTGTCTGCTGTCAAGGGGGAGCAGTGGGTGACTAACTCCGGCAATAGCAATCTTCTTGAGGGCAGACATAACGGGTGAGTAAGCAATATGCGTCCTGTTAGATAGATATGGGAGAAGAAAGGCAGTGTTCAACTTAAATGGGTGATGTGGGAATGAAGACACGATATTAACGACCGTAGGTGATCAGGGAGTGAGTATTTATAGACTTCCATTCATAGTTTACACGATTCGACCTTATTTGTAGCGGTGTGAGGCAAATACAGAGAAACAGCCTTGTTCATCAGCCACTTCCCGAACCACGTAACCGCACAGCCGGGGTGCTCTCCGTCCCCGAGGCCGTAATGTCTTTGACTCTTGGCTTAGCGCCGGAATCAATTTCAGAAATCCTCGCCCGCGAAGACACAGGTTTGTAAGCCAGGCGGAATTTGACTTGGAAGTCATACTGATAGAGAATTGCGACTTCTGATGTGATTGCTAATCGGCATTTAGCTGCCCCTTACAATCTATGCTTCTAGACTCTTTGGTGATTCATTCCCGAGGTCGAATAATGGATCGGATTTGTAATTCCCGGGCTATTCTGCCGTAAAACCTTCCGGCTGACAAAAACACCGGTGGATAGGCCTCACAAGGCTAGAGCCGATCTAGTCGGTAGAGCAAGTGAACCCTGTTTTTCCAACCTAAATGTAACTCTAGTGACAACACCTCCGAGACTCCAGCATCAGTAAATATAGGGAAGTTCCAACTTTGTGTTTCCTCAAACCTTCAAGCAATGTATGCGCAAAAGCCACGCCTGTATTGTCACAAGACAGGTTCTACCCCGTCGAATCATCACCTGCCACCCGGGAAGGGACACTTTGAAGACAGAAACCATAACTTGAAAATTAATCCTTAAAATCTCTACGTACCCGAATTAATCCCACTTCACGCAGAGATGGTACCGATTGTCTAAGCAACGTTTCTGAGGACTCGTCTCCTTGTTACATTCCTCGCATGCTCAAACGCAACTTAGTTGAGAGATGCCCATGCCACTCAATACTAGACCTGGGATCTACCCACCCACTTGGGAAGGGGGCTGAAAAATCAAGATTTGAGACCTTTCTAGAGTAGTATGGTTGTTCGTGATATGCTAGCATCACGCCTAGGCGTTGCCATAATGAGCCACGAGGGGTTAAGCATCGGCACTAACACTCACGACCCACCGGCAAAGCTTAGCGAATACGTCGTATACAGGGGTTCTAGCAAGCTAGCCTATCAAGATGCTTCGTCAGATATCGCTTCTCCGCAGGACAACTTGCATGGTCTCGATCCGAAGCCGAATTTTGAGGCCACGTTCGGGTCTTCGGCTCTTAGAGGGCCTCCAATGACACGAGTTGATTTGGGAAATCATGACTTGTTCCCCACCGGCGGAGCCGAGATGGACGCATGCTGTCGACACTTCGGCATAGGGGAAGCTGGGAAAGACATCCTTGTATACGGCGTATTCGCCAAGTCATGTAAGCGAGACCTCATAGGCCCAATGGCTATCCTGTACCTACAAATACCACCCCCCTTAGATCGCAATGTTAGTAATGTGGTCCGTAGCGGATCATCTAGTCAAGACAAATTCGAATGCTCCAACGCAATTTGCTTTGGCAGCTCCATGTATCGGTCCCACTCTGGGCTCAGGTTGGACGCAACGAGCCGTATGAGCTGCCTTCCAGCATCCCCCACCACCCAAAAGTCACGACATTTAGACAGAAGAATTCCATAATGAGCCAGAATGACAAGAGCTTCAGCCTGTCTTTCTCTCAAGGCGTCCACGAAACTCAATGGCGTGTATACCAGAAAGGCCGCCTGGGCCTGAGTACGCAAGCCTCTGTGTTGTCGATGCTTGTGGTACAAAGTGTAGGCTGTCTTGAGAGCTGTCACTGCGTCCCGACACAAATCGAGCGACGCCTGCTCAGCAGTTGCCCGAGTCAACATGGACTCGACGGCTCTTAGATCACCCTCCGCCTCTGGGGAGACGGATTGAGAGTGCTTAGGATCAAGCCCTGAGGCGACATAGATGTGCCGTATCTCGGACGCTTGTAAAATACTCCAATAATCTCTTGCCATGACCTTACCGAGCTGGATCAGCTGAAGGAAGTCTCCCAGTTTCTCAATGAAGGTGGAAATGCCCAAGCGTGAGCTCGAGAGAGTGTCATGAAGGAGAGAATATGCTAGCAGCATTGAAAACATGAAGCGTGGAAGCATGCCGCTTGCGGAGAGCCTGGCTGCTGAAGCGTTGTGCAGTGATAATGCCCTTCCTTGGAGTTGGATGCTGAGTAAGCGAAGATTGGCAGATTTTTCTGGGTGTTGTAGGCTGCTCTGGAGCGCCGATAGTGCCAAGAGTTGGTCCATAACGTATTGGTTCTCTAGTGCACATTCTATGATGTCGGATATGACGGCCCCGGAGGGCTCATCACACTTGATGAACCCTGCCGGATTACTTGTAATATTGAAGAGGAGCGACATATGCTCCAGGCTGAACATGTGGCGGTCTCGTGCGTGGAGCAGAGCTGGAGAGCTGGCCATGGCGTTCGCCCTGGAGCCGGGGTTGAGCTGGTCGTCCGCATAGGAGCATTGCCGTTCATTTGTCAAGCAGTGCGTGCATGCTGGCCGCACCTCATCGCACTTGACGTGTCGACTCTTGCATTGCCGGCACCCGCCACGGGACTTTTTGTGGGTGCGACGAGGACGAAACTCTGACATGGTTGAGGGCCTGGGGGTGGGAAGAGTTGACCAGTGACTCGTTAGTAGGCCTTTACGGGATGATGGGAGTTTTTGGTGGTGACTCAGTTCTTGGAATTATCCGTTAGAAGCATCTCGACTCAGCTCAGTGGTGTATGTAACATGCGGCTGCAATAAGACCATTCCGAGAAAGGGAAGGCCTCACGCCCTTTGACTTGTCTCGGGCTCCACCTGCTTAGCCCATGGCCATGATCGAGGGCTGCCGCCGCCACGAGTCGGGCGACCTCCCATACCATCGACTCACCTCGCATAATTAAATTAGACTTGTTGGTAATCTTTTCTAGCACCTCTAGAAGACCTATAGATCATGAACGAACAGCGCCTCAGTTTGGACGACACAGCTAATCTAGTTCCTCCCGTTGAGAACTGCCAAGGCATCGCTGGCGTGGCACCGGGTCCGGATAGGCATCTCGCTCAGAACCTCGACCACGATGACTTCTCCCTGTGGATGCTGCAGAATGTTGAGGTCGACGATAGCCGTGTCGCCACTACAGGCACAGCTCCTTCACCCTTGGATATCTCGGCACAGTCCTCCGCCGATGCCGCCTCCTACACACATGCTCACAGCCAACTGACCATTGGACCAGCAAAAGTTGGCAATCGCCTTTCCTTGGAGTCGACACGGATATTACGGCAATGGTTCACAGCCCACGAGCAGCACCCTTACGCCACTGCCCATGACGTCGAGGTCCTTCAGAGCAGAACAGGGCTCAGCAAGCGCCAAGTGACCACTTGGCTTGCCAACGCTCGGCGGCGCTCACCGGTTCCATCACCGTCGCTACTTGGCCGGAGACGGCCCGCGACGACTTCGGCCAGCCCTGCCCCTGTCGGTATCCCTTCGCGACGAGCGACGCCGATGCCATTCGAGCAGATGAACCCCCTGGAACGGTGGGAAAGCTCGCCACCAGAGCATGAAGCTGCCAACCTCGCCGACATTTCTCGCTGGGTGGCAGCCTCTTCAGCATCTCCGTCTACCCCATATTATTTGCGCGCACCCGAGATATCATCTGGTGATGCCTCCTCTGTCAGTAGCGCCGGCATTTGTCATTCTAGCCGGGATTCCGGGTCTGGTTCTTCGGCCTTCTCTTACAATTCCACCACCTCACTGAGTGTCCTGAACACTAATAGAAGGAGGCGTCGAAAGACTGGGCGGCGGCGGACAACAGGCCAGCCAGGTCTGCTGCAGACTTGCCACAAATACCAGTGCACATTCTGCATAGAGACATTCAAGCACAAGTATGACTGGCAACGCCATGAAAAGTCGTTGCACCTCTCGCTGGAAGAATGGCTCTGCTCGCCGACAGGAGCTACTGTCTTGGACCCAGGAACAGGTGCGGTACTTTGTGTCTACTGCGGAGAGGCCGAACCTGATCAGATGCACCTGAATGGGCATAATCACCGTGTTTGCCAGGAGCGAGCACCCAAGGAGCGAACCTTCTATCGAAAAGATCACCTTCGTCAGCATTTAAAGTTGGTACACGAATCGAACTTTAGGGAGTGGCCAATGGACCAGTGGAAGGTCGCCAGTCGAGAAATCCAATCGCGCTGCGGATTTTGCAATATGTCACTAGCGACCTGGACCGACCGAGCTGATCACCTTGCTGAGCACTTCAAATCCGGGAGCACAATGGCAGATTGGAAAGGGGGTTGGGGCTTTCATCCGCAAGTTCTCGAAATAGTCGACAATGCTATGCCCCCCTGTATGTCCATCTGGGCATGTGGAAGGTTCTGGGCTACACGTCAGCTAACCCGTACTCCAAGATCTTATTCACTACGAGCGAAGTTCTCCACTCCCGATATCCGCCATCAGCGGACCGGCCGATACACCTACCAGTGCGTACGAGCTCATCAAGCTGGAGCTAGAGAATTTCACAAGAGAACACCTCGCTACTCATGGCTGGCTCCCTTCAGATTCTGAACTGCAGCAAGAAGGCTGCTCAATCATCTTCGGCGCGGATATCGTTTCTTCTGATCCTGCCTCAACAGCACCATCCTGGCTGCGTGATCTCTTTGTGTGTTCTGAAGTCTCTCAAGTGGCTCGGCTACGCCCCATGCAGCAAATTGCGAAGTCGCGAATAAGCGAGCTCAAGATCAACGGCAAAGGGAGCATCTTTGACAACTGTGAGCTAGAAAACGAGCTCCTTCGCTTCGCGGTGATGCATAGCACTTTGAGCTTGACATTGTCCGATATCGAGCTGCAGCAAGAGGCATCTAATATCCTCGGGCATATGGAGGCTTTCTCACCCGATCCTTCTAAGCACTATGTAGACTTCTTGTCAAGGCTTATTTGGGGTTCAACCCAGTGGCTTGAACTATTCCGCCAGCGAGCACAACTGAGTACGAACGACATCGAGGATGAGAATAACCCTCAACCAAACACAGACAGCGTCGAGCCAACCACCGAAAATACTGATTCTGATGCTACAGAAGTTCAACTTGGGTTGCTTCAAGAAAATATGTCTTCAATACTTGATCTAGAAAATTGGACCCTATGCAGCCCCGATGTCCCTGGAAAAGTACCATATCCTGAGGTTCAAAATAATCAACAGGTTACAATCGACGGCTTAGCTCTACCATCCGGCCGACGAAGTCCGGTGGCGACAAGTGCACACATGAAGCACGGGAGCTCTTATCGTAGTGAGAAGCCCCCCAACGGAATACCTTTTCTTCTCAACGATCATAATAGCTATCGGCGTCTGGCTGCTGGGCTTTCCAGGTTCGTTGCGAGCGCCATATCGCCGAACAACCCGAACAGCCACGTGCCTTCCGACGAAGAGTTACAGTATCAGGCACGATGGATGTGGTACGACGAGTAAGTAGAACTCTACTGCTTGAACGAGGTGATCTTGGTGCTTTATTCATTGTCTTTGATAGCTAATGTCTGTTCTTCACCGCTTAGCGACGACCCATGGAACCAAACCCCCGCAGACAATGTTGAGTGGCTGCGTGAATTTAAGCGTGATGTTGGCCTTTTCGAGGATGATTCGTGAGAGCATCAAGCATCACATTAAGTAGCTGCTCCTCCTCATTAAGAAGCCGTTCCACTCGTATCGAGTTTTGATACACCTAGCTTAGTTGTGCAAGCCCTTTCTCGTGAAACCGGCAGGTAGCTCATGGCGGTTCAAGAGCCGGCGAGCTTGCGGCCAGCGATCGAATCTCTGTGTGACTGAGACAAGCCACTGATTGATTCATGCAAAACTTTGATGATTTCACACCATGGGCCTAGCCAAGGTCGCACTGGAAATGTATCGAGCTTGGGGGCCTATAGCACTAATAAGGCGTTCCCCGGAAAGTCCCACTAGCGTAACTGAGGGTGATAAGCCACCGCCGACGAAACAACGCAAATGACGAACTGTGCACGATTTAGGTGTGTTTTTGGACACGCAACGCCCTCTAGGCTCTCACGTCATAATGCTCTGTGCCGATCTTCATCGTGAGACCCCCAGGGGGTGGAATCTAGACCAGACCGACTCAACACTGGCCTTGCACCTGCACCCGCATCCATGCTTGGTTTGACTTTTCTTACAAATACAACAACAATGGCATGCTTATAAATTTCCAGGGGATCCAGACTCTTCAGATCCGGACTCCATGAGGTTCCGGAAGCCGACCGAGCGGTAAATAAATACCAGTAACCTGATCACAAAACTGATATCAAACTCCAGGCCTCTTCTGTCGATAACCATACAACAAGATACTCATATTCTTTTCTTCTTACCATCAACATGCCTGAATTCATCCCCTCCACTCCGGCTCCAGCTAATGGTGTGAGGTTCTTCAACTGGCCCGGTGCTGGAGAGGAGATTTCCGAGACCCTTAAATTCACCCATGCTTGCATCATCCCTCCTGGCGCAAGTATCATCCACGTCGGTGGACAGGCTGGCATCACGCCAGAGGGAACGGTCCCGTCTGACCTGGAGGAGGAGATTCACGAGGCCTTTAGCCATATAGAGCTCTCTCTACGCGCGGCGGGCCTCACTGGGACCAGACAGGAGGTTTGGGCGTGCGTCTACAAGGTGACCGGTACGCCTTCAAAGATTCGCTGCTCCTGGCTAACCACATCGCCATTGCAATAGGTCAGGACGTATCACGCCAACACCGACGAAAATTTTGGCCACACGCTGCATCGAATTCTGATCGAATATGTTGGCGCAAACCGACCTCTCTTTACTGGTGTTGATGTCTATAAGCTGTTGCGGCCCGACTTGCACTTGGAGATTGAGGTGGAAGCGTTTCTCCCCAAGGTTGAATGACGAGCTGGAGCACGGCAACGGTTAACTAGCCCAGCCTGCTTCCGATCCCCTGGCTGGTAGTCCGCTTGTAAAGGAAATCTCCACTCGATTTATAGCTGCCCCTCTTATAAAATTCTATTGCATCAGCTACCATCGCCATCCAAAACGATCGCCATGTCGTGGATGAGCCATGTCGTTGGAAAGCTTAAGGAGCTGCTGTCTCCTTCATGAGCGTGACATAGCCCAAACAAATGTGCCAGGTTCCGTGGCATATCTGTCGGGAAACTTCAGGAAGCGTGTGCCAGAGCATGTACCAGAACATATCCCTGAGCTCCCAGGGAAACTTATCAACGCATTCTCGAAGCTTTTTAGCGTATCACAGGCTTTAAGCCAGTTAAGAACCAGTCCGTGAGCCAGCACTGCCAGAAGGACAGGCTGGACGACTTATACACCAATTCGTCCAGTATTCGCTGCCGCCTGGTGCTATGGCCCGTCAATGTTTGCATTCGGTGGTGTTTTATAGCTAAACCTCTGACGTGTTGAAAAGTCGACCCGATTCAGATCTTGTAGCTGCAGGAACTGAAGACTGCGGAACATAGCGTGGCGGAGGGGATAGATCAACTCGAGATAATTTTGACTATTTAGTTTCCGCCAAGTTCCGGGTGAATGTGCTAGCTTCACACACAAACTTAATACAAAACGCCATTATAAATTAGATTTTTTTTAAGGTGGAAAGGAAATGCCCCAGGGCGATAGAGTGCTACCAACAGTGAGGAAGCCAGCCTAGATATGTTAGAGCAAGTGGAAGGGTAGGTACTGCGTTGTAAGCTCACCTTCCAGGAAGGGAACGACTTCAAATGCCCGATCCCGTAGAAAATAAGACTGCCGAGAAAATCGCCAATAGAATTACCGAGAACCCATACGCCGAAGCGAGACGTCTTCTCACGGCGTTTATACCACATAGCGGTCACCGTATTAAAGCCTGGTGAGATAGCCGGCTCTGTGGCGCCAAGAAAGAATCTCACTCCGAGGAGGCCTGCCGCACTCTTGAGGGCGGTTGTGCAAAGGAGCACGGCGGCCCATCCAACCCTGTCTTGGAGTAAACAAAAGGGGAAGTGTAAGAGTGAAACACTAAACAAACTGACATCGTGGCCGCGAAGACTTTCCCAAGCGGCTGTTCGACCACGAGGAAAGGAAGAAGATAACAACCGATGAGGTATCCAATATAGAAGATGCTACCCGCCCACGAATACTCACTGCCTGTGACGTGTAGGTCGTGGGTGAGATCCAGGACGGCAGCATTAACTAACGTGTTTTTGTCGATAAATTGGAGGCAGTAGGTAACAGTCATGATAGGGATAAGACTAGCGTACTCTACTAGTTAGCTATTTGATCACATGTCAATTGAAAGAGCTCTAGGCTGGTGTTTCACCAAAAATCGATGTTTCGAGCGAGGCGGGCGTCATCTTCGGGGGCAAGCTGGTACTGGAAGTCTGCAATGTCACTGTTTTGCAGAATTACCTCGCCCGGTGGAGGGCCGGTATCTATTCGACGATTCTTGTAGAATCTAGCTTGTAAAATCTTATAATAAGTTATTATCATTCTTGCGCTATGCCTAAATCTCTATTCTTTACATTTTTATTTTTAAGAAACAAACACCAAGGTTAATTCTTAAACCACAACAGTTATCTTAACTCCGGCTAATATTACCATCCTTTGCGTTAACATATCCAGGAAGTTGACAGAAGACATACCTTCCCAATTTAAATCTTCCACGACTCCCAAGTAATTACAATTCCCTTTTACCCGACAACTAACGGATCTCGATTCCGAGCCTTGGCTGAAAGTATGAAAGGTATTGCCCTTTAGCTATCATGGTGTTGTTGTTAAGTTATTCTACACTTAAAAATACGCTGCGCACGCAACCTGCGTGGCTGAAACTCAACATTGCTATGACAAGCGTCTGGCTTCTGACTTGAAAGATCGCAAGACTTCAATTGGCTCCACATCCCGACCACATTTGAGGGCATTTGGAACGCGGGGATCAAGCTCGGACTGGCCGAAAAATGTGGATAAACAAACTCACGCGTCAAATGGCAACTCTTTCTTTGTCGCGGTTCATTCTAGACAACCGCTCGCTCCGACAAAGAGTCGTTACAGTTCACGAGTCTCGTCCACGCAAGCTGCAGTAGCCCCAGTTAGCTGAACTAGGCGTATGCGACAGGTCTCAATTTTGGAACGAACTATCGGCAACTATCATAGCTTAGCTCCCTGTCTAGCCAAAACAGGCCTATCAGCTGACCAAAAGACCGTCCAGACTCCAGACCCTGGTAGCCCCAGACATCTAGTTGGCGGTGGAGCGGGTTGTGCCGTGCAATAATTAACAATAGTGGCGTTTTGGTGGTGCGCGTCGTCTAGAAACAGTATGTCGTTTGTCTTAGCGGAGAGCTGGGTGTCAATTGCCACGCATTGAGGGGTGACGGGCCGCGTGTATATAAAGTGTATCCTCTGTCTGCCTACGTACCGAAAGCCATTTAGCATTATCTTTCATCTATCTTCACGCAACACAATGGCCCAACCTCGTACATACGACAAAGACTTCATCTCACGTCCTGCTCCGGCAGCCAAGCCGAAGAGGATCGTGGTCTGTTGCGATGGAACATGGCAGTCTGCTACCACGATTGACCCTCAGAAAGGTTGCCCTTCCAATGTCGCCCGTCTTAGCCGTGTCCTCGCCAGAACTGGCCTTGATCGCAACCAGAACGAATGGCAGCAGCTGGTGTACTACGACGCCGGTGTAGGCACAGGCGACATCACAGGCGCAGAGGCTAAGCGACAAGGTACGGGCGGCTCGCTGGATATCGAAGCTCATTGCTCACCATTATTTTTACAGGCTCACAGGGTCTGGGACTTCTGGAGAACGTCCTGGAGGCATACAACTTCATTGTTTCCAACTACAGCCAGGGCGATGAGCTGAACTTTTTCGGTTTCTCACGCGGCGCTTTTACTGTGCGTGCTACAGCTGGCTTGGTGCAGGAGGTTGGCATTATCAAGTCGCATTTGATGAGTCACTTCCTAGAGCATTATGGCAACTTCATCCGTGGAGAGAACTTCACCAAGTCATTTACGGAGACTGAGCACTGGACCAAGTTCTTAGCCCACAGCGACTCTGCCGTATACTGCCCTGGCAAGGACACCGTGATCCAGGTAATTGGTGTCTGGGATACCGTTGGTGCTCTCGGCATTCCGGACATGGGCCACTTGATCAAGATTGACAATTCTCGATGGCGCAAGGCCTATCAGTTCCACAACACAGATCTCAGTGCTAGTAAGTTCCCTTCTCATCATTTCCCCCTTAGAGCAGTTATTAATTAGGCACTGCAGACGTCAAGCATGCATACCAGGCGCTTGCTTTGGACGAACGCCGGGGTCCCTTCGCACCGTGCCTCTGGTGTGTGAAGCCGGGTAACGAAACGACCCGACTCGTCCAGTGCTGGTTTCCCGGTGCCCACATTAATGTCGGAGGCGGCAGTTCCGACAATGTCCAGACCGACGAGGAGAAGCAGAAGGGCACGCAGCCCAAGGGCGATCGCGAAAAGCTCTCCAGTGTGGCCTACGCTTGGATGCTCGACCGGATCCGACCTCATCTGGCGCTGGACGAAGACGCTCTCAAGATGCAGCTCGCCGAGATCGAGGGTGTCATCAATCACCCTGACGATCCCAAGATGCTCGCTTGGGAAGAGAATCAGGAGTGGCTGTTGGGCAAGATCGACGACAGCTTTACTAAGGAGTACAAGGCCATGGGCAATCCCGAGAACCGCACACCGAAAGAATACTTCAAGCCCGAGATAGGCTACACAGTCGAGCGTGTGCACCCATCGGTACATTTCCGACAGGAATACCACCGCAACCTGAACAAGAAGCTCAAGAAGCCCGTCACAGTGTACCAGCCCTATGCCTTGGAAGGTTGGGAGCGTGTCTATGAAGAAAATGGCTATGGCAAGAATCTAACGCCGCGAAAGGGCTGGATGTGGGTCAAGTACAAGAAGGGCGCGCTGGACGCGAACAAGAAGCGCATCGTTGAGCAGAGTATGTGGGAATTTGAGATTGGCAATTTGCCGGAGAAGACAAGCGTTGAGCGGTGGTTGATTAGCAAGTCGTGGAACGTGGAGTCGTCTTTTAAGACGATTGATCAAGGCTGGGAGAAGAAGTAGATGAGATAGTTTAGTAACACATCTGCGCATACTGAAATCGGCGAGCCACTGGCTTCGCAGGCAACTGGACTGTGCTTGGCATGCCATGCAGTATTCACAGGCATTCGCCACGCCACAGACCACCTTGACTGATGGAAAATGACACTAGAGCGAGGTTTGAGGCAAAGCCATTGCCGCCGTTAGCTAGGGGTTGTGTAGGTCAGCCTAGGAGACCATCCATTCAAGTGACAGAAATCAACCATGGCGTCGCCTGACCCCGGCTTCTTATAGGTCCGCCACGATACATGTATGCTGCGCATGACTTTAACCATGGAGTGAGGCAGCAGTTGCGTAGCCAGCTTCCAGCCGCTGTTTAGAAATAAAGGGATGCACCCTGAGAGCATTGGTCCCTAGATCTTCTGGATTTCCTTCAAGTGTCCTTTCGTTGTCCTACTTTTTCAACCAGATATGCTGTTCAAAAAGCTGTCTTAGATAGATGGGGGCTGTTCCGATGACCCCGGAGATGGGTGACCTAAAAGGGGTAATTTTCGGCCTCGGAAAGACTGGAGGATCAAATTCCCCACCGCGTGACCTCCATGTCAGGATAGACCTTCCTCATCAGCGTTTTGCAAGATCTATTTAAATGTTCCTGATATCGTCGAATTGAGTGTCATTAGTGTCAAACTCAGCCCGGTTAACCCAGGAATTACACAGCTTGTTGCAGGGACTCTTCCAGAGATAGCAATGGCGGCAAGTGTCAAATCACCACAGGAAATGCAAAGGGCAGGCAGCCTGGAACACATACCTTGGTGTGAAGAGTATGAGAAGATGATATCGGGCATGATGTAACTCTTTCTCAAATCCGCCTTGACCCTCGGTGGCTGATCAGTATGGCAGGTATGATTCTCTTACTCCCGTCCTCGAAGCCGCTCGGTTCAAAGCGCGCAAATGCGCCGTACACTACAACAACTTCTGGCCTGCCAATGCCTCATCATTTGACGAGCTATTGCAAGAGCGCCGGGCGTTGCTAAAAGAGATGCTTGGGCACATCGAGGACCAAGTCTGCATTGAACCTCCCTTCTCGGTTGACTACGGCTGCAACATCAAGGTCGGCAAGGACTTCTACTCCAACTTCAACCTCGTCATCGTCGACCCTGCGCTGGTCACAATCGGGGATAGAGTCATGTGCGGCCCCAACGTTGCCATCTTCACCGCCTCGCACCCGACCGACGTACGGATCAGGAGGGAGAACATCGAGTTTGCTAGGCCTGTTACGATCGGTGACGACTGCTGGATTGGAGGGAACGCCGTGATACTGCCTGGTGTTACCATTGGACAGGGCTGTACCGTTGCTGCTGGGTCCGTTGTAACGAAAGATGTACCCGCTTGGAGTGTGGTTATGGGGCAGCCGGCGAGAGTAGTGAGGCAGGTTGACTGTGTGGATGACGATGGAAAGACAAAGGAATGAGCGAAGTGCTAGCTTTATCATCAATAATTTACTTCACAGTTGACACACTTCAATTAACTTTATACAAGATACTAAGTGCTGAAGGTCATGAAACCGTGTAATGCTGTTCCCCCAACCCAAGCTATTCCTACCATCAAATCCAGAGCTTCCTGACTCAAGTCCTAGTACATATTGGGATCTATGCAGGACTTCAGAGCCCCTTCCATAGTGCGCTCTAGCAACCCAGGACTATCAGGATTTTCCACGGCACTCTTTGATGCTTATCACCTTACCACGAGCATCAGCAAATGTGGGCAAAGGGACATGAGAAAAAAAGAGAGAAAAAAAGAAATGCTGGGTTATCTTACCGGCTGAGTTGTCCGTTCTCTTGAGAAGCGGCTGCTGTTCAACTAGTGGCACCTGCTTGACTGCCGGTTTTCCAAGAGTAATGAGCTCCCTGATGCTCTCTGCCGCATACAACTTCGGCCGTTCTCCATCAACCACTTCTCCACCTGGTTGCCGGTTTTGCTTAAAGCTCATTACAAATAAGCGACCTAGTATAATGGTCGAAACAACCGGAGGGAAGAGAGCAATAAGCACCAGACGGTTTCCACCGAGCTGCTTGATCTCGATGATCGCTTCAGCCTTCCCTCCCTCACCGACCGCGTCCGCCACGACCGGATCATCCCACAAGTCCATGTTAGCGACACCCAGCGAAGCAATGACCCCAAGTGTGTCCTCTAGTGCGTTCTTACTATTGTTAAATGCATATGGAGGGCCCCGATCTTCATCAGCAACTTTATGAACGGTTGTGAAGTATCCATCCAGACCATAACTCTCCATCACCATGTTGTACTGCGACGCTGTGGCTGCAACAAAGTGGAGGTTGCCAACAGTTTGTTTCTTTGGGGTGCATGTCCCGCCGCCACTCAGTCGGCGGCTGTAAGCCATGCCTGTGTTGTTGGTCGTATCAGAAGCCTGAAAGTTCAATATGACCCAACGGTACTCGAAGGACTCGAGCGGGTTGATCTCGCATGTCACCACGCAAGTCTTTGAGCCGCCCGTTCCCGCTTTCTTGTCCGGGCCGTTGCTAGTGCGGGCGAGGTCTTTTGCGAAGAGAGTCTTGCCCTTGGGGTCGTTGTAAGCGCTCCAGACCATAACTTCCGGCCCAACGGTGTTTTTCCGGTCATCTACCCACAGATAGTTGACCATGCCGCTATCTTTGGTGAAGTCCCTGGCGGCAAATTCCACCAGTCTTTCTCCAATATGTAAGCCAGGGATCTTATCTGGAACATAGAAGAGAGACTTACGATCGTCCCCAACTCGCAGCTTACCACCTCCAGTCTTGCAAGTCACCGGGTTCGACATCATGACGGGGACACATTGACTTGTACTCCTCAGGAACCGTCCGTGCTCCTCTTCGAGCTTCTGGAAGACTATGCCCCGGGAGAGTTAAGCCGACGCACCCATTGCCGTGTGCTCGACTGCAACACCTGCGTCAACGTAGGCGTACTTGTCCGGGCTCTTGGAGTTGATGTTGGATACGTGAGAAGTAATTCGCGATGGGGGGACAGTCCCCTCGATATATAGCAAAGAAAGTGATGTTATTCCCCAAATCCCAGGAATATGCGCCGGATACACTCCCCTCGCCTTAGCCGGCGCACTCATCCGAGTCTCCCGTAAAGTTGTAGGAGTAGTGGGGCCCAGGCACAACCGGATAGTAGGTAGTTCCTTGCCTACCGTTGTTTGGGGTAAATACAGTGACGATAGCGTTTGTCAGAAGAGCACTGGGGAGGTAGATGAAAAAGAACTTCTTGTTGTACAAGATCTTCTCCTTGAGGCTGTCGATGACCAGTACGCCCCGTCATCTCGTGTTGAGCAACTCTTTTGGGGATGGCTCGTACTTCATCTTCTCTTTCAACCTCTCGCAAAATGGAGGCTTGGTAGGTGGTTGAGATGGATGCTCATGCTCGGGGTAATTGCCTATGGCTCGCAAGTCTTTTTCGAGGCTTTGCATAAGACCATTTTGAACTCGGCCTTTTACGACGGACGCGTAGATTGTCGCAAGAAAAGTTACTCTCGCCACGACGTAGGAAGTGTCGTCAGGAATTTCCGTTGCGCTCAAGACGATCCATACCATGAATGGAACAAGAGCTATGAGCGAGAGAATTATGACAACGTCATAGAGAATCTGGCCTGTTGGAAGATACGCTTGGGTCCGAGTCATCTCGAGCAATTGGAAGACTGATAAACAGTTGTGAAGGGTGAATCGGGGCTTCTCATGACCAGGCAGGGCTGCGATTGCGAACACGGCTGTAATAAATCCTGAACGGCCTCTTTGCTCCAGATATTCACTGTTGTTCAAATGTCGGCACACTGTGTGCCAGCCAAGCCGGTGGCATCGAGCTGAACCGGCCAGTGTGGTCGCCTCCAATCCCTATAACTGCACTTTCGATTCAGTCCGTCCGGCAACTGAGCCCTGAATGCAGGTCGGGTGAAATTGCAAATCAACACCCGTACTTGCACGGCTGATTGGGCTGTTGAGGTCTCCCAAGATCACAGGGTAGTATAGTTATTTACTAAAAGTCTACTATCGCATTGCATTAGCCCTATATTATAACAATATTAATAAATTTGTTAAATTATACTAAACCGGTACGTTATATTTACAATCTCAGGAATATATTATAAGATATATAATAAAGGAAGGCTAGCAGCCTTTATACTAGTAAATTTCTAGATTTATATAGCTTAATATATATATTTATAACAAAATATAGATAAAAACAAAGTAAGGGACAAATAGAGCAATTATATAACTAGTCTATAAACCTACTAATACTATTGCCTAAAGTCTTATATTTTAAATATATGGTTAATATTAATAGATATTTTATCCCTAGATAGATATGCAATTTAATCGACCGATATTAATTAAAACACCCTAGTAATATGTTAGGAGGTAGCTATACTATTTAGAGCCTGGAAAGCTAACTCACCACATGGGCCTCAGTATCACAGCAATATGGATCACTGCAATAAGATCCCGTGACCTGAACAACGCAAATATAGCCATCATTACAGCAGATCTGTTTTTCTTCATTGGCCAAACAGGTGGTAGGGCTGTCACTTCCACTGCTTTCATCGCCGGAACGAGTATCAAGCTCAGCGGGGGCAGCAAGGGCAGCAATGACCATAGTAAAGGTAGTCAGCGCAGCGGAGTATTTCATTTCGATTAAGTTGGAGAGGTATAAGAAATTTAGATGTTATTTCGAGATTTGAGAGATGTAGTCGATTTTATGGTCGCTGAGATAGTGCTCAAGTGCCCTTGAAATAAAGAGGGGATTCTATCAACCTCGTACTTTGCGTGTTCTTTTATACTTTATATGTCAAAGGTGGAATAAATCATAATTGTCTCATAAAGTAGATCTAAACCTATTGTAGACGCGTCTCAGTCCTTGGCTGGGTTGGAACCCACACTGTTACACATACTGCAGCCCCCACACAGCGTTTAACAGAGGCACGAGAGGTTAGACTGTCTCAAACTAAAATCTAATATGCGTGGGGCAAAAGACGGGTTGTGCGACCAGGACCCTTATTAAAAATTTGGCCCAGCCTGATTGATTTGTTCCTCGGGCCCAAAGGCGCGGCGGACCGAACGCAATGACACAGCTTGGGGCGAGCTGGATTTTCGGGTAAGCTAATGGCGGCAGCTGGAGTCTTGATGTATCTGCTTTATCTAGGTTATTTTCTATACTACTTGGGTGTGTCAACCAACCCGGTTCTATCAGCGTCGATGAGTGATGTTGTCTCAGCGCTGCATAGTTACCTTGATATACTCAGAATCAAGATCGTCGTGATCGTCGATTATTCGCCGGTGGCCGGCCGAAGTGTGGAGTGGTACGTATTACATGCAAGCCGAGTTATAACCAAACGATCGGCACAATCCGAGCAGCGAAGATCCATCATTAATCCGAATTAGTTAAACGGCTTTCATTAAATACCCCTTTTATAGGTCATTCCTTTTCACAGAAAGGAAAACCCATAAAACGTGGGTAGCTCATGGCTCACGCGCCGTCGGCAGTAGCAAGTATGAAAACTTACCACCAACCACACACGTGCACCACCGCCGTACATTCCGTGTCCCCACTAAGTATGATCAAGAACTGCGCCATGACTACATTCATTCCCGTGCCAAGGCTCTAGCTCGTGCGGCATCAGAATCAGGCTCTGGCAAGGTCGTTCACACGCGCCCTTGGCGTTGTGTGGCGTCCCTTGTCCCAGTTACTCACGCAGATAGTCAATCTCTTTTCCTAAGTCGGTGAGACCCATTCACCGACTTCAGCGGCTGCGCAGCGATCAACGCCAATTGGATCACTCGCGTGGCACGGGGCTGTAAAATTCCTACTTGTTGAAAATATGCTCATTGACAAAACACATGATGTAATCCTTCTTCCCCAAAGGCACACCCTCCTTCCTCAAGATAGCATAAACGATGGACAGATGAAAGTTTATGTTGGGCATTGCCGCCCCCATCGCGAACGCCTTTCCGGTCATGTCCATTGTCCCCACCTGTGGCAGGTTGGTAGGCGCAACCTCCTCTCCGTGTCTGTTGATAGCGTCCTTGTCGGCCTGTCCAAGAGCCTCTTGCAGCTCGGCTATCCGAGCGTGCATATCCGCAAAT
This sequence comes from Fusarium sp. JS1030, assembly GCA_000966855.1. Classification (NCBI taxonomy): domain Eukaryota; kingdom Fungi; phylum Ascomycota; class Sordariomycetes; order Hypocreales; family Nectriaceae; genus Fusarium; species Fusarium sp. JS1030. The sequence goes on from JWIW01000003.1 coordinate 106,566, forward strand.
GAGACAAGGTCGTTCTGATACTCCTTGGCATCCCTCCCTGAGAGCCTGGCAAGAACCAGTTCCGAGAACCTTGTGGCCGCATGAACCTGGAAGGTCAAGGGGTTCATATCTTCGTATAACCGTGCTTGAAGGAAGGTGTCCGCGTTGGGCAGTTTCTCGGCTTCAGTGAGGATATGGTCTATAGTCGCGAGGGCTAACTTCGCCTCGACTATAGTTGCATCGTAAAGTGAGAACGCCATGGTTGGATTGATTTGAGAGATAGGAGTCTCGATATTGAACAACAAGTTGGGAACGGAACAAAAGAGGTATTTATCGTCTGATCTACGCGATATTGAGGAGGCAAGGAAAATCTCGCGCGTCGAAGTTGAGTATCGGCAAAATGTTACTCCGAGTGGAGGCAGAACCCACTCTGCCAGATGTAAACAAGACCAAACGCTACCCTAAAGAAGCCACATTCAGAGTTGAAAATGGTATAATTAAATCAAAAGTCAGTGTCACTTACGCCTCTATTAAGGGGATTCTGGGTTTTATTTAATTTGGCATAAGTATGGATAAATTTCTTGGCTCTAGTATTACACCGGGTCATAATGCTGGAAAATATCAATTTTCATTCTGCTATGACAGACCTTGCAATTTGCTTCTGACCCATTCCTTTCATAGCTTAGAGTGCCCAAAAAGACAATGAGACTGTTATAGAGGCAAATTCTATTAGACCCAGGAATGCGGGACTTGAATTATAGTCTCAGGGTTGTATAGTATCTACATTGGGTATGTAAGGCGTCTCTCAGGGGGTTCACGAGAATAATCACGTGACTGCATCTTCGAAAGTCACAAGCAAAAACAAAAGTAAGATGACATCATCAAATCCAGCCACAACTGGATTGGAATTTCTTAGTATTGGTCGGCACCACGACGCCACAGCCGCGATGCCCCAATTCTTTTCTTCCCCAGCCATCCCCTTCCCCACCCCGCCTTGAGGCAGCTCGTTTCGCCATGTTGCTGTCAATCCATCTCTACGGGCTACTGGCTGTAGTCAGCTACTTGTTTGTACTTGGAAAATGCGACAGTTCAAGTGAATCCTTTCGTGAGCGGTGTCTGAATTTCACGCCCCAGAGATTGATCAACAACTCAACCTTGACTCGACTGGAGTATATTCTCGATGGAACAACCATCAACCTCAGTGACAACGTCGAGTCATGTAATCGCTCTTCGCAGACTGTTTCGACCAACTTATGCCGTGTGGCACTCCAGATCCCGACATCAACGCGCTCTAGCATTAGTTTCGAGCTGTGGCTGCCTGACAAGTGGGAGGGAAGCCGGTGCTTAGCAACGGGGAACGGAGGAGTTGATGGGTGTAAGTCGTTCAATCAAAAGTGATGGCCAAAGTTGATCAATGTCCAAGGTATTAAATACGAGGATCTGGCTTATGGAACCAACAATGGGTTTGCTAGTATGGGTACCAATAACGGCCACAATGGTACAACGGGCGAGCCATTCTTCCAGAATCCCGATATCATCGAGGATTTCTCTTATAGAGCGTAGGTACCCTTCTGGCGCTTTAATTGCCAAGCTAACATTTAACCCAGCCTTCACACGGGGACGAAATCAGCCAAGGTACTGATCGAGAAGTTTTATGGCGAACAACCCGAGCATTCCTACTATATTGGCTGCTCTCTAGGGGGTCGGATGGGCATTAAGGCTGCTGAGGCCTTTCCTCAAGATTATGATGGCATCGTTGCCGGAAGCCCCGCAGTTGACTTCAACAACCTTCAGGGCCAGAGAGCCATGTTTTATCCCATCACTGGCCCGATAGGCTCCACCGACTTCATTAGCGCCGACACCTGGAAAGGTTTGATTCACGACGAAGTTCTCAGGCAATGCGATCATCTGGACGGTGTATTGGACGGCATCATTGAGATTCCCAACAGATGTTTCTTTAACCCATGGTCTTTGCTCTGCCAAGGGAACAAATCTACCGGCTGTCTTAACTTCGCGCAGGTTAGGCAACTCCAGGAAATCTACGCTCCATATACCTACGCCGACGGAAAGCTCATCTTCCCGCGGATGAATCCTGGTAACGAGGAGCAAGCAGTGCAGAAGCTATTGGCTGGGAAGCCATTCAGCTATTCACAGGTACGAGGCAGTCCGCCAGTTGACTGACATCCGCTTATCATCTAGGATTGGTTCCGCTACGTTGTTCTGAATGATCCAAACTGGGATGCTATCAACTATAATCGCGATCTCGTACGGCGTGCCGAAAAGCTCAACCCGTTCAATATCCGAACCTATCCAGAGACTCTTCCTGCCTTCAAGAAGCGTGGTGGCAAGATCATCAGCTACCACGGAGGCCAGGATAACCAGATCACACAGTTCAACACCGAGCGTCTCTGGGGACGTATGGCTTCTGCAGACCATGAGCTGCAGAGCTACTTCCGGTACTTCCCCATATCTGGCATGTTCCACTGTAACGGAGGACCCGGTGCTTGGGCGGTTGGTCAAGGTGGCGGATATGCATCCGCTGGCATCCCCTTCGACCCTAAACGGAATGTCTTGGCTGCGGTCGTGGCTTGGGTCGAGGAGGGCAGAGAGCCAGAAGGTCTGATAGGCACAAAGTTTGTCAACGACAGTTATGCACAGGGAATTGACTTCCAGCGAGACCACTGTCTGTACCCCAAGGCACAAACCTACGTTGGTGGTGATCCTGAGCTTCCATCAAGTTGGAAATGCATATCATAAGGGGAATATAGAGGAAAAGTTTAATTTAGCTCTTTAATACAAGAGTTAATCCAAGTTTTAAGATAATATATATATTATGTGATATATTATATAAGACAGTAATAGTTGTGTCAGGGTGTTGTTTAACCCGGACGCACATCTCCCGGATTCAAGTGCCGAGTCACCCCTACACCTCCGCCGCCTCACCAGCTTGCCGAGGCCGCCTTTTTCAGCCCCGCCTGAACCTCGCTTTAATCAATCCGGGCAACATTGACTTGGTCTTATTTTACTTTATGCAGATAACCCTTCCGCAACCTAATGTCTTTGTAATCATTCGGCGTCGGGCCTTTATTAACCAGCTCTGGCTCTGGATCGACCCTGCCTCTGTTTACTACTCCTTTCAAATCCCAAGCGTGGAACATACCATCACCATGTCTGCATTCGATATCAGAGAGCATACAATTAAGGCTTCATTTGTACGGGAATACGCCCGCGCGACGTCTCACTCACAAGATGAGAGACTCTGGTTACACGTCAAGGAGTATATCCCTAAGGATAACCCAAATCCTAACAAAGGCGATGTAACTATCATTGGTAGCCATGCCAATGGCTTCCCCAAGGTAAGTTTATATCCTGCTCTTAGCCCTCTTTCTAGACAACGTACTAGCTCTACTGTATAGGAGCTATATGAGCCACTATGGGAAGACTTCTACCGAGAAGCTAAAAGCTATGATCTCCGCATCCGTAGCATTTTGGTAGCAGATGCAGCATGGCAGGGCCAAAGCGGCCTCATCAATAAAGATTCCCTTGGAAATGACCGTAAGAGCCCGTACTCATTAACATATGCCCGTATTACTAACTCTGACCTCTAACATAGCTAGCTGGCTCGACTACGCCCGTGACATCCTCCAGATGATAAATACCCTCCAGCCCCCCCTTCCTATCATAGCAATAGGCCACTCATTCGGCGCAAATGCCCTCACAAACGTAGCCTTTATGCACCCTCGCCTCCTAACCTCCCTCATCCTACTCGACCCCGTCATCTCCTATTTCTCCGCCATACCAGATCTAACGATCCCCAGCCCGGCTAGCATTAGTATGTCCCGCCGCGAGGTTTGGCCATCTCGAGCAGAAGCTACTTCAACCTTCAACCGGAGCCGCTTCTTTAAGACCTGGGACCCCCGCGTGCTAGACCGTTGGATTAACTATGGCATTACCGACGTGCCAGGCAAGGACGAGGTAACGCTTACCACCACAAAACACCAGGAGGTCTTTAACTTCCTGCGACCCAGCTGGGATGCGTATGACGCCCAGGGGAAGAAATTGCTGCGACCGGAACTCGTACCGGACCTAAACCCCAGCCTTCACCCGCGCTGGCCGACGTATCCTTTCTACCGCGCTGAAGGTCCTGATACCGTCGCGCGCCTCCCGCACCTCCGGCCCAGCGTGCTCTATATCTTTGGCGGGAAGAGTAATATCTCTCCACTAGAGCTCCAGGAAGAGAAAATGACCCTCACGGGTTCGGGTGTTGGCGGTAGCGGTGGACAGGAAAAGGGCCGTGTCAAGAAGGTCGTGGGTAAGGACAACGGCCACCTAATCCCAATGGAGAACCCGCTATTCTGTGCTCGTGCGGCGGCGGAGTGGGCCAAGGCAGAGGTTGACAGATGGTGGGTAGATGAGCGAAAGTATGAAGATTGGGCGAGGAAGCCGACCGAGGAGAAGACGACCCTATCGGAGGAGCACAAGAAATACTTGGACATGACTAGGGAAGCCGCCGAAGAGAAGAAGACACAGGCAAAGGCAAAAATATAGAATCAGTAATAGAGAGGGAGGCATGGCCTTAGGGGCCTGTGATTCGTTACAAAATGGTTAATCAGTAAGCTATTGAACATGCTGGGCTATCACTCGTGGGTCAAAGGTGTTAAGATTCATATTTTCTCACTCATACCCATAGATGTATGAGAGAACACATCCACAGAATAACACTACAATATACACAAAAGTCACCTCAGTCGGCTCAATACCATGCAACACCATGGATTTGAGATGAAAGGCAGCTTCTTCAGGGGCAGATACTTGGCGAGAACACGAGCACACTGAATAATTCAAAAGGCTGGGTACACATGTTTTCTGACAGTGCTGAGATAACTAGCCCTAGAGAAAGCTCTCATCCAAAAGGCAAGAAAGTAGAGAGCCATGGCAAAGCCCCACAAAGGGCACAAAGCGATGGAATCGGGGTAGTTTGTGGTACAGAAGGCCACGATTGTTTTTGGTCTGATTGCAGAGCGATGACTGAATTCAGGAGCTGCTTCAACTGAAGATTGAACCAAAATGCCTATTCTTAACGTGAAAAAGAGTGATCGTACAATTTGAAATCTCATCAAAAGTATCATTTTCAGAAGCGCGACCATCACCTGTAATCTCATCTGCCTCCCATTCCACCAAAAGGATATAAATCTCCCTGCCCCTAGTCAAAGTGAATCCTCCAGAGTTCTCTTTCGCAGCCTGAGATAAAATCACTTCGAGTGTGCATAGTGAGGATGTTGTCGTTCACAAGAAGGTCGCCCTTCTCCCATGCATGATAATATGCAACTCTCCTGTCATGCAACAGCAGCTCTAGCTCACGACGGATGATCTGTTGGATCTTGGGGGGCTGGTTGTCGATGCTGACATGGGTAGCCTCGAATTTGGTCTTCGACTCTGGCCAATGCTCATGATATCGCAAACACGGCGCCCCCGTGGTCGGGTGTTCAATTACCAGCGGAAGGCCGCGGAGAGTTGTGGCCTCGAAAGACGACGTAGAAACGCCCCAGGTCTGACCACTCAAAAAGCTCAGGGGTAGGCTGCTGGGAAGGTATTTGAAAACAAGCGTCGAGGACGAAAACAAGGTGAACCCCGTGTCTTTTGGGGAGGGTGTCACGGCCGTGAAAAACTGGAATCTGGTGTCTTTGTTAGTAGAATGCCTCCGGCCATGATAAGTAACTTGCCTGGGCGGGGTAGATATCCGAGTTACATGGCCATCATATGTGGTCGCTTCCTTTGTCTTAAACAGGCCATCGTAATGGAACGGCATCCACTCGGCAGAAAGGACATTGTTGAGGCCGCGAGTATCTGCACCCCTGTCCTTGACTTCTAGAACAAGCCCGAATTTCCAGCCGAGTGGGATACCGAACTCTTTGGACTTGGCTACGAAATTCTCACGATTCGTAGTTTGAGAGAATCCTCGTAGCACAACAGGGCTGTTGACTTCTGCAAGTGCCCGGACTTTTGAAGCGTCAATGTCGTGGATGGACAAGGTGTTTTTACCCGCTCCTGGGCTGATGATGAGGCCCGCGGGATATAGAGGTTCACAGCGCACTGGAGCACTCGCACAGTTGAAGAGGTCACTTCTCTCACGGAAGTGTGACGGCCGGTTATCAGTGTCATACACAAGCTCAAAACGGGGGTCGTTCCGGAACGTTTCGGCGTGACTGGAGGTAATGGTGCCATCCAGTCTGAATGCAATAGAGCAATGCCAGGGTGTAGTAAAGCATGTGTCTGTGGGCAAAAGACCTACGGATATCTTTGATTGACCCGTAGACGCATGAATTGAGAGACGGATGTGGCCCGAGAACTTTTCTTTGACAGCTCGAGCAAAAGCCTTTTTATCCGGGAAAAAGTCAGCAGCACTCGGAGGGGGTCCAAATGTAGGAGGTTACGTACCTGACCACGAATGAGCATCTGCTTGGCAATGACTTCGATGCCCTTCTTGAACTGAGACTTGGTGTAAGAAGGACCAATGGGATAAGTGTTTGCCAGGTCTGTTTGGAGAAATTTGAGGTATCCGCGGTATGTCAAGCGAGTGTCCTCGTCTTGGGCTATCTTGTCTGAAACCGAAAAGTCTTGCGAGCCGAAGTGGTTCATCAATACTCGCCGAAAGTTGGTGGCATTGGCAGTATATGAGATGCGATCAAGCGTTTGAGGCAAATCAAGGGGCACCAGATCGTTCAGTCGCGAAAATAGAATGTGATGGAATCCGTTGGCTGAGGACATGTCTCTTAGAGCCTCGCCGTACGCCCAAACATCCAAGTCTGGGACGCCAAGCAAGTCTTCGATGGCGGAGAATCATGTCAGCTATAATTTCTTTCATGGAGACATCTTGCCTGTCTAGAGGGTCATACCGTTGTAAACTATGCCATCCGAGACGATGACAAGTTTGGCGCCTGGGGGATAAATGTCTTGTATACCAGCGCACAAGCCGTTGAGGCGAGCCAGAGCAAACTCTTCGGCCTTGTCTGGCAATCTCCCCAAAACTTTGACATCGGTGTTGGGGGACTTGAAAGGAAAAGCGGGAATACACATCCTGATGGGCTTGTTCTCTTTCACATGGCTGTAGATGAGTGCTAGGTTACGAAGAAGACCTTCGTCTGAGTTCTGGCCTTGAGGTTGACCATCCACTCTCTGCATCTGGTAGCGATAAATGCTATTGAGAATCTGGATAGATGTATTGAGGTGAGACTCTTTTATGGCTCCCATGGGCAAAGAGACGGTAATAGAGTCATGGGAAGCTGGCGAAGCGGGAGGGGCAGGTGTGTCTAGAGGAATCATGATGTATGCTTCGGGCCTGTGATTGAAAGAAAGAAGGAAGGCAAGAAAGAAAGGGTGATAAGCAGTCTGACTGATAAAGGTGTCGTGGAATGTAAGAGTCGAGAAGGCTTAGATGTTTATCTAGTCTTACTGTAAGTCGCGGCCAGAGCTCCCTTTATGTATCTTGGGCCGTTTACTTAACTTCATCTAGGAGTTGACACTCAGTTAATACGTCTCACCCTGCCCCGGACTGGATGCAACTCCGGAACCGAGCCTCTACCCATAGTAACACAACCAGTTCAGCTACCGTTTACGCAACCCGCCATCGGCTACCATAATGCAGGGTCTCGAAGCAATGACAATACCCCGCGCTTGTGATGTCATCAGCGTTCCAGATTTCGTGGCATGGTTCCAGACCACAGACGGCAGGGTTCCAACTTGCCTTTGCGCTTTTGCCTCACCTACGGGACAACTACCTTCCATCTGGCCTAGTGCGGGGCGGCAATGCGGGGCAGATAAGACTTATCCAACAACAAGGAACCGCTCGGGTCGATACATCGGCTTCAGTGGTAGCTCTATGTCCTACGTCTACAGGAGGGTGTCAAAAAGTATTCGCATGCCTTCACGGTCCCACAACCCTAGCTAGCTCGATTTAGTCACTATTCTGATGCCGCTTTTGCATCGAATTTTTAACCTTTCAACATCACGAACATAACCCTCTGATGCCTCGTGGCAAGGAGCATTCGCCTTCGGTATGGTCCCGGCCTAGCCGAGCTACAGGCTCAGACGAGTCTAGATTGAGCACGGCGATAATAGAAGAGGGTAAAATGGAGTGATGAGTGTATGGTATGGTGTCATGAAGACCAATAACTTATCTATACTCGTAATACCTTCCTTCGCCCTCTTAAGAAGTTTCAACAGCGCGATGTCGCGGAGACTGGCAAGCGAGGAGCTACTTGATAGACTTTTTAGGTTGCCTTTGCTTACAATAGCCATACGCCGTTATTCTATCAGGCTGGTAATATTACCGGTGAGGGCATTCACAACCTCCACGAGGCTGATCTTCCCTCATTGGTTTAGCTTAGTGATATCTTCGTTCAAGGCACTACCTCTGTACACATCATCCGTGTCGTCAGGTCCCCCTTTAGAGACCTAGGGGCAGAGCTAATGATTTAGGTTATGATCTAGCCACCATACTCGCTGAACGTTAGACCATTGAAAATCTATAGGATTTCATCAAAGCTGGGATCTACAAGGATACCCTAGATTGACTCATGCAGACGACATAGTTCAAATAAAAGATCGACCTATTGTATGTGCGATGGAAGCTTAAGATTCACTTGAGCCATGTATCTTAGAGAGTCTGCAACAAGATGCCTGGCCGGGTTGAAGCTATTATCGATGAGGAGAGTTGGTACATGAAATACTGGCTGTATCTTCAGCCTGTTCTACTACCATGATCAAAAGATCAAGTTTCTATGTAAAAGCGGCTCCAGAATGACTGGCTAGAAGAAACTAGATCAGGAGACAGACAAGGGCAGAGGGGTGAGGATGCAAATACTCTCGACACCCTCGTAGCTTCCGCGGATGCTCAGACAGCGGTTCGGCACGGTCACCGGCAGTCAGACTATTCAGCCGCCACGGCATGTGGTAACTGAATCCTAGTCAACTGTGCGGAGACTCCCCTGTAACCGAGTTTCTCGCATTGTATCACTGTGGTACGAGCGGGCAACGCTAGGGTGTGGTAAATAAACTTAAACACCCCTGCATTCTTGGCGATCCGAGGAAGTCACAGTCCTTGGTCTGCCATCCACGGATACGGAGTACTTCAACTCGCGTTTCTTGCCTGCCGGTCATTGTTACCGAGCCGTGTTAGTGAGGGGGCTGTAGAAGCCGAGGAAATTGCTTCCACCATAGTCCATTCCACGCCACTTGCACCTTCACCGAGGAGAGATAGATACCATGTAGGCTAGAAAGCAACTACCTCAGTAGGAGCCGGACTCATTTTGATGGAACCCATACCCCTGATAATTTCCAAAACCTAAACCCCGCTTGTACAATGTCGTTCCTCCCATTTTCTTACAAGATAGAGCCCATCAAACACCCGCCCGTATCCTTCTGCTGAGTTTCTTCGATATTCGTATTCGATGCCAATTCTGGTCAAAATCTTACCCAACATACTTGCAGCACTCCTTCTACTTACCAACATGGGCTCCATTGACAACCTCACCACATCCGTGGACTTGATCGTTGTTGGAGGTAAAAAACAAAACCCAAATACATACACTTCTCTTTGTTCTCTCTCTGATCCAATTTTAGGTGGTCCTACTGGGCTTCTTACTGCCTTGCTCTGTCAGCGTTTAGGCGCATCGGTTGCTGTCATAGGTGGGTGACATATGGTTCAACATTAAGCACGCACTCATAGTAATGCGCTTCAATAGATGCAAAACCAGGGCCCCTGGCTCTCGGAAGAGCAGATGCGCTGAACGCCCGAACACAGCAGTATCTTGAGGTGGTAGGTGTTCTTGACCATCTGCGGGCCCAGGGTATTATATGCAATAGTAGGCTTACAATTAGCGAAGACTCGAGGATTCCGCTAACAAGGTTGCAGCTAGTTCAATCTACGCCAATGGGAGCTTCCAGTCACGGCAAAGTCACTGGTGGACTAGCTTAAAGCATGTCTGGCAGAAGAACTTCCTTATGATTGGACAGCCGGTGGTCGAAGAGATTCTCTCCTCGCAGCTTCGCTCCGTGGTATTTTATGGCGAGTCTGTCAACGACATATCCGAAAACATTGACGGGGTCCGGGTTTCCACAGATCGCGGAAATACTTTCCATGCAAAGTATTGCGTCGCGGCTGACGGGGCTAGATCCATGGTTCGCCAGAGCCTCAACATAGGATTCCATGGAACAAAGCCCGAGATGACTTGGGCGGTTATGGATGCCTTCCTCGATACTGACTTTCCTAGGTGTGATGAGATTATTACCTTTGAGCTGAATGGCCAGTCTCGCGTGGCTTGGATCCCGAGAGAACGCGACATGGCACGCTTTTATATCCTGCTCGATGGTAAGATTACCGAGGAGAAATGCAAGGCCTCTATCAAACAACACATGATGCCGTATCGGGTGGATTTTGTTGCCATAGAGTGGTTCAGCACTTTCGAAGGTATGTGACCATACTCTCTGTCTGTCCTTGGGTTGCCAGGGGACTCGGTTCCGATGAAGTCTAACGCAGACATGATCCATATAGTCAAAGAGAGGGTTGCGTCAACCTTTATCTCTCAAGATGGAGCAGGCAAAATCTTTCTCGCAGGAGATGCAGCCCATGTTCACTCGGTGAATGGTGGGCAAGGCCTGAACACTGGCATTGCTGACGCTTTTGCGTTGAGTTGGAGGCTCGGACACGTCCTGACCCGTCAGGATCTCCAGCCGGATGCCAAGGGTACGATTCTCCGCAGCTACGACATAGAGCGGAGGGCCGTTGCCCAGCAGGTGGTGAATGTTGCAGCCAAACTGGTTCGAGACACTACTCATGAGGCAACCCAATACGTGGGCAGCATCGAGAAAAACTCATCTCACATTACGGGTCAGTGGTTTCAGCACATTGTTAGCCAGGTATCTAACATCAAGACTTTAGGAATGGGAATCTCATACGAGGGGCTACAATCGCCAGCCATTCGAGAGTCCCAGCATGGGCTGTTTACGGCGGGTCAGCCTTGTCCAGATCTGTATCTTACTCTTGATGGCCAACCTACTGCGAACCGCCTCTACTCGATGGTGGAGTACGGAAAGTACATTGTCCTTGCCATTGGTGATCCACCTATGCCGAAGGTCAAACTCAGCGAGTCGATAGTTTGGTTGAGTATCCAAGCAGAGACGACGGAAGGCCCGCCGACTGCCAATGTGGGCAATAAATCATATCGCGCAAACTTTGTCGGCCGAAATGACAGCTATACCGTAGTTATCCGACCTGACATGTATGTTGGGTGCGTTGCCAGTGATGGTAGCTGGAAGGCATACTTGGAGATAGTTTTAGGTATCTAGATATCTCTTACACACGCCTTGTTTAGTTTAGTAATTTCGTAAATCGATTGCTTTCGAGGGATATCTTTGATCAATGGAGCTATCTCAGATTCTGAGCCACATTAGACAATAACATGATAATCCAACTAGAGTCCATTTGTAATGGTGACCAACTTCCGCACTCGTCACTACACAACCAGCGGCTGTCGCCTCTTGAAAGAATCGTTTCCAGAAGCTAGGTGGTGGGTCGTGTTAGAGTTTAGCACAGAATGATACCCTGACATTAAACAGGCTTAACTAATGGTGGATATTGTGTCACCGCCTAGGGCAGTGCACAGCATCACACCCTTTGGGCCAATGACCACCCTGACTTGAGCCCCCTCGCCGTGGCCATGACCAGCCCCCCTGTTCCCAGCGTTACTCCAGTCCAGACCCAGACCCCAGTGTAACCGCCAGAATCCAGGATAGCTCCCGCAACCGGGTTGCTAGCGAGAAGCGCAAACCCGAGAAATGAAGAGGCCATTCCAATCCGCGTTCCAATGAGGCGGGGGCTTGGACAAAGCCCAATCACAACCACTGGCTGTAGCGCAAAAGCCCCTCCAGAAGCGAAACCGAACACAACACTAGCTACAATGAGACCGGCGAGGCTTGTGACGCCAAGGAAGGCGAATGCTGAAACCGCAGCAACTAGAACCATGCAGAGGAACATGTTGAACGGCCCGATAAAAGCGGTTGAGAAGTTTGGTAGAATCCGTCCGAACACCGAAGCTAGATTCATGGTAGCCAGGACATAGAAGCTGAGCTCTCGGCCGGCAAGCGAACTATCAATGGCAAACACCTGTATGTAAAAGAATGGAGTGAAAGCCCCGAGAAGAAACAAGAAGTTGCCAGTGACCATGGTAAGGAAGGGAATGTCCCGAAACGCCGTTTTGTCGAACATGCTGCGAACCTTGGTCGGACTCATCTGAGGCCTCATGGTGAATACTGGCAACGCCAAGATCACCAGAGACAAGAACCCCATGATTCGCACGGTCCATCCGAAGCCAATCTGAGGCTGGAGCTCGCGGAACATGAAGGGAAAGACAATTCTAGGGGGCGATACCAGTCAGCTATGAGGCATCAAGCAGACTTTTCGACTGCTTACCCGGCAACTCCACCACCCGATGCACCAATGCCACTTACCAAGGCCAAGTGTTGTTTGAAATAGGTAGCTAGGATCGTTGGGCCAAGAAATGCTATGAGGCCGCCGCCTAGTCCGACACAAATGCCTTGTGTCAAGACGAAGTGCCAGTAGTGCTTGGAGATGCTCTGCAGAACGGTACCCATAACGATGGTGCCGGCACCGACGACAAGGATATGACGACAATACCCTGCATCGTACAATGGGCCTGCTATGCCGTTGGCAAACATGATGAGAAAGGATTGTATGGAGCCGATCAAGGATGCCCGAGACGAGTTGAATCCCAGCCTGGACACATAGTAGGTCTGATAGATGCCGAAGCTACTGAGAATCCCTGCAAACCTTCAAGTTAGCGTCCGCTTGTCAAAACTCTGATTTATTAGCATACGAATCCGGGGGAGTAACGTTAGCTGCATGGCGCCGGCGAGGGTGGGGGCCCGAGCGGGGCGGGCCGCAAGAGGAAGGTAATGGCAAAGAAAAGCGGGCTTCAGCAGATCATAGGTGACGGTGTAACGAACCATAGGTGTTGAAATATAAGCAGAAGCTTCCGAGAACCTGGAGCCACGCAAGCATTCGGCCCCTGGGGCTGGCACGGTTGTTGACGCGGGTTTCAGCGGCCCTGGGGGCATCCGCATCCGAGGAAGCTTTCCCTTTTTCAGCCACTACGGCTTGAACGGTTTCCTCGCGGCTTTGTGACACATCCTGCCACGAAGTTAGTATGGCCGGTTTGGATGTTTCGGCCGGGAGCAAAATCGTACCATTTCGAGCACTGACTTAACTCTGCTCCTCTTTTCCCTTTGTATCCCTAACTAAGTTGAGCTGGAAGATTAGTTATTGCTTCATCAGCCCACAAACGGTTTGGCAACACCTACCAAGCTTGGCAATGTGGGAACATTAACGTCTCTTAAACGTTGAGCAGGCAAAGTACTTGAACTAGGCAAAGATGAAGAAGTCTGCTGTGAGCTATATGACACGAAGCTGGAGGCTGGTATTTGCACATTATTATAGTTGGAATTGTCTGGCATCACGGATACTAGAGGGACCAACAGCTGGCATAACGGATTGCTTGGTAAGCTACTGCCGTAGGCGAAGAAGCATACCCTGCCGAGCCACTGGCGCACTGCCGGTACCCACCTCACATTCCGAGGAAGCCTTGGGGCCGATGCATCTCGGGTCATAAGGCACTTGTACCCTAGAACGATGACTTACCAAGAGTCGATTGGTTGATCGCCAGGATTACACCAATTTCAATAGATGAGGGAAATATCGCTGCAAACCATTGTTGCTGGAGTGGGTGTCTAACCGAGCGTGGCATGTTTCAGCTATAGGTGTCGGTAGGAAGAGGCTACTAGGTCACACGAGACTCCTAGGACTAGACGGCCCAACCACTCCTCCTCCCCAACTGCCTGGTTTAGTAACTTCCTGGTACCACTGCTAGACGCCCGCCGTCACAGACGAGGATATTTCCGTTCAGATAGGCCCCGGCCTTGCTTGCCAGAAACAGGATCATACCGGCCATATCCTCGCTCCCTCCTGGACGGCCCTCCGGGATCCCCTTTGACGCAGTATACGCGCCGACGGATGACATCATTACAGACGTCATGTCGGTAGGGAATACTGCAAGCACGAGTTAGCCAGCTGGGTCCAGGCCCGCCTGATGCGGCACGGCGCGTGTGCCACTCACACCCAGGAGCAATCATGTTTGTTCGGATATGATACGGCACGAGTGCCGTGGACAGCTGTTTCATCAAGTGCGTGCTCGCCGCCTTGCTCTGCCCGTAAGCGAATCTGCCAGTAGGCGCTAAACGGCTGAAACCAAGAGTGCTGCAGGTAGCAACGACTTGGCTCTTCTGTTGAACGTTGCCTCTTTCATTGCCGAGATGTAGAAGTTTGAGGAAGGCGAGCGTTGTATACCAATACCCAGCCGTGTTGACTTTGAAAGTATCAGTAAAGGAAGATACTGAGTGCTCCCACTGCGATTCGATGAATTCATCCAGAGTGCTAGAACCATTCAACTGATTCGTCTCTGGACCTCCCATGCCCGCATTGCACACCAGAAGATTGACGAAGCCTGCCTCAGCGGCAACCACATCGGCGCACTTCTGCAGCGACTCTTTCGAGGTGACGTCGCATTCTAACGGAACAACGACTTGGGGGAATTTGGAAGCACATTCTTCCAGTACTTCGATTCTGCGACCGAGGATGTAGATTTTGCGAGCCCCATTGACGGCCAATGCCTCAGTGATCATGCGGCCGAGACCTAAGGGTCAAATTATCAGTCAGTTATGGGGTAAGGTCTTGAATGCGGGGGGAACACAAGAAACGAGAAGCCCAGGGCCAGAGATAAACAGCCAACGGTTATCTCACCTGAGCCACCGCCTGTGATAACGGCCACGATGCCATCAACGGCGAAGAGGGAAGATATTTGGAGGCTTTGGGTGGCGGTGGACATCGCGCTAGCTGTACGTGTAATTTGGAGTTGATGGATATTGGTGTTGCTGGGGTTGGCTAGTTGAGTGAGAAGATGAGGGGAGTAGAGGTGTGAACGAGAGGAGGGGGGAACCTGGAGATTTATAGATGACTGTGACCTGGAATTCCAGCTGGGAGGTCAAAAGGTGGCTGCGCTCATTCGATTCATATCACAATTTGTGGTAGCTTGGCAGGAGTCGGAGCATACTCCGGGAATGGATTTATTTGAGTCTATGGAACAGTGTCTGATGAACTGGACTCTGAATGTTCTTATTTGTGAGCTCCCAATGATCCTATTATCACAGGTTGGATCGTCTGTTGATTCCGAATCCCCAGCCAACTAGTCATGTATCAGCAAAGCCGCCAAGGCGAGGAAATCATGCAACGAGTTATTTCGCCGCGGGTTGGAGGACGGATACTCACGTTGACTTGCAACATGCACTTTTACCCCCAGCTGGTCTGCCCAGTGCCAAACTAGGTTTGGGTCTTTCAGGAATGCTCTTCCCACGACGACTACATCCGAAGACCCTGAATCTAGGATGCCCTGAGCCTGTTTGCCCTGCGTGATTCCTCCACTTACCCCAACTACAATATCCGAGCCTGCAACTGCCGACTTGATAAAGCGTGCTAAATTAACCTGGTAGCCCTCGCCATAGTTCATTTTCTGTCGGAGATCAATAGCACCGCTGGAGACGTCTAAGAAACTGACGCCAGCCTCAGCTAGAATCTTGGCAAGCTTCATCGCTTCTTCTAACGTCCATGACGGTACATTGGCCAAATGTTCAAGATTGTCGGTGGCAGGAATGCGCACGCAAATGGGGATGTTTGATGGGATGTGGTCTCGAACTAGGTCAACTAACTCCAACAAGAGACGAATACGATTCTCGAAAGAGCCGCCATATTCATCTCCACGTCGATTTGCGACGGGGGAAAGAAAGCAGTGCAGAAGATAACCGGAAGATGCTTGAAACATGATAGTCTAGCGAAGTCATATTAGTTTGTCCGCGTGAATTAGAGTGGAGTGGGTATTAGACGCCAATATGGCTCACTCACATCGAACCCTGCTTTGACCGCTCTCTTTGCCGCTGCTAACCAACTTTCTTTGAGGGCCGCGATATCGTCCTTCGTCATTTCCCGAGGGATGGGAGCACGGTGGGTCATTGCATCTGGGCCACAGCTGATGACCTTTTCCGGCCATCCATGAGACTGAACTCTCAAGTCAGCTGTCAAACTCAGAACTGCAATCGAATGCTGCGCATCCTCCCACCTTGTCTAACCAGGCCGCTTGTCTATCGAGCCAAGGAGCTGTACGGCTTGCTTTTCTACCTGCATGCTGAAGCTGAATTCCTATCTTCACTCCTTGGCTGTGGGAGAACTCAGTTATCCTCTTGAGTGGTGAGATATGACTGTCGCTCCAAAGGCCAGCATCTTCAGGTGTGATGCGGCCCTCTGGGGAGACAGCATGGGCCTCCATCATGATCAGACCGGCACCTCGAGTAGCCAAGCTTCCGACCAAAGACTCATGCCACTGGGTCACGTGTCCATCAGCCGCGGAGTATCTGTTCACATTTATTTCGTCAGCCATTGAAAGCTCTGGGCTCGTTCTGTTTGCGCAGGGTCTTACTGGCACATCGGGGACACTACTATTCGATTGTGTATTTTCATCGGTCCGATCTCAATAGAAGAGAAGAGAGACAAATGTTTCTCATCTTTTGCAGTACCGGCAGGCGGTTCTTGAATTGGGGTGTAAAAGGAAACCTGTATGGTTAGAGCGCTGCAGTATGGTTGATAGTGTATTGCCGGCTTGTGAGAATGGCTTACATCTTTGGCTGCCTTATTTGCTCGAGGCATGTCTAAGGGCGCCATACTGTGGGAGTGATCAAAAAGGAATCAGAGTACCCTACTTCGTATTGGAGGAACAAGATAGCTTTGACTGGGCAACACCTCTGAGATTAAAGTTTGCCGTTTTCTGATGAAGCGAAGTGCTCTTTGGGCCCCTTTTTCGAAACAGTCGACAGAATTGTTGAATACGTCGCCTCGTTACTTGCCCCTGAGCTTGAAATAATCGTTTCGGCAGTGGCTTCCGGCAAGTCTTCCGGCAGGTCCTTCGGTAGGTGTTTCGGCAGGCAACGTCGCAAGGAGTTCCGCGGTTCGGTAGGTTTGCTCGGTATTCGATGCCAAGCCGGACGCCACACATGATGGATAGTTAGAAGTAGACGGGAGGTTTGAACGCCCGCGAGGCCGAGGAAGCGAGCCCCAAGGCAAATGTGTATCCAAGCTTGGCGCGGGGTTGCGGCGTAGCATTCCGGAGACTGGGGTCTAGTTGTCAAATGGTCCCCAAAACTAGCTGAGGGGAAATAAGGTTTGTACATACTGGTACTGCAGTTCGGTTAGAGAATAAAGTTGGCGGCAACCGTCGATCGTCACGTTTAATAAACTTTCTCGCCCCGGATAGGCCGATACAGCCCCCCGCAATCTCTAATCCCGCCAGGCGATGGGGAGAAGTATGATTAAGGTTATGATTAAAAGCTAATTTAACATTCTGATCCTAACCGATCTATAGCGCAATATCTCATTAGTGGGAAAACTATCTATGAAACCATCCGCCTCAGGCTATCATCACTCTGGCATGACACACCAAATAGGATTAGATTTGCAGAAATCGACCCACTTCACCAGTTCCCTCTTTCTCAAACTACCTAGCCGAAACGAGTTATGAGTAAGTGTAGTAGAGACCCTTGACAAACTGACCTGCCATTACTGCGGAGCAGTTGCGTGCGTATTGCAGCATTCAACCGGCAAATGTGACGGCTCTGATCGGCTCATTCGCCGGCCGGTCTTGACTATCGTTACGACGCATTGCACGCATCGGTAGTAATACTCGGGTGTTGATGCTCAAGATACCAACTCTACGGTTTGTAAGAATCAGGACAGCACGAGACAAACACTCTACCTCGCTTTCTCTAACCTACATTGCTGCGACATACATGATTGAATTGCCTTTGATTGCCTCTACAAAGATTATTAGTTCTCAAACATGAATCCTCAGCAAACTTCACCGTACTCCGTGCTGGACGAGGCTTCCAAGGTGTTTCATAGCGGAATTTTGAACAATCCGCAGACACGCCAGCATCTCCTACCTGCTATAGCAAAATATGCGGAGGGAATCCGTTTCGAGGGATCGCAAAGCCCTCAGCTACCGGTCAATTGGCGATTCACCGAAAGCTTAGCTTCATTGAAGGCACTCGAGGCAGCGTACGTCAACGCGATCCTGGACAAGGCATATGGCAAGACACCCCAGAAAGTCGTCATTAACACGTACGTCTCTCCATGTTCCTTATTATTAGCCAGCCCACTCACATTCGCGGCCCTTGAATCTGATATCATAATCGCAGTGATCACGCCCTCCTTTTCATCATGTCCATCATGCTCTGGTCTATTGACCCTGACGGACAAAATGTGACCTTTGAAGCTACTCGCACCGATCCCAAAGGCCGAGAGCTGTATCAGAGTATTTTTACAGACTACGACGTCCACAAGTCGCTTGATGGCCCTTGGAGATGCTGTACATCAAATATTTATCGAACCCGCGATGATAAGTATTTTCATCTACATGGGTCGCTCAACCCGGATGTGGTTCTTGATATGCTCAAGCTACCAGTACAACCGCCTACAAAAGATACATTCGCCGACGTACTCCCCATATTCCGTGCTGCCGTAGCTCAGTGGACCAGCCATGATATTGATCACTTGAGCAACGATGTCGTCAAGACAGCCGGAACCATATGCCACACTATTGACAGTTACCGAGAAACAGAACAAGGGAAAGCCAACGCTCATGTAGGTCTCTGGGAGACTTTCAAGCGAAATGATCATCAGCCCGCCTCCTGGTGGTTTGCATCCATCGGGAAGAAGCCCGCTGATGCTTCCCGGCCGCTGGCTGGCCTCAAAGTGCTGGACTTCACTCGAATCATCGCAGGACCGGTCCTAACCCGGGGATTAGCAGAGCTGGGCGCGAGTGTTATTCGAGTTACATCGCGTTCTGTTCCTGACGCATCCGTCTATCACCCTGAGTTAAATTGGGGCAAATGGAACACTAGCCTCGATCTTAGAAACAGCCATGAAAGGGAAATACTCCGTCAACTGATCGTGAATTGCGATGTCTTCGTCACCAGCTACAGGCCCAATGCTCTTGACAAGTTTGGTTTCAGCGCCAATGACATCTTCAACCTGTGCAAAACGTGTGAGCGTGGCATTGTAGTTGTCAGACTAAACTCATACGGCTGGCACGGGCCATTGCAGGCGAGATCTGGCTGGCAGCAAATCTCGGACGCGGTGAGTTGTTTCCGTCTCCAGCTCTGTGTTTCTGTCAGCTAATGACGGCGACGTTTTTCTGTTAGCACTGCGGTGTTTCCTGGGAGTTTGGCCGTGCCATGGGTAAAGATGAACCGGTCACTCCCGTCTTCCCAAATAGTGACTTTTGGTACGACTGCGAATCCCATCGATCTCGAGGCGCTCTTGTTTCTCCTGCGGGCTGACCATTGTTTCTGATGACTAGCACTGGAATTTCTGGTATTTGTGGGGTGATGGATGCCTTGCTACGACGAGGACTAGAAGGCGGATCTTATCAGGTCGATGTACGTACCCGACAAACGTTTTCCATTTCCTCGGATTACAGCACCCTCGCTAACAATTCCTTCTTAGCTCGCACTCGATTACTACAACAATTGGCTGGTCAAATCTGTGGGAACATATCCTGACGATGTGTGGAATGCCCTCTGGGGAAGATTTGGCAGCCCAGTCTTCTCTCATGACGACCACATGCTCTTCCTGTTGTTGACATACATGGCCATGCTCAGAAAGACTTCACCAGGTCTATTCAGTTCATCTTTCTTCGAGACCCGACGGTCGGATCACCTCGGATACTCTATTAGGACTGTCAAACCCGTGTTGCAATTCTCCAGTGAGCTAGTACAGCCTGGATTTCAAGTTGGCACTCGCGGAAATGGGGTGGACGCGCCTGAGTGGCCCAAAGACTTGTCTGTAGAGACAATCAAGAGTGCAAGGGTGGCTAAGCTTTAGACCTCATGTTGGCATAGGAAGGAAAAGGAGAGACCATGGCTTTCGTGTGAGGAAAATAGCTGATCAATTCAGCCCGTGGAGCTACTTGCGGTCATTCTCCAATGTTCCTTGGTCCTTGAAAGGTATGATGTCTAGCACTCAATGAGCTTTCACTCGTCTTGATCTTCGTCACCTCTGGTAGTCACACCTTTATGCTCCAAGCAGTGTGTATGTGTGCTGAAAACTGCCGTCAGTGCACTTTTACTTGAATATCAATATGTTTTTTCCACAACGGCCTATGCATAAATCATATCGCGATTAAAAACTCGAGGTTCTTGACAAACAGGTAGCAAAGTAAGTGAAGTCGGCCGTGTGACGACAATCTCTCTCAGTTCGTAGCCTCTACAGACACACTATCTTCCCCCAAAGCTTTGCAAAGTCTCAAGACCCCTTTCTTAGCCGAGATTGGAGTTACTATAGCATGATTGTTCCCAATAATTTCCTTCACTTTTGCAAAGACCTTTGTGTTGTCGGTTAGTCTAGCATTGATATTTAGCACCGCCTCTCCAGCCAAGTCTCTTAAGTTTAGAGGTTCAAAAAGCAGAGCAGAAGAGCTAGAGATGAATGATGTCTTTCCTAGATTGAGGGTTTCAAAAAGAGATATGCTGCCAACAATTGCTGAAATGTCGGGCTTCTCAAGGTGCTCTGCGTGAAAAAGAGTCCGTATAGGAAGCGCCAATACTCGTTTTCCTGGAAACGGATTGGTAGCAAAAAATCCGTCCAATAGCGAAGGGGGGCCTATCAAAGTAGTTGCCCAAGCGGATGTTGCACCGACGTAGATCTTTTTGTTTTGCGGAACATTCTGCTTCTTGTCAGGGCCATTCGCTCTGAGCTAGATTCTCCGCCAAGGTCGGCTAGGGTTATACCTTTTCCTTGTTAAATTGGTCTGCGGCGCCGACTGCTTGAGATACGGATATTTCGAACACGGCGTATGCGCAACTTTTGCTTCTGTCGTCGATAACTGCGTCTGTCTTGCGGTCGGCATCGAACGCAGCTCGTATCATAACGGCCAACATCTCAGGCCCAGCTTTGACAAGGTCGTCGATTGACCGGGCGGTAGCAGCGAGTGACCCTGCAAGCTGCCCTGCACAAGACGCCACGATGAGTACCTTCTGCTTGATCCAGAGATCCTGCAAGGCGGGATTCTTTTCTAGTTCACTGCCTGCAAAGTGAGGATTTGTCCGGCTTTCAAGGGTAGTCCGACGGGGCTTCCATTCACTTACGCTATCAGGTGCCCTATCTGCGCAAAGCAGAGTGCCAGAGCGCGGAGGACAACAGAAGACGACTCATCTCGCTGAACACGAGAAGCAAGTTTGGCCAGTGAATCGAGTGGAAAGATATCAAGATCGTTCAATCTCAGCGAGCTCAAAGTCTTCTGTGACACCACTAGTGCATCGCCAAAATATGCTGCAAGGCGCTCAGACTTGTCAGCATAGCCGACGAGTTCTTCAACTCCAAAATCAGTTTCAGTCAAGTCACCGAAAAACAAAATGCGTGGGCTAATCATCGCAACTGCCTAAATATGGTACGGGTGGATGAACAAGAAAAGAGTTATTGATCAAGAGCGTAGCTTCTATCGGATGAGATCAGTTGTATGTCGTGAAGCTAAGGCGATACATTAGTTCTTAGTAAAATGATGAATAATTATGTACCCATAATAAAGAGCAGCATAATGCTGATTATCGACTACCGGACCCAATTACAGAGTTCCGAGGAGAACTCGGAAGCGCCGTTTAGAGTGCAAATGCCGGGACCAGGGCACTCCGGACAGATCATGTTCCGACCGGCATCTCCATCTCGACACCCACCGGCCCGACTGGCCCCTTGCCGCGGTACAGGGATTCATCCAGCTGCGCCCCAACCTTAATTGCCGACGGCAGTGGTTGTCGGCGTTGTACGAAAACGAAATGATTACTATACATTAGTACCTGCTATTCGCTAGTCCTCGAAGTCATCAACGCTGCCCTCAAACACGCTCCCTCGCTATCCGTTCAACACTTGCCCTGAGAATCAATGGCAACGTATCGACTATTTGATAACACCACAATGATACTTCCCGACAGAAAAGCTCAAAGAAATATGTTTCTTCCACCTTCTTGGGTCCCCGAGCCCGTCAATGGTGCGTGCTTTGATCGCTCATTGAGATTCCCTTTTGCGAACGTGCCACCACTTTCCGGCGCAGGACTGACACGTTGGCTCCAGACACCCCTAACTCCATCACAATCGAAGAGCTCGTCAACAGCGATGAGCATGGCCGACACCCAAAGAAAGATTCGCGCACTGCCTATACCTGTGGGCATACGGGCAGATCCCTTTCAGCTGCGGACGTCTATGATCGCACGACCCGTCTTGCTACAGCCATAGCTGCAAAACTTGGTCTGGAGGTAGACGGCGGACTCCCCCTGGACAAGGTCATTGCGATACATGCTGTTAACACGGTGGGTGAATCGATATTGCTCGAAGAAGCGTCTTGGACTGACCAATTTTTCCTTCCACATTGTCAGATCGATTACATGCTTCTTATCCATGCCATACACCGACTTTCTGGAGTTGCCACACCGGCAAGTGCGGCCTGTACCGCCTCTGAACTCCAGCACCAACTCACGATTACCAAAGCAAAGGCCATTTTCACGTGTGCTCCTTTACTTAGCGTGACGCAAGAAGCAGCCAAGCGCAGTGGAATCAGCGAAGACAAAATTTTCATTCTCAACGTCCCTGGCTTTGACAGTCCCGCCGGGTACGAAACACTGGATCAGTTAGTTGTAGCCGGTAGTAAATTGCCACCATTGAGGTCTCTGAAGTGGGCCGAAGGCCAGAGTACTCGGCAGCCCGCCTTTATATCAATGTCGAGTGGAACCTCTGGGCTACCTGTAAGTCCAGAAGCACCTTTCTTTGATCCTCAGCTCGGCCCAAGACATGGAGGAGACATGGAGATCCATAATCTGACACATGGCAGAAAGCTTGCATAATCACGCATCACAACATCATATCAAACATTCGAGCAACAGCCACCTTTGAAAAGACAACCCGATCACTGCTCAATTTTGACACCCAGGTGACTCTGGGGTTACTACCGCTCAGTCACATTTTTGGCCTTGTAACAGTTGCCTACTGCGCCGCATACCAGGGTGATGAACTGGTCGTACTCAACAAATTCGACATCAAAGTCCTTCTGAGCGCAATCCAGAGGTTCAAGATCGAAAGATTGTTTGCCGTGAGATTAAACCTGACATCTATGATGACTTGTGCCAGAAACTGACTATCGTTACCAAAATTTAGGTGCCTCCAATGGTTATTCAGCTTCTTAGAAATCGTGAGTTGGCCAAGACATTTGATCTCGGCTCTGTTCGGAACCTCCACACAGGAGCAGCCCCGCTGGGGTCTGAAACCGTTGATCAGGTGCTCAAACTCTGGCCCAGCTGGCATATAGGGCAGGGATACGGTGCGTATACCATGGAATGGCATATCTTTAGCTCGGAGCTAATTCAATCACGTCGGTCACATCAGGAATGACAGAGACTGCTACGCTTATCAGTACTACTAGCGAGCACGATATTTTGAAGGGTTCTTCTGGTTCCCTCATTCCAGGAGTCCGGGCCAAACTTGTAGGGCCTGATGGAAAAGTAATTACCGAACACGAAAAGCCTGGGGAGCTCTTAATACAGAGTCCGTCGGTCGTGCCCGGATATCTCAACAATGAGAGGGCCGACAAGGAAGCATTTTTCACAGACGAAGATGGGCGATGGATTAGGACTGGCGATGAGGTTCTTATCAGGAAATCGGCTGCTGGCCATGACCATCTCTTCATCTTAGACCGGATTAAGGAACTCATCAAGACCAAGGTAAGGAAACAACATCTTGAACCTCCTGGCGCAGTATCACTGACTTCGAGG
Source organism: Fusarium sp. JS1030 (assembly GCA_000966855.1). NCBI lineage: Eukaryota > Fungi > Ascomycota > Sordariomycetes > Hypocreales > Nectriaceae > Fusarium > Fusarium sp. JS1030. Next base: position 130,533 of record JWIW01000003.1, read on the forward strand.
ATAAAGGGCTATCAGGTGGCTCCTGCTGAGCTGGAATCTCACATACTGACTCACTCGATTGTAGATGACTGTGCTGTAATCCCGGTTCCCGACGAGAATGCAGGCGAGGTTCCTAAAGCATTTGTTGTTCTTTCTCCAACCGCCAAGGGAACAGACTTGGCAGAAATGGCTGACAACATCTCTCAATTGGTGGAGCGAGACATGGCTCACTATAAGAGGCTTAAAGGAGGTGTTGAGTTTATAGACGCGATTCCAAAGAGTCCTAGCGGAAAGATTCTTCGGCGCTTGCTGAAAGACAAGGAGAAGATTGCTCGAGCAGCGCGACGACCTAAGCTTTAAAAAGTCTATATTAGTAAAATACTAACTAGACTAGTTAATTGACTTAAGCCGTGCTGGGGTTTATATTAGCAGGAGATTATTAGCGTTGTACTAAGCAAAGAGTTTCAGTAGTCACGTCAAGTAATGCCAAGAGGGTGTTTTTGGTTAACTTAGTTATATTGATAGCCGAGTAGCTCTACTCTGGGAAAGTGCTAAATGAATGTTGTTATATGTTTGAGGGGATCGTGAGTTCCCATAGATCGCGATGGCTCCAGGAGCGCAGCGCTCCCTAGACTTCGTGATCCCGACATGATTGGTTGGGGATGCGGGTCGCGTAACTATCTCAGCATGTCAGTTGACCCGAGCGGCTTCTGAGCCGTGACAAGGCTGTAATAGCAGTTATCGTAGGAACATTAATCAGATCCTAAAACCGGTCACAATCATGAAGCCGCGTCTCGCGATGGCAACCAGCGTTTGGGTCAGACGGAAAAGCTTGTCAGCGTCAAGGTTGAGGAGTTAGTATCTAGAGTCGGGGTGCTTTAATGGTATAATTCGCTCAGAAGGTGGTGTTAAATAGAGATAAAATGAAATATTGATGAGAAAAGCTAAAGAAACTAAGGAAAGGCTAATGAGAAACGTTGAGGATGATGCAGTATCTTAATACTGCTGCTATGTAAAGACTGTGTTCTTTGGCGTGGTGATTAACATCTCTACTTGTGGCAAGAGAGAGTCAAATAACAATAGGAAAATAGTAAAGCTAATGAGAGAAGTGGTCTAAAACAAAAATGAAAAGGTTGAAAGTCCTGTCTTAGGATCAATGTCAAGTATGCTGGCATCTTCTTGTGCCTAGCTCCCAATCCGCTGTTTAAATATTGAGGACAACGTCTCTCTTCCAGGAGGAAATGGGCGACTCTAGATTCTCCCCAAATAGATGTATAATTTTGCAGAGTCCATCAAGTAGTGACCTCGCTTGGTGTTCGCTCAGCATGTCTGTCGTAGCGTTGAGCTGGAAATGCAAGTGATCTCCACGTTTGTTGGGAGACGAGGAGAGTACTGGTCGTGAAGCTTTCAAGCGCTGGTTCTCAAAATTAGACAATCTAGTTTGAGTGCCGGCAAAATTGAATTCGGGTTGTTCTTCAACGTTGGCGTGGTGCAAAAGTACCTCAAAGTCCGAACTTGCGGGCCATTCGGTACACTCCCGCATGATGTCTTTGAAGCCAAGAGAGTCGGCGTCGCCCATTGCCAGGAACTGTTGTTGTAGAGATTGCAGGAGTTGGGCAGGGTTACGAGAGTCGTCGAGTGTAGCACGGACTGGGATGATGGTGACACATGGCCCGACGACCCTTTCGAGCCCTGGGATATCCGAGTTGCGGCCAGCTACAGAGTGGCCATACACGATGTCCTTTTCGCCCGTGATATGAGATAGGAGGATAGCCCAGGCTGCACTTGCCACGGTTGCTGGAGTCACTGCAGTTGGGAGCAGGTTGGGCAAGGCAACACTAGCCCTGACGACAATGCCCTGGGATGGCGAGACCGTCCGGCTTGTGTTGGACGATTTCAGCTTCGGTAGGGGGTTGGTAAGGGAAGATCCGCGTAAGAGGTCGGCCCAATAAGCGATCGACTGAGGCCGCTTACGAGCTGAATAGGAGAGAAATTGAGAAAAGTCAGGGAGAAATGAAGGCACGTCTGCTCCAGTGTATGCATCGATGAGAGATTGGATGATGACAGGAAAACAGACTCCATCATACTGGGCATGGGATAGACGGATGACCAGTCGTGCTCCTTGGGTCCTGTGCCTAAAGATAGTGAGCTGAGCAATAGGCCCAGTTGATGGCAAGTTTTCCCATTCGTGTAGACAGAAGGCATCTGTAGCTTGGTTCAAACTCTCTTCAACTGCAATATCTTTAATCGTTTGCAGTTCTGTTGGCACGTGGCGAGGGATGATCTGCCAATGCTTCCCGAGCAGGTCCATGAAGCTGGCCCGAAGAATGGGGATCCTTTGGAGGGTCAGACGCCAGCTCTCCTTGATGCGCGAAACGTCCAACTTGGTTTCGAGGTCAAGGTAGAAGTAGTTGGCGTAGCCTGGCGAAGCGGTACCGTGAGTGACGTAAAGCTCTTGCATGCTTGTCAGTGGCAGGATTTCTTCCACGTCCGCGGGCTGGATGTGTGCACCGATAGAACCGAGCTCTTCCAGCAGCGCGGACTTGGCGTCTTGGTCAACAAGAGGCTCTTCGTCCTTGGGCTCGTCTGTGGTGGCCTCGGGCGCTCCTTGGGCACTCGCAATCTCCTCTTGTATCCGAGCCAAGTCCTCGAGTGACTTGCTGCGGAAAATGTCGACAACGGCCAATTTGACTTTTAGCTTCCGAGCCTCATTGACTACCCTCATGGCTGAGATAGAGTGGCCGCCAATGTGGAAGAAATTGTCGTCAAGGCCGATGTCCTCAGGGCTCAAGCCCAACACCTCAGCCCAGATCATCTGCATGGTCTTCTCGGCTTTGGTTCTTGGCCTCCGTAGCGATGCCATATCACTATATGGCATCGCGTTTGGTTCGGACGCAACCCTTTGTGACAGGGCAGCTCGATCAACCTTGCCACTGGCATTCATGGGCATGCGATTTAGCACCGTGATGCTTTGCGGGATCATGTATGTAGGCAGATTAGCGCGTAGCCATGCCCCCAGATCCCGCTGCACTCTCTGTTTCGTCTGATTCTTTTCTTCGTCCTCCAGATACTCGGTGCTTGCTAGGGTCGGGTCGGTATTATGAAGCGTGACGAAACCAACAAGCCGTACTTCGCCGCTACCATCCTCGTCCTGATGCGCCAGCACCGCGGCGTCGTTCACAGCTTCGTGTGAATGAATGACGTGTTCAACCTCACCAACCTCGACCCGGTGGCCTCGGATCTTGACCTGCACATCAATTCGTCCCATGAACTCGATCTGGCCTTCCACTGGCCGCCAGCGGGCGTAATCTCCAGTGCGGTACGCCCGCTGACACGAGCCGCCGTCAACATCGTCCAGGTTGATGAACGAATTTACCTCTCGTAGAGGGTCCGTGTATCCTCTTGCCACTCCATCGCCCGTCACCACAAGCTCTCCCACAACACCGGGCGGCACCAGGTGCTGCTTCGAATCCATAATTAGCGCGCCTGAGTTGGCGATGGCCCGACCAATAGGTACCGAACCATTGGCAAAGCTCTCCTTCCCTTCTTCGTAGCAAAAGGCCGTACTAAGAACTGTGTTCTCTGTCGGGCCGTACATGTTGATAACTTTGGCGCCCTTGGCGGTAAACTTGTGGGCTTTGATACAGTCGCCTGGTTGAAATCGATCTCCACCTACACAGAGCATCTCTAGAGTGCCCAGTGCTTCGGGGTTTTCGCGCAAGATTTGGTTTAGTAATGCTGGCGTGAATACTGCTGTGCGGATATCGTCTTGTTCAAAGACCATTTGCAGCATCAATCCATCCAGGGTGGTCATTTCGTCAATGCACACAAGAGTTAAGCCATTGAGAATGGCACTATATATCTCGAGGGTGGAAGCATCGAAGGATAAGTTCAAGAAATGCGCTACAGCTCCTGAGGATGGGAGGTGGCACATCGCCTTGCTGTCTTTGACGAGTCGAGATATTCCGCGGTGCTCTATCATGACACCCTTAGGCTGACCGGTGGAGCCGGATGTGAAAAGTACACTCGCAAGGCTCGTAGCAGACACAACCGAGAGCATTGGTGATGGAGTTGGCATCTTGGCTTCAAGGACGGTTGAGATGCGAACCATCTCAGCATCATGCAAACCGATGGCTGGCTCATTGACCCCATGACCTAAGAGGAGAAGCCGCTTTTGAGTCTTGATTGTGGAGAGAATTGTCTCGACTCGGCCCGCAGGCGTGTTATGGTTCAGCGGGATGTACGCCATACCAGCCTTAAGTATGCCGAGAAAAGCGATAATTGTCTCACAGGATCGAGATGCCATGACTGCAATCATAGACTCTAGAGAGAAGGATGGTTTGTGCTGTAGAAGCCAGTGACAAAGAATATCGGATTTCTCATCCAACTCGGCGTAGCTGTATTGTTCGGTCTTGTCCTTGACGGCAAGATGGTTGGGGTGCAGACTGACTTGCTCCTTGAACAAGTCTACAACGCTTGAGTCGCGAGGGTAGTCGGTTGTATCAATGTTTATAAGACCCATGGAATCAAGATTGCCTCGATCTACATCTGTCAATAATGGTAGGGAAGCAATTGGCGTGTCGGGTTCCTTTAGCGCTTGGTCGAGCAGGGTGTTGAAGACGGAGGCTATAGAGTTGATCGTCTGTGGCTCGTAGAGATCTTTGGAGTAGATCATGTTGGCCCTCCAAGAGTTCCCCTCATCAGCGATGTGGAACTCTAGGTCGAATCTCGTAGTAGGAGGGGGGTCAACAAGTTCCAATTCTAGAGCTTCTCCCAGCTCAAGCGTGCCCAGTGTTCCCTGCGAGTGAAGCGAAAAGGTGACCTGAACAAGCGGATGGCGGGAGAGATCTCTCTGCCTCTTGAGCTGGGAGACGATCCTCTCAAATGGCACATCCTGATTGTCGAAAGATTCGGTTGTTGTTTCTTGAACATGCTGCACCAGTTGATTGAAGGAACCGCCTTGTTCCATATTAATGCGTAGACACTGTAGGTTAACGAAGAAACCGATGAGGTCTTTCAGCTCCCATCGATCTCTATTGGCGTTTGCTGTGCCGATGGTTGCATCGACTGCGCCAGTGAGACGGTAGTGTGTTCCTCGGAATGCGGCCAACAGGGCTACAAACGGAGTGACACGGTTGTCCTGGCAAAACCTTTGTACCTTGTTGTACAAGCTTCCTTCAATCAAAAATTCGACGACGCCTGCTTCTCCAGACAGAGTATTAGGCCGCGGCTTGTCGCAGAAGAACTCGGCGGGCCGGCTCGTCTGAAGTTGTGAAGTCCAATAGTCGAGTTGTTTCTGGTATCTGTCCTGCCGAATAGATTGCTTCTGCCACAGGGCATAGTCGCGGTATTGAACGGGCAAAGGGCTGATTTGACTGAGTGGATCGAGGCCCTTGACCGCACTGGTATAGAAGCCTGCAATTTCTCGGCGCAAAATATTCATAGACCAACCGTCAGAGATGATGTGATGCATGAGAATAGAAAGTACGTAGTGTTGATCATCTTCCGAACCCAGTCGGTAAAGCGTGACCTTCCAACCAGGCTCCACGGAGAGATCCAACGGTGTAGTATGCTGCACCTCCAGCGCACGTTGCAGACAATCTTCCCCTCTGTTTCCTCGTGGAAGCTCAACAATGTTCGTTTCGTTAGGAACAAAGGGTTTAATGACTTGCATGTCAACGTCGTCCCGGGATAGGAAAGTAGTCCGAAGCGGCTCATGACGCCTCTCCAAGGCTTGAAGTGCTATGCTGAGAGCACGCACCTGGAGAGGACCGCGAATTCGAGCAGTGAAGGGGATGAAGTACCAATTGAGGCCTGGGTATAAGCGATCCATGAACCAGAGGCGGCTCTGCGCATAGGATTGCACGACGGGTCCCAAGTATTCCGTATGAGGTATCACTTCTTCATGGTCCGCATGAACAAACGACTTCTCGTTGGTTCCTCCAGAGCTACTCGTGGCCGTAGCGATGATGTCACACAGCTTGGGTTGACGGAGTAGGTCTGCAACGCTGACCTCAAGATGGAGCTTCTTCCGCACTTCACCAGAAACCTTCATAGCCGAAATAGAATCACCTCCAAGCCGAAGGAAGCTGTCGTCCATTCCTACTTGACTCGGCTCAATACCCAAGATGCGGGCCCAGATTGCTTGCATCTCCCGTTCGATTGGCATCGTTGGCTGGCGTTTGTCCTTTGTGTCATGATCAGAACTTTGGAGGGAGCTGCTGACTTCGGCTAACTCCTGGACAGAGAATGAGGAGCCAATTTCACGCAGAATCTTTCGGTTCGTCTTGCCTGTCGGCGTCTGGGGAAGTTGACGTCCCATGTAGTAGAAGAAGGCCGATGGGATCATAGCTGCAGGCAAGCGATCAACCAGTGTTACTTCAAGCTCCGGACTGATAGAGATGGGCTTGGCAGCTTGTTCTGGAGAATAGTTGTCGGGTAAAGTTGTCCCTTCGTGGCCGTTATTTTCCCCATTGAGTACGATGAAGGCTGCCAACATTGGCCTCGACCCTTCGCCTCGAGGATTGATGACTTCTGCCACTATCTGACAGCCACCACCACTAGGCCACGAAGCCTGGATTTGACGAGAAACTTCTTCAAGCTCGATTCGCTGGCCCCGAATCTTGACTTGTGCATCTTTGCGGCCCATGTAACGCAGGCTCCCATCCCGCCTGTACTGTACCAGATCGCCAGACTTGTACAGTCTGCCTCGGCGACCAGGCCTGGTTGAAGATCCTTGAAGGAGCCAAACAGGGTCCACGATAAACGCGGCGGCTGTTTTCGAAGGGTCATTGAGGTACCCTTGACCGACTAGCGGACCCTCGAGAAGGAGTTCGCCAATGCAACCGGGCGGGAGTAGACGATTGTGGTTATCGGGGTCGACTATCCACGTCACAAGACCGGCCCCAAATCCAATGCTGGTTGCATCTTCGAGGCTAGATGGAGAAGCATTGAACGTGCTTCCAATTGTGCATTCGCTAGGACCATAGCCGTTAACGAATCGAACCTTGCCACCTAGCCACTTCGCAGCGTCGTCGACAGATACTGCCTCTCCGCCAAGAATGATAGTCTCTAGAGTAGGCAGAGAAGCTGGGTTCAAAAGCCGCGCTACTGTAGGTGTCAAAAAGACAACACTCGCTCGCATCGAGGCAATGATCTCGCCAAGATTGTCCTTGCGGTCCTGTTCAGAGGGCACACAGACGCAGCCCCCATTGACGAAGGAACCCAGGATGGTCTGAATTGAAGCATCGAAGGCGTAAGAGGAGAAGTCGAAAAATCGGGAAGTCTTAGAGAGGCCCAGGATTTTTGACTGATACTTGGCTTCGGAGGCAAAGTTGGAATGTGAGATTACAACACCCTTGGGAATACCAGTGCTGCCGGATGTGAAAATGGAATATAGTGGCGATAAAGATGATGAGCGCTGTTGCTTTAGACTCGCTGTAGCAAGTGAATGAGAAGCAGCAGTGTCAGTAAATAGGTTTGGTCCGATCTCAACGATTCGCGGGCAGAGTCCCGAGGCCAGCTTGACATTTGAGACAGACGAACCGACAAGATCAGCTCGTGCCTGATTGACAATCGTCTTGAGTCTCTGCTCAGGAAGCGAGGGGTCTAGTAAGACGAAAGCACCTCCTGCTTTTAGGACGCCTAGCATGGCAACACCAGTCCACATGGACTTTTCAAAACAGAGCGGTATCAGCTTTGAGTTCTGAGCCCCACATCCGACGCCAAAGAGTCCAACAAGCTTTGCTGCAACTCGGTCTGCGAGTAGATCCAGCTCTCGATATGTCAATGAGCCATCCCAAGCATCGATGGCGAGGGCACAAGGTTCCTCAAGAGCCCGCTTCTCAACCAATCTGTGTACACATTCGTCCACAGCTGGTGGAACAGATTGGTTCCAGGTCCACAGTTGCTCAAGATCGTCCTCCGTCATGATGGAGCTGGTGAGCTCACGGATTGTCTTTTTGCTGAATTCCTCTTGCGGCGGACGTTCGGCCAGAAAAGACCGCATCACGAGCTCTAGTCGCCGAATGAGTTTGCGCACCAGCCACTCTTCTATGACGTTAGGATCGAAAGAAACATCGACAGCCCAGTCATTATTGTTGTAGACCCCTAAATGGGGTTGGATGATTAGAGCATGTGAGCCGAACCACTTAGTTTGGTCTTGTTGTTTCCACTTTCCAAAAGGAAAGGGGTTAATGTTGCTCTGATCGGTGTTGTAAGAGCCCTTGGCATTGTGAGTTTGTGACTGGATAACAAGAAGCGTCTGGAACTGGCATGCTTGTTGCGCATTGGGTGATGTCTTGGCAATATGGTGCAGCCCGGTGTGCTCGTACGGAATCGTGGCCGTGCTATTGTGTCGTACTTTTTCCAGGTAATCCGAAACAGTCTGGTCGGCGTCCCAAGCAATACGTTGAGGAACTGTCGCGATGGTCGGTCCTGGAATAGCTTCAATATTTGGAACTGGTGCATTCCGCCCAGAAACGGTTGTTCCAAACACGACGTCGGAAGAGTTTGTCATCTGGCCGACAACCAATGCCCAAGCCGCCTGGATCAAAGTAGATGGAGCCATATTGAGAGACGACTGAGACTTGAGCGTCATCTGACTTTGGATTATGTGGTTAGAGACTGGTTGATACGTAGGTGACGGGAGACTTGGGAAGAGTGTCGCCTCCGACGACTCAAAGTAGCCTCGCCAATACTCCTCCGTCTTCTTCCTCCCGTTTCTACTCTTGTGTTGTTCGTCAAGATATTTGATGAAATGCTGGAAGCCGGGGGCCTTCTTGGGAAGCTTGGGATTTCCCTCTGTTTTGGCCTGGTACACTTTTTCCACAGCATCGAAAATTAGAGGTAGCGACCATCCGTCGTAGATGGTATGAGAAACAGTCCAGACAAACCATCTAGGTCTTGATGAACCGTCTTCGGAGACCAGGGCATACCTTGATAGAGGTTCGTTTAAAACCATGGAGCGCTCACGGTCAACCTGAAGGAACAGGTCTAGATGAGTTCCTTCAGTCCAAACAATCTTGTCGTCCAGGACAACCTGCAAGAGGCCAACCTTCTCAAAACCATCACAGTGAACTATTCGAGTTCGCAGCACCGGGATGGCCTCGACAGCTTGTTCCCAAGCCTGTTGAAACCGGTCGATAGATACATTGGGAGACAGTTCAAGCACTGATTGCATGACATAATCTCCTGGTCGCTTTGAAGCTGCCGTCATCAGACCTTCTTGCAATGGCGTACAAGAATAAGCGTCTTGGATCTTTGCAGCGTCAATCTCGCATTGCGCCGAGATATTTTGGCAAAGGGCCTCGACATCGACCCCATCGTCGATCAAGGAGAAGGGGAGAATTTCGTTGCTTGCATTCTCATTCGTAGCATCATTGGTTGCAATATTTTTGCTATGATCAGAGATCTCACGCAATGTCCGATAAGTGAAGATGTCAGACACGGTGACCTCGATGCCCGACTTTCGTGCTTCCCGAACAACCTTCATGGAGGCAATTGAGTCTCCTCCGAGGCTAAAGAAGCCGTCGTCCAAGCCAATGGTGTCTATCGGCAAGTCAAGAAGCTTTGCCCAGATTCTTCGCATCTCCCGCTGGGTGCTCGTTGTCGGTTGATCATGCTCCGAGGTTCCTTGTAGCTCTCGTCCTTGTCGCACCTTGGCAAGCTGCTGTGCTGAGAAAGAGCCGCCAATTTGGCGGATGACTCTGCGATCCATCTTGCCTGTCACTGTCATTGGCAGATTCGGCAAGGAGAAAAAGACAGTAGGGACCATGTAGTTCGGAAGATGTCGGCTCAGCATTTCTTCGACCTGTGCCGAGATGAGGAAAATGGTTGCCTTGTTGTCGTCACTGTCAACCTGCTCTTGTTTGTGTGTGTCTTTCATAGTGAGGAATGCCGCGAGCGTCTGATGCGAGCTGTCGCTTCCCATGGGCACAATAGCCTCGACAACGACCTGAGTAGCTTCGGGGAAATACTCCTTGACCCAATATTCAACTTCACCAAGCTCGACTCTCTGGCCACGAATCTTGACTTGCGAGTCTTTTCGACCCACAAAGGAAAGACTTCCATCTTGGTTATAATAAACAAGATCGCCCGTCTTGTAAAGACGTCCAGACCTGCCTGGCTGCAAGTTATCTCCATCCTGGTTTGCCTTCTTCTCTCCTTGAAGCAACCACACCGGGTCTTGGATGAAAGCCTCTGCAGTCTTCTCAAGATCCGAGAGATACTCACGACCAATAGCTGGCCCTTCCAACAAGAGTTCACCAACGCATCCCGGTGGCAGCAGTCGATCATGATCGGCAGGATGGACAACCCATGGAACCAGTCCCACGCCCTTGCCGATGCGGGTGACCTCCTGAGGGATCGATGCTGTATTGTTGATGGTACTGATGGTAGTGCACTCGCTGGACCCATAAGCGGTGCGTACTTTGACACCAGTCTCCCACCAGGGTAAAACATCCTGTGGCCGCACGGCTTCACCACCGAAGATGATGGACTGCAACCCAGTCACGTTTTTGGGGGACAGAGACTCTGCCACGGACGGAGTGAGTAGTACGTGCGTGGCACCCATAGATACCAAGCTTCGGTCCAATTGACTTCTCCTGTCGTGATCGCTTGGTATGCAGAGACAAGCGCCTGACGTCAAGGCAGCAAACATGTTGTTCAACGACGCGCCGAAGCTGTAGGATGCAAAGTCATAGACTCGAGAGTCAGGAGTGTAGCCTAATCCTTTGACGTGGCAGGGCAAAGCAGAAGAGAGGTTTCGATGGGTGATGACTACACCTTTGGGGGTTCCTGTGCTGCCAGAAGTGAAGAGGGTATATGCTGCGGAACCAGGGGGCACATGGGGCAGACACGATGTCCGAGCTGGTGTTGCTTGTGCAAACAAGTCCCAGTTGAGGCTCATCACTTTGTTTGAGAGGCGGCCACACAGCGTGGTCCATGAATCTGAGGCAAGTATTAAATCTCCCCCCCCGACCTTGTCGATGATATGCTTCAAGCGCTGCTCTGGAAGGGATGGGTCAAGCAGTACGAAAGCAGCTCCCGACTTCAACACTCCAAGCATAGCAACTGGTGTCCACAGAGACTTGTCAAAACACAAGGGAACAAATCTTTCTTCGAGGTTTTTGTTCTCGCCCCTCAAGTCGATAAGATAGGACGCTAATTCACTCGCAAGCTTGTCAAGCTCAGCATAAGTTAGCTGGCCATCGCAAGCATGCACGGCGATGGCTTCTGGTCTGATGCGTGCTTGCTCCCCGATGACGTTGTGGATGCACCGATCAACAGTGTCTGGGACCTTGCTATTCCATGCCCAGATCTGCTTCAGATCCCCGGCTGTCATGATGCTGATGTCTGACACCATAGCCTCGGGGCCTGCTCGACCAAGTTGCTGCATGGCAAAGTCTAGCCTCTCCATCAGGTTCTTGACCATCCAGGGTTCAATGATGCGAGAATCGAAACGGGCATCGATTTTGACATGATCTGACGCGACAGTTGCCTCGAGATTGAGAGGATAGGTCCCAAACCACTCGACCTGGTCATGGTTCTGCCACTGGCCGAGTTGATACATCTCATTCAGGCTGTCTTTGCTGCTTTGAGGTTGAACAATCAGAAGAGTCTGGAATGAACAAGCCTGCTGAGCACCGGGAGACAGCATTTGACTGATGCGTTGAAGGCCGGCTTGCTCGAATGGGATCATCTCAGTGGCCTGCCACTGTACATGATCAAGATAATCAACCACACTCTGGTTCTTCGGGTCCAGTCTCAGCCGCAAGGGCACGGTAGCAATCGTTGGGAAAGCCAATGACTCGATGCCAACAACTGGGGCATTCCGCCCTGAGATAGTAACTCCAAACACGATATCGTCTGAGCCCGTCATCTGACTGGTAATGAGGCCCCAGGCTGCTCGAAGCATGGTCGACACTGTAATATCATTGTTGTGGAAAAATAATTCCCAGTCCCGTGGTATCGAGTATTCAACGACATCGCTAGCCACTATGGGTTGCTGGACGCCAGACGGAATGCTTGGATAGGATACACACCCTTCACTGTCATCCTCGAGAGTACGCTTCCAGTATGTCTTCAGAGACTCGGTGTCTTGATTCTGGATGTAGTTGATAAAGCTCTGCACCTGTGGCCGTGTCTGTTCCAATGGTACACCCTGGAATGCCTGCGCAACCTCGCTGAGAATCATGGGCAGCGATAGGCCATCATAGATCGCATGATGGACCGTCCAGACGAACCACTTGGTTGTCTGAGTCTCGTCCTTGATCAAAGCGTAGCGCGAAAGTGGCACGTCAAGGTTCATCGGACGCTGCCTGTCGGCTTGCAGATATTCGTGAAGATCTGTCGCTTCGATCCACTGAATCTCATCTGTTTCCTCTTGTAGCAAGACTTGGAGAAAACCAAACTCGTCGTTTTGAATGATCCTAGTGCGCAATACCGGTACAGAGTTGACCACCTTTTGCCAAGCGTCTTTAAAGCGTCCGAGGTTGTTGGCCGAATCTGGCGAAAGAGATAAAGTCTGCTGCATAACATAATCTCCTACCCTCTTCGAGGCTAAGGAAATCAGTCCTTCTTGCAATGGCGTACAGGGGTATGCGTCTTGAATTTTGGACTCGTCAATATCAAGCTGAGCCGCGATTCCTTTGACGACCGAGTTCAGACTGGTGCCGTCTTTAGGGAGGAGAGAAAAGGGTGCAAAGAACTCAGCAAGAGATTCAGAACTCAAAACGCTACAGAAGGAACTGTCGACGGAGACCCTGCGAATCGTGCGATGTTGAAAGATGTCGGCGACTGAAATTTTGATGCCGGCCTTGGTGGCTTCGCCGACCGACTTCATGGCGGCGATAGAGTCACCACCAAGTCGGAAAAAGCTGTCATCGAGCCCAACTTCTCGAGCCTCAAAGCCGAGCACGCGTGCCCAGATCATTTGAAGCTCAGACTCGAGCCTGGTACTTGGCTGGCGTTTGTGACCCTTCCGGGCTTCGGTTCTCAGTCCAGCCAGCTGCCGGAGTGTGAATGAAGCTCCCATTTTGCGTAGCTCCGTCCTGTGCAATTTTCCAGTGGTAGTGGTGGGTAGGTGAGAAACCTTGAAAAAGACTTCGGGAATCATGTAGCCTGGTAGAGACTGTGCCAGGCTCTCATCGACACTTGATGGAGCGTGGTATAGCTCCGGCGGAGTTATGGCTTCCTGATCATGGTTTGCATCGTATGCTTGGCTATCATCGTTGACCAAGAGAAAGGCCGCCAGCATGGGCCGTGATCCTTGGCCACTAGGCATAATGGTCTCAACAACAGCCTCTTCAACGCCGCTCACGTCCTTGAATGCTTGTTGAAGTCGAACCTCAATCTCGCCCAACTCGGCTCTTTGGCCACGGATCTTGACCTGAGTATCATCGGCTTTCCGACCGACGAATGACAAGCTGCCATCTCCTTCATCCGTATATTGGACCAAGTCACCAGTTTTGTAGAGCCTTCCATGTCGGCCGGGCTGACTACCGGCTTCCGGTGCGCCTTGAAGCAACCAGATAGGGTCTTGAATATACATCTCCTTGTTCTTTTCCTCGTTGTTGAAATAGCCCTGGCCAACACACGGGCCTTCAAGCACGAGCTCGCCTATGGCACCAGGGGGCACAAGACGGTTGTGATCGTTAGGATCAACCACCCAAGTCGTTTGGCCAACACCTTTTCCTAATCCCAAGGCCTTTGGAACGGTCATGGTCGCCGCGTGGCTGCGGTTAATTGTGGCTGCGGCTGTACACTCGCAAGGGCCGTAACCATTGAGAAGCCAGACATCGCTTCCCCACCATGCCTCGAGATTCTTCGCCGTCATAGCTTCTCCAGCCCACATGAGAGTCTTCAGGTCGGGTACTAGCTCTGGGGCCAGAAGCTGTGCTGTTGACGGGGGGAGTACCACCCAGTTCGCTTTCAAGGTTCTTAGGCTCTCGACGAGGCGGCTCTTGCGATCCTCGTCGGTCGGTACGCACAGACAACCACCTGCAGCTAAAGTCTGCAGAGCGACGAATATAGGGGCGTCAAATCCGTATGATGAGAAGTCGTATGCCCTTGTGGTTTGGGTAAAACCACAGGCCTTGGACTGGTGAGCCAAAGTAGATGCAACGCTGCGATGACTGATTTGCGTGCCCTTGGGCGTCCCCGTACTTCCAGATGAAAAGATGGCATACACGGGGGAGAGAGGACTGGTCTCAACATTGACAAGCGTGTTATCACCGGGTCTGTCGAATAGCTCGGTGCTGAGAGATAAGACCTGATCACATTCTAGACGTAAACTCAAATCTCTCAATAGCTCTGAAGATACCACGAGACGTGCACCAACTTCGTGGACGATGGTCTGCAGGCGTTTCTCGGGGAGGAAAGAATCCAGCATTGCAATACCGGCACCAGCCTGGAGTACAGCTAGAATAGCCACCGTGGTCCATTTTGACTTCTCAAAGCACAAAGCCACAGAGTCTCCAGGACTCACTCCGTGATCTTCAATGAGAGCTCTGGCGAGGATAGAAGATAGCCAAGTGAGCTCCCTGTACGTAAACTCGCCATCCCATGCATGCACGGCTGGCTCATCCGGCTGGGTCAATGCCCGCTCCAGGATGATGTCGTGAACGTTGCGGTCGATGGTGGCAGGTAGAGTGCCATTCCATTGCCATAGTTGCTGGAGATCATTTGGAGAGACCACATCGACATTAGATACATCGCGAACCGTCTCTGCTTTTCCATCAGCTCCGTTGAGCTGGGTTATGACAAAGATGAGTCGTTCCAACAAGCTCTTGACAGTGCTTGGGCGAATCACACTTGGGTCGAAACGAGCTTTGAGGACACTGCTGCTGTCACCATGCTCACCCAACTGAGCCTCTAGCAGCAGTGCATAGGTATTCTTGAACCATCTTTCAGGTCCACCATCCTCATGATCGAACCCATCTAGAGTGTTGGATGTCTCTTTCGGCTGGATAACAAGCAGTGTCTGGAATCGACAAGCGTGTTCGCAGTCGTCCGACAATTTGGCAATACCAGGCAAGCCCATCTGCTCAAATGGAATCATGTCGATGGCCCGTTGCCGGACAGAGTTCAGATAGTCTTCCACAAGCATGTCGCCCGCCATTTTCACACGAAAGGGAACTGTAGCCATTGCGGGGCCAGCGATCTCATCGATAGCTACCACAGGGACACTTCTCCCTGATACTGTGACACCAAAGACCACATCGTCAGAGTTGGTCATGCATCTGACGACCAGAGCCCAGGCTGCGCGGATGAGGGTGGACAGGGTTGCGTGATTGAATCCTCGGCTTGATGTTGCCATTTTTGGCAGCTCTTGGAACAGAGTAGCCATCTCAGCATCATCTGACGTCTGAGTTTGACTCTGCGCGTGTATAGGTAATTTAGGAAATGGGACGGCCTCGCAATCAGCAAGTGTCTGCTTCCAATAATTGGCCATACGATCATCATCGGCCATGGCTTGGTCGGTGACATACTTGATAAAGGCAGCATACGACACCTTTGCATGCTGGGTGTCTCTCTTCTCGATGGTTGTGACCAAGGCACCACTCTCCTCAGATGAGTGGTATGCTCGGTCGAGAGCTTCCATTAAGAGTTGCATGCTCCAGCCATCGTATAGAGCATGGTGAATTGTCCACACAAACCATGGACCAGCACCCTTTGCGTCATGAACCAGTGCGAATCGCGCAAAAGACTCACCCAGGCCCATAGCCTGTTGCCTGTCTTTCTCAAGGTATTGCTTCAAGCTTGAGTCTGTTACTTCGATCCATGAAAAGGTTTCGTGACCGAGTACTACCTGAGCAAGCCCAGCGTCGCTATTGTTATACACAAAGCGGGTTCGTAGAAGAGGGTGGTCGCGCACAACTGTCGTCCACGCCCGACGAAATTTGTTCACATCTGGGTAGCGTGATTTGGAGAGGTCCATGTTCGCCTGCATAATGTAGTCGCCGGGTTGTTTGAGGCAAAGGAAGACAAGTCCAGCTTGGAGAGGCGTGCAAGGATACGCATCTTCGATGCTGGAGGGATCGATTCCATGGCTATGCAAAGCGTGTACAATCTCCTTTTGGTTATCCTCGCCCGAAAGCAGAGAAAAAGGGGCAGGAACGTCGTCATAGATCTTGTCCACGGTGATGCTGTTGAGCCTGTGGGTGACGGCGACAGCAGTGTCACTCAACAGAGGATACTGAAGGATGTCTGCCACGCTGAGCTGGACTCCAAGCTGGTCTCTTGCATCTCTCACAACCTTCATTGCAACGATGGAGTCACCGCCCACTTGGAAGAAACTATCGTCCATGCCAATATCGGATCGATCCATTTTTAGAAGATTGGCCCAGATGCCCTGCATCACGTACGCGACCGATCCCGAATTTGGCTGCCGCTTCGGGTCCCCGGAACTTGTCCTTAGCGCAGCGAGTTGTTTGACTGAGAAATCAGACCCAATCTGACGAAGCTTCTTTCGATCTAGCTTTCCCGATCCAGCAGCCTTGGGGAGTTCCCGCAACAGGAAGAAGACGTTGGGCACCATGAAACTCGGCAAAGCTCTGCTCAGTGCAGCCTGTACTTCTTTCGACACAACAAAGATCTCTGGGGTCTGTCTGTCGGCATGGTACTCGGATCCGTTAATGCCGTTGGTGGCAGGGCTGGGGATCGCCAGGAACGCCGCCAGCATGGCGCTCGACGAGTTCTCGGCTCCTTTTGGTAAAATCATCTCGGCAACAACTTGGCTGGCTTCTGGTATGCACTGCTGCAACTGATGCTCGACTTCTCCGAGCTCAAATCGTTGGCCGCGAATCTTGACCTGGGCATCCTTGCGGCCAACGTACCGCAAGCGGCCGTCCTGGCTGCAATAACGTACCAAGTCTCCCGTCTTGTAGACACGTCCGTTGCGGCCACTTTTCAGTAGCCAATTTGGATCATCGGCAAAGCTGCTTGCTGTCTTTTCCGCGTCATTCAAATATCTCTTGCTCACTAGCGGGCCCTCCAAAACTAGCTCGCCGATACATCCCGGTGGCACAAGTCGATTGTGGTTGTCTGGGTCAACAACCCACGTGACTTGGCCAAGACCTTTGCCAATGTCAAGAACTTCGACCGGGCTAGATGGGTTCAAGTTGGCAGTGCTAAGGGGCGTGCACTCGCATGGTCCGTAGGCATTGATAACACGCACTCGCCCCCACCAAGGTGTGACGTCCTGGAGAGACAGAGGCTCTCCGACAAGCATAATAGTCTCTACACCGGGAATCTGCTCGGGGTCAGCTGTCAACACCTGAGCAGCCGAGGGAGTCAAGGTCAAATAATTTGAGCGCAACTCTCGAATACTGCCAGCAAGGTTGCCCTTGCGGTCAGCCTCGCTGGGGATGCAAAGACAGCCACCCGCATAGAGGACTGTCCAGGTGTTGAATATTGCGGCGTCAAAACTGTAGGAAGCGAAGTCGTAAAGCCTTGAAGTACTAGTGACATGGATAGCAGCTACTTGATGGTGGAGAGCTGAGCGGATGCTTTGGTGAGTTGTGGGGATGGCCTTTGGTGTACCCGTGCTGCCAGATGTGAAGATGACATGGGCGAGGGTGGTAGACGGAGATGTGGTTTGTTTTGGGTGGAGAAGTATGTCAGCGGAGCCTTCGCCCTTGCGAGGGAACCTTTCCAATGACTCTGGATCAAGGATAACGGTTCGTCGACACAGACGGGAACTAAGTGACTGGTTGGAAGGAGAGCAGACAACAACTTGGGCCTGAACTTGGTCTACCATCGCCTGCAGTCTTTGTTCCGGTGCCGATGTAGGGTCAAGCATAATGAAGTATGCACCGGCTTTGAGGACTCCAAGCATGGCAACAGGTGTCCACCTGGACTTCTCAAAGCATAGTGCAATGGGGGTGCTTGATTGAACGCCAAGGCTACTGATGAGATACATGGCCAAGCGGTCGGAGAAGTGGTCAAGCTCAGCATACGTGAACTCGCCATCCCAAGCGCAGACAGCCGTAGAGCTGGGATGCTTTCGTGCCCTGTCTTGGATAGCCTCGTGGATGAACCCGTCGACCGTGGCAGGAACCTGGGCATTCCAGCTCCAAATATCCTCTAGGTCCTCATATGCCATGACTTCGATGTCGGTCATATGCTGGTCGGGTTGGGCATTGTCGAGATGGAGCACCACAGATGCGAACCGGTCCAGCAACTTCCTTACATCAGTTGTGGGTAAGACACTTGCGTTGTAGTGAGCAAGGACCGCGAATGGCTTGTCGTTCCCCGCAGACTCAACCTCAAGCACAAGAGAGAGCCCACAACGTTCCAGAAGGCCGGAGCCAATCCTGCTCAAGACAGGGATATCCTCGGCACTGTCTTGAGTCGGGGTTAATAACAGTGTCTGGAATAGACTAGATAGCTGCTCCATGACGGAGACCGAAAGCGGTATCTGGCTGGATGAGGAGGCCAGATCCACCTCCTCCCCTTGCACCGCTTTGATGAAGCTCAGAACTGACTGGTCAGGGCGACATCTGGCATGCAAAGGAGCCGTAGTTTTGCTCGAGGTGTTGATCCCAAAGGCAATCGACTCTGAGTTGGTCATTCTGGCGGCAACTAGTGCCCAGGCAGCCCGAAGGAGGGTATTAGTCGACGCCGCTTGTTGCTTGAGGGGCGGTAGCAGCAAGCGCTGCTGCGAAGGGCCAACATTATCACCGACTGCTGCGGGAACCGGCACCGACTCCTGGATCGAGGGCGGTATCGAGGGAAATGAAGTGCATTGAAGATCTTCCAGGACTTGCTTCCAGTAATCAACGAGAGCAAGACGTTGCTGCGAGTCTCCCGACAATTGAGTAGTACCAGAGCTACCCGCGGCCAGCTGTGGGGTGCTGCTAATATCCAGGAGCTTACTCCTCCCGCCGTCCTGATCATCTCGCAGCACTTGGAGCCCTTGAACGTGATCCATCTATGTGGTGGGCCATGTGTGTCAGCTACGCACAGTCCCAGCTTCAGACTCTGTAGATTGGAAAGGGGATGTACCTTGAGACAAGGGGCATAGACTATTTGCAAACTCCTTGAGATATGCTGGCAGACAGATGGTAGTTTCGATTGATGTTACTTTACGAGGACAATCTGTTCTACTTTCGAGTCGCGGATTCCTGAGGATTATCGATGTCGATGCCGTTAGGTTGACACAGGCTAAGAATTCCCTGATAAGGTGAAATCACAATACTTATAACAGCCTCATACGCATCGACCAAGCCCCAACGAAAGCACGGGGTTGTTACAAATACTACGAGCTGGAAAACTAGAATTATGCCAAGTCCGCCTCATGTTGATGCATTCTTCCATATGTCGTAGCCAGGGCAGCCGATTTGAACCACGGATCAAGTCTTTCATGTTCTGGACCACACAAGTGGAGTAGAAAACGCATGCGATGGACCTGCTTCACACGAAACCGTCGATTCTTGCGACGTTGGCATGGCATGGCATGAAATAGATGATCCCACGACAAAGCTTATCAAGGGATTGAGGAATTTGATGCGGGAAAAGAAGATTGTGACTTGCCAGGGCCATCGTCAAGGTAAGACCGAGGTCGAGAGCCGTTCCGGTTCCCGGCATTGACCGGAAACAGCTTCATTGGGCCGGCGGGCTGGTCATAATTTAATTCTGCTGAAAGGTCAGACAGTTCGTCCCGTTGTCTTTGATGGGCCGTTAGTTCGGCTATGGATAGAAGTGATCAGCACGTCGGATGCAGGTGGTGACGGGATATTATTCCGGGATTTCTGCGGAGATACTCTCCACACTTTTCATCCTGATTCATGAGCCCGCCCTCACAGATTAAATGGGATGAAGCTTACGTGCTTCCATCCCTCGACGTTAGGGGCGTCGAGTGGAGCCTTGCAGTTCACAGATCCGCAACCGTTGGAAGGTTGCGTTGGGCGTCAGCCACCGCATGCAGTACCGCATCGTAAGATTCCGGGCCGTCCCGTCCATCTGCCAGTATTATCCCGGTGGCTGCTCTGGAAACGGAGACCGGAAGGAATCTAAATTATTCCGATCGAATTAAACAACATAATCGTCCACCCGGCGCCTCGATTGGGCCCACTTTCATCCTTGGCGACCTGGCTGCAGGCGAAGGGATGTGCGGCTAAAAAAAAAAGGGTTCCATCTGTCAAGGGTCGAACAATAACAGCCATCCCTTGACTAGACGAATGCAGAGACAACTTGGGGCTGCCTTGAGCCGATCTACAAAGTCCAATTGCCGAACAACACGGCCGGGTCTCTTTGAGTGGAGCGTATTGGGTCAGATACTGCAGGTACTGGATCCGATTCAGTGCGGCCAAAGATTGTCCAGACAACGAGTCATGTCTAGAACACAAAGCACGGAGATTTTAGCGGTGTATTAAGCGCTCGGCCCTTTTTCTTCTATCTCACCTACTTAGTTTGCGCTGGAATGATGGCATAGTCCTACTGTAAGTGATCGACGTTGTGTCAGTTTTCATCCCGTTGACGTACATATGGCCCACCAAAATCAGGCGTTCAGGGCAGATGAAGACTGAGACATACTCGGGGTCTGACTTAGCAGGCTGACCCCCTCTCTAGAGGAGACGGGGCTAGACCATATCTCAGGCCCGGGTTCACATCATCCTCGTGCATGCCGCCTGCCTCACTCTGCGCCAAGAACAAGGCAGCAAGGGACAGTACATGCCGTGATTGTTCCCACAAGCACGACTCAGAATCCATGTAAAAAGCTAGAGAGAGGGGCATCGCACAAATTGCAGGGCAGAACCGGGTCTCTTTACGTTTTCGGCTTTGTTGCTGGCCGAGTCAAGTGATCGCCACTTTAAAGACCCAACATCAAAATCCGTGACTGGCAATTCACTCAATTCTCATGCATCGCCTACTTGCTCGACTCCCGGCCGCTTGGTTTCGCAGGCACTCTCCTTGCTCCATCGTTTCTCACATCCTGCCATGTCCAAAACAGCCGTCGATAAGCTCCTACGAATACCGGAGTCTCTGCGAGACTCGATATCTCGCACCAGGGTGAACTACCGCCATCTTGGGCACTGCGGACTGAGGGTATCAAACCCCATCTTGGGTGGGCTGCATATTGGAAACTCTCGTTGGCTTCCTTGGGTGCTCAACGAGGAAGAAGTCAGTACAGCCGGCCGGCCCCATGTTGTAAGATGGTGTGACTGAAGTAGATGCGAATGGTAGGCGTTACCTGTTTTAAAAGCTGCTTATGATCGTGGTATAAACACTGTAAGTTGAACATGCATAATCAATTATTGACACGGGTGGTGTTTTTTATACTTCTCGCATTGTTCAACTCTCCGTCACTAATCACGCTCTTCAAGTGGGACACTGCCAACGTCTACTCCAATGGAGAGTCTGAAAGGGTGATTGCAAAAGCTATTCGGAAGTACAAGATTCCTCGCAGCAAGCTCACTTTAATGACCAAGTGTTATCGAGTCGTTTGTGATGCCGAGAACTTTGACCCCGGCTCAGGAGTCACGATGCACCATGACCTCGCCGGTCAGAGCAAAGACTATGTCAATCAGTGGGGTAAGTCTGCCCAAATGCATGGAAGATGCAGGAGTTTACAAGCAGTCTTGGCTAACTATCTGCTTGGAAGGATTATCACGTACAGCGATCTTCAACGCCGTTGAGGCGTCTCTCGACCGCCTCGGGACCCATTACATCGATGTTTTCCAGGTCCACCGATTCGACCCCACGGTGCCTATAGCTGAGACTATGAGTGCACTCAACGATCTCGTGAAAGCAGGTATGGTACGGTATATTGGTGCGAGTTCCATGTGGACGTACCAATTTGCCGCCATGCAAAACGTCGCCGAGATCAAAGGGTGGACCAAGTTTGTATCGATGCAGAACCATTACAACCTCATCTACCGAGAAGAAGAGCGAGAAATGAATAAATACTGTAACATCCACGGCGTTGGCCTTACCCCAGTAAGACTTCTTCCCATACCCCCGCGTACGTCACTAACTTGTTGTTCCTTTGTATAGTGGGCACCACTCGCATCTGGCAGACTCGCACGTCGTCCAAGCCAACGGTCCATCTCAATACGCGCGTCCAATAGCAACAACGGGTCCATCTACGAAGCCGCCGACGGCAATGCAGAGAAAATTCTGCAAAGAGTCGAGGAAATAGCTGTCAAGAAAAACTGGCCAATGAGCCATGTCAGCCTCGCTTGGCTCAATAGACGAGTCACAGCTCCTATCATCGGCTTTAGCAGCGTTGAGCGAATTGATGAGGCCCTAGCAGCCATTGGGAAGGAGCTGACTTTCGATGAGGAGCGGTATCTAGAAGAGCTTTACGTCCCCAGACCTGTGCAAGGTCACTCGTAGGGGAAGACACCCAACACAAGTAGATTGATCAAGCTTTGGTGGGGGAATGCCATCAAGTCCCAACTGTACCATGTTTCTTCCTTTTGTATCATCACTTAGACAACAATACAAAGAAAACAATTACTTAAGATTGCGCCATGTACCAGAGGGAAGATCAAGTCTGAATCGAGGATGCTTCCATCCCTTGATTGGCGATAGATGTCTAGCATATAGACGGCATGGTTTCCCAATAAAACAATAACATTGCCTGCTTCCAACGGCCCGATTGTAGAATCCCTTTCTAGATGTGTTATTTTAAATGTCTGTCCCGCAAATTGTTATTGTTGGCACTTGTGTTCTCTTTGTTGTACCCAGGCTTTTGGAGACGCAAGACACCATAGCTTGTCATTTGACTCCTTGGCGTCCATCGCGCTCGAATGGAAGGAAATGAGGTAAGAACGCCAATATTTGAGACATGCACGGAAGCACATGTTACACGAAATGCGCCACTTTTTCCGCTGCCCCGTTCAACGGTGTCATGGAACAAAACTGTCTTAGATCTGAGCGGAACAGGTCTCCAGTCAAAACTCCGAGTATTGATGCCATCTTCACACGACACCCCGAATGGTCAATGCAGATCATCGAAGACTTCAGATAGCGCTTTCCTCTATGAGTGTCTTAGGAATTCATGTCTTTGTTCCCCCATTAATCTAGACATGGCATGGTGGAACCAGAATATTCGTGGAACCCATGCCATCAACAATATACAATTGATTAGTCTTATTTCTTCCGGGTTCATGCCAATAGAAAGCAGTTACATCACAAGAATCTTTATTCCTGCCAACAACAGCGTCCACCTCTCGTCAGGCTTCCTCGCCCAAATCTTCCGCAATACTTCAAGCCCCGTGATCAAATTGGCGAAGCCGCTCCTTAAATAGTGTCTCATAAACACATCCTCAAAAAACTGCATGTGTTCGTCGAGGAGGCAGCTCGCAGCAGCGACAAACGATGCCCAAATAATGACCTGTTCTCCAGGTGCCCCCGGTGGAAATGCCTCTAGAGTCTCTTTGAAGTGCTCCACACGAGTAATTGAATCGGCAATTTCAAGAGCTGTGGGCATATTCGAGGCTGATAAGGCTGAGTTGCGTACGACTTGCTCGAGGTACATGTTGATTGCCTGCTGAACTAGATCTGTAATGAATGCGAACGAGGCGCTATGTTCGGGGTACTCAGATAATTGGTTATTTAAGCAATAGAATAGCCGAGCGGCATGGTCTTGTGACGAGACGACTTCGAGCCCGGATTCTTCGCTGAGGAGCGGCGCCGCATATAAACGAAACCTTGAGACCAACTTTCGTCAATACCCCTCTCTGACTAATTATATCATTCGGGTCTTCTTACTTGGAGACTTGTGGCAGAATAAAGTTGGCGACTTCGCCGTCGCCCAATGCCTCGCCTCCACCGATAGCAGCGAGCGCAGACTCAAGCATGCGAAACAGCATGGGGAAGTCTGATCGTCCCGTGACCATGACCCCAACCAGGAGAACGAGAATCGTAAGCAGGATAGAGTGTTTCCGGTCTGCATCACAACTTTCAAGGTCTGGTTGTTGTTGAAGACCCGAAATGACCTGCCGGTATAGTTGGTTTGGATCTGGAATCTGAAAGTTGGTTCGGGGAGCCACGCAGCGGGAGGAGATGCCGGTTGCTGGAAACCTATTTAAACATATGTGAAAAGCAGAAACTGTAAGCACCGCATTGAGAACTAGGGTGTCGCGCCTGGCAAAAGGGAGTATTAGGCATCTCCATCCATTGTGAGACCCGTCGACTGCGGTCATTTCGCCCGCAATGTTACGGGAGACTAAGCCAAATGGTTCATTAGAAACTCTGGAGAGAAACAAAGTAGTGACCCTTACAATGTAGAAGCATGTCGCTCTTCCACCGTGGCAACTCATCCTGAATCGGATAGTACAAGATATTGCGATCCGCCAGGCTCATCCAGTGGTTAGTGTTGACTTCAAATGGGTCGTCTCCCGACGTATCAACATCGTCTAACTCCTGTAAAAAGTCTAGTCCTGGGATAGGCCAGTCTTCCATAGTCATTAAAGCCTCATTAAAGCTGTTGGAGATCTCCACTTGTATAGTTGCTGGTTGGGAAACAGCTAGCTCATGAGACCCTACATTTTCAGTAGGTGTAATAAGATTTTGGATATCATCATTCAACGTCTTGGCTGGTGGTGTGGTGTTTATATGGTTTATGCATGGTGTATCGTCGTGGCTCTTTCTAGATAATGCTTTTGGTCAGTCCAGGATGACAATGCACAACAGGGTCAACTTACGGTTCAGGGGGGCACCCGAAACTGAAGCGAAGCCTGATACCCAGGCCAGTACATTTTAATCCCCTTGACTTGCACTTTTGACAATGGGGCTCTGTGCGATCGCAATGAATACGGCGCCTGGAACACTGGTGACAGCCTATGAGTCTTGTTCTTAGCGCGAGGCGGCAGCCCGACAGTGTATATAGAGCCCGAACCTTTGGTCTTGGGCACATAGGGACGTTTCTTGGGCGGCATGGGTCAACCAACGCTCACGCTCGTGATTTGATGTCCTAGAATATGATCGAATGTCAGGTCTATCGAAGCGCTGCTGCAGATCGTGCGTAGGAGTACAAACGTCCTTGTACTTTGACAAGGGATGGTTGGTAAAATCCGGAATCTCCTGCGTGGATATGCACGATAACACGGACTATTCGGGTTTTCAAAAGATGCAACAGGGAAAGGAAATTCCAACATACAGGGGAGAGGCCGAGTTGCGTCAGGCGAGGAAGCGAGGCTTGGACGCGAGTCAGGCCATCGGTACCGGGTCCCAATGACTCAAAGCTGTCACGTCTAGACCCAACGAGTTGTATTTTCAAAAGTCGCTTGACAAATATACTTCACGTACGTATTCTGAGTCGAAGACCTTGCTTCTGAGTTGCTATTTGGAGGACAGCAGATGGGGAATCGAGATGGAGATTGCATGGCCCCAAACGACTTGATTGAAGTCTCCATAGGAGAAGCGCCACCCCCGCATGCTTATCGATGATCATGCATCAAGCGAAAAGAGGCTAAGCCGAGAAAGGCAACAAAGTGAGAACACATGATAAAGCCCGATACCGAAATCGGCAGCAAAAGGAGAGCAGGTCTAGAGAGACCAATCGGAGTTTGGGCATTCACCTCGATTCGAAGGGGCCGGCTTAGATACCGGCGTGATGGAAATTGGTAGAACTGTTCCCCACAGCGTCACTGATACTGTCGTGGAGAGTGGATCCCTAGCCACGGTACTTCAGTTGGCTATAATTCCCATGACGAGGCGTTCTGCGGCCTCATCCCGAAGATCCGAGTGGACTTCCCCGCATTCTAAGAAGCTGGGGAAGTCGACAACAGACGAAATTGGGGCCATTGAACGGTTGGGAACCAGGGTTGACGTGGATATGTGGTCCCCTGGGCAAACGACTTGGTCCGTGAGGGTTCAGGCCCAATCCTGTGCTGAAGCTTTCCCGCACGTTGTGAAGATCTGGGTCAGTAGAGTGCTTCTCTTGCGGCCCTTTGCCGTCCATATTCTATGTAAGCACAGAGAGACAAATCGATCAGTAAGAGAGGCCGATGTAGAGTTGTCCAAGCTCAACAAGCGCCAAGATCTAGCAACATTGGGTAAAGTCCCGCCTGTTGTCACTTATAGATAAGAAGTCTAGGAGAGCCCGTGCCTGTGGGCCACCAACCAGGCCCCATGAATGTCTTATCGTGTGCAGAGCATGGGGTTTGGGCCAGGTTGGTACCTGGAGGGTCAGAGCACTCATGACATAGTCTTGTCGCAGTGTCTCCTTATTTGTCACTGTTACAGGCCTTGACTCGGGGTTCCATGCTTTCCGAGGTCATTCATCGCAGGACCTATATCATGGCCCGGATTTCCACATCTAATCCTCCTTTGTCGCTTCCGCCCCCAGTATCTCGCTTCATACCTCTTACTCTCTGTCATCCACACCTCATTTATCTCGGGCCTCAATCATGAACAGCGACAAGGCTATTAGCTATGACGAGTCCAAGACCGAGGATCCGCGCCCGGCCAACATCCCTCACCATGACGAGGAAGTCGGTGAGGTTCACGACCAGCCCAATGGGCAGTTGAAACGAGGTCTCAAGAATCGGCACATGCAGATGATTGCTATAGGTATTTTCCATCATCATTCCCATATTACAATATCTCACCCCCCTTTTCAGGTGGTGCAATCGGAGCTGGTCTCTTTGTTGGATCTGGTAGTGCCCTCTACAAAGGTGGCCCTGCCCCTTTAGTGAGCTTGATTCCTGCATCGTCATTCACCCGTGCTGACTATGTCCAGGTGATAGGATACTCGGTCGTCGGCATCATGCTACTCACGACTGCCTTGGCACTAGCCGAGATGGCAGTGCTCTTTCCCGTCAACGGCGCCTTCTATACCTACATTGTTCGCTTTGTCGATCCTGCATTGTCAGTCCACCCACATCCCGCAAATTCACCCACTAACACGCATCGTAGGGGCTTCGCCATGGGCTGGGAATACGCCCTCGCCTGGCTAACCGTCCTGCCGTTTGAGCTAATAGCGGCCAGTATAACAATTGAATATTGGCGGGACGATGTGAATATGGGAGTTTGGGTGGCTGCATTTCTCGCCGCCCTTTGTCTCATCCAGGTCTTTGGTGTGCGAGGTTATGGTGAAGGTAAGAACCTATATATCAGCGTATTTTCTGGCCTTGGCTGACGGTTCTAGTCGAATTTGTCCTCAGCTCCATCAAGATAATGGCCTGTTTGGGCTTCATCATCCTTGGCATCATTATCAACTGTGGCGGCGTGAGCGACCAAGGATACATCGGAGCCAAGTATTGGTACGATCCCGGGGCCTTCAAGAACTCCTTCAACGGCTTCGCGTCCGTCTTCACAATTGCTGCATTCGCGTTCGGGGGCACAGAACTCGTGGGACTTGCTGCTGCAGAGAGCGATAACCCCCGCAAGTCGATCCCGAAAGCCAGTAAGCAGGTGTTTTGGAGAATCGCCATTTTCTATATCACCAACCTGCTTATCATCGGTCTTATTATGCGATCAGATGATCCCCGTTTGATGGGTGCTAGCGGCGCAAACAGTAAAGCATCGCCTTTCGTTCTAGCTATCCAGGACGCTGGGATCAAGGTACTGCCATCGATCTTCAACGCCGTCATCACGATCTCTGTCCTTAGCGTTGCCAACTCTTGCACATACGGATCAACGCGCACGATGCAAGCCATGGCTGAGCGAGGCATGGCACCAAAAATCCTCTCTTACGTCGACAACGCCGGTCGTCCACTGTGGTGCATTGCTGTGCAGTTGGCATTCGGTCTCTTGGCTTTCATTGGAGTTTCCGGCAGCAGCGGTGTTGTTTTTGACTGGCTTCTAGCACTGAGTGGTCTTGCCTTTGTTCTCGTATGGACATCGATCTGCCTAGCCCACATCAGGATGCGGGCTGGTTGGAAATTCCAGGGTCTCCCTCTGAGGAAGATTCCGTACCGCACACCATTTGGTGTGACAGGCAGTTATATCGGCCTCTTTCTAAATGTCCTCAGTCTAGTTTTCACATTCTACTCTGCACTCTGGGTAAGTCCATCGACAGCTCTATCAACCTTCTCTAAGCTAATCCTCTCATAGCCCATGCCTGGCTCTACTCCAAATGCCAACGACTTCTTCAAATCTTATCTTGCATTCCCCGTCACCATGCTCCTTTACCTATCATACAAGGTTTATACCCGTGACTGGCGGCTTTTTGTGACTGCAAACGACATGGACTTGGCCACTGGGGCAGTACTTCTTGACGAAGAGGAGCCCGAAGAAGTAAAGACTTGGGGTAATCTTCCAAAGCGAGTTTGGAACATGTTATTTTGAGACTGGGGAAGGCATGAGGTGAAGCTGCTACGTGGGTGTCTGATTGAAGTTCAAGTGAGAAGTGGCCATTTTCATTCTATAGTTACGCGAGTATACTGATAGCAGAGCATTTTAAATGCATCTTATTCATACCCGTGCTAAGAAAACTACGGCATTAGATACTCCAACTGCATCATGAGGGTTACGCTATGTACGGCAAAATCACTTACCTACACGTTGAGATGATGGTGAAGTTTGGGGTGGAAACAAGAACTCTTTGACTCTGTTTAATTGTGTTTCATATGCATCACCTCGTGCTATCAGCTGTAGACAATGTTCATCTCTTGTGTAATCTGGGCCGGCCATCCCTCATCCATGCATGGACCAGTCGCTATCAAAGTAACTACACGGAAAGTAAGGTTGTTCTTGTGATGAAATGTGAGAGCATTTTTTACATCCGAAACCCGCCATCTCTCAACTGCCCGGCTCGAAATGCGACTTCGGATGGTGGCAACAGCAGGTTGGAGGACATTGTCCCATCTTAGTGATCCGATGACGATAGCATTAGGCAACTAAATGGTTCCCTACGGGTCCAGAACTCACTAAAGTCGAGATCAGGTGGCTCGGCAATCCAAACATGATAGCAGTCCCACGTCTGGACAACCTCGAGGGTCTCCACAAGCGATCATGAACTGCGGGGGAGGGTGGGTGTTTATCTTAGTGTCATGCAAGATTGAGAGCGTGGCGTTTCGTGTACTCCAATCAGCGTTAGGCCCAAGAGACCTACGTTGTGCGAACCCGGACGCATAACGGAGACGCGGGGAGCCAAGTGAGAGCAGAAGTGAGAGCATCCTTATCTTGCTGATTGTTATTTATTCCAAGCATATAGACTAGAAGGAACTGGATTGATTCTCAGCCCGTTCCTTGTAAACCCTCGCCTGGATACTTTATTCCTCTCATTTGTGCCCTCAGTCCTACTCGACACCTCTAGCTAACCCTTTAAGACGGTTCGACATGGCAACATTAGTGAGCATATCAAGCATTCCTGAGGGAGTTGCCTTTTTACTTCTCGTTGCTGTATCACTGCTCCTGGCAGACAGATATGTCAGTCTTTGCAAGGAAAGCCTACTCAGTCTTCAACTCACTAACACAACAACAGAGGCAACGGGAAACACGGCGAGCAAGAGCGTCTAGCACTGCATCATATAGAGATGAGCCAAAGAGCTGCACAGATCCCGAACCAGTACAACCCCTCGACAACTTTGACTGGAGCGCGCAACAACCCCAGAAGTTCCGTCCTTTCAAGCCAATCTATCACATTACGATGGGTATGTTCAAGAAAACACATACTGTTAATCGTCGCAAGTGACTAAATATTCCTTCCAGCAATCAAGTCAGACACTGCATCGGAGCTCATCACCATCGACAACGACTACCTCAAACGGATCCATCTTCGAAAGAGTCTCATCCAGAGCCAAGGCTACATGGTTCACGGCAGCGTTCCGGCCGGAGTTGACGCAGTAAACGAGCTCTATACTTATCTTATCTCCGAATACTTGCCGGTACGGTACCCGACAATGTTCAAACTCTCTCGAGATAGCTTGATACTCGAAAACTTGGTGACGGGAGACACCAATGCCACAACGCCACCTACGGATTGTGATACTGCGCTCCGCACTCTGGGCTCCACTGTTGAGGAAGATCTTTTCATCCTCAAGCCTACCCCAGAGGGCCATCAGTGCGTGGCATTCATGTGTTGCTTTCCATCCGGTTGGAACCCATCGGCCAAGCTAGGAAAGCACATGAAGCAGATTCACGCTACGGTGCCCTCCTACGACAAGATCGGGCCTAGTATGGAGCGCTTCTTTACCAAACTTGAGGTGGGAAAGAATGTCAAGCGGACCAACGTAAGTGGCTCTGCCCATGATAGCCATGCTGTCGGCTAACCAAGCCGATCCAACAGTGGACAGTCCAGACTCACGCGGATCTCTTCAACGCCAAGGGCAACCACGTCACTGGAGATGAGGAAGTAGAAAGCGAGCAGATTGACCCCGAAAAGGTAGCATCCCTCGTTCGTATTTTGCAGATTAGAGTTGACACAAATTACAGACGTTCCTTCGGATCGAGCTGCAGACGCTGAGCCGGCTCCCCAAGACCCACTCCATCCTTTTCTCGTTCAAAACATATCTTTATCCCTTACGCGAGATTAAGGAGGAGGGCCTTGGGATGGAGTTTGCGGCCGCTATCGAGGGTCTCGGGAAGGGCAATGCACCAGGGATGTGGAAATACAAGGGTGCAGTTAGGTGGGGGAAGAGTGTCTGCGAGTATCTTCGGTCTTGATTCCAGTCGACTCCGATGGAGTTTTTGTGCCAGGCATGCCTTTTCTCATAGATAATTACAAATAGCGCAACAGGACAATGCATGCATAATTTACCCTGTTGGAATAGTCCTGTGGTAACATCCCCCACCGGCTTGCCCTGCCAAGGCCCAAACTCGACCACGTTTTCTGCCTCAAATCGCTGTCCTGCATGACAATCTCGTCACTTCTCTTCGTATAGGGCAATCGCGGGTCGGGAGCTCGTGCCGAACCGCAATATCGGAGGCTTCTCCCGACGATAACATCGAAGATGGGATTGGGGCGGATAATAACCCTCTCACCTGATTGAAGAAACCCCGGATCAGCAACCTTGCACCGCGTGCGGGGAAACTCAGGGCAGCTCTACAAATGTCGATGGATCTACAATTCCACGACCCAGAGTGATTAGTTTCTAGCAGGGGTGGCCGGATAGGTGATAAACCCACTGGCGAGCAGACCATCAACATGCAAAGGGACTATGATATCAGAGGTCCCGATTAGACAGGACCTGATTAAGAAGTCACCAAAAATGAGCTTCCTAATTGATCATAGATTAATCACAGTAAATAAGTCCATGGACCCTATAAAAAGGCTCCATATTCTCTCGTCGGCGTCACTGAGACGAAGGACAAGGTAGCCCGCATCTCGCCATCTTCTCATAATGAAGGTTTATCACTTCCTCGCAAGCATTCTCTTAGGCAGCGCAACACCCTCCATGGGTGCTGTGCTTCTCCCAAGACAGGCACCCGGTGATGCAGAAGGAGTCACCACGATCAAGAGCCCATCAGGTGCCGAGATTCGATACAAAGAACCCGGAAAAGAGGGAATCTGCGAGACAACCCCCGGTGTCAACTCTTACAGTGGCTATATTGATATTGAACCCGACGTCCATGTTTTCTTCTGGTTCTTTGAATCTCGCAGAGACCCTGCCAATGATCCAGTATGTGCCAAGTGCACCCAATTATTGCAGGCTGCTAACACTTCCCCAAGGTGACCTTGTGGCTCAATGGAGGACCAGGCTCCGATTCCTTGATTGGTCTCTTTGAGGAGATTGGTCCTTGCGAAGTTGTAGAGAATATGACCACGATTCTTAGGGACTACTCTTGGACCGACATTTCCAATGTGCTTTTTCTCTCACAGCCCGTGGGAACAGGTATAGACCCGATGTCTCAATCCCTTCACCAGTAACTAATGCTAATTATTCTAGGCTTCTCGTACAGCGAAGCTGAAGTTGGCTATCTTGATCCCACATACCTTACTGTGGAGAAGGAGCCTCAGAACCCTGGTCAGAAGAAGGGTCGCTGGTCGGTCATTGACCCTACCAAGGAAGACAATAGTCGCTTAGCTGCTGTCACCGCTTGGGAAGTCTTGCAAGGCTTCTATAGTGCTTTGCCAAAGCTCAGCCCTTCGAAGATCGCATCGACAGAATTCCATCTCTGGTATGGCCAGCCTCAATTTCCCCTGGCTATAGAAATGCATTATTAATTATGTTTAGGGCTGAATCATTCGGAGGCCACTGGGGTCCCGCCTTCTTTACATATTTCAACGAACAGAATAAACTCCTAGACGAGGACACCACCAAGGGTCGCAAGCTTGAGATGAAGAGCCTCGGCATCGTCAACGGTATCGTCGAACCTGTGGTACAGACCAAGCATCTTCTGGAGTTCACAAGAGCAGAGCACAACGGCTACGGCATCGATTTGGTCAACGATACAATTTATGAGTATGGCAAGTTCAGCCGCGATCGCGAGGGCGGCTGCCAAGAGAGGCTCGAATATTGTGCCTGGCTGCAGGGAGACTCTATTGTCAAGCGCTCTGCATGCTCTGCTGCCCAATTTCTTTGCCAGGCTGATGTGGAGGGAATGTTTTACACCTACAATCTTGAAGGTCGCGGCACCTATGACATCGTTCGTTCGCCCTCGGCCATAGATTCTCTCATTCTAACACCTAGTAGCGCTTTAAGTCTGGGGAAGACGTACCTCCAAATTACTGGCGGGTGAGTTCATCCTAGAGCAGCCCTCGGCTCCAACGCGACTAATGTTTATTCCAGCCTTGGTTGAACACTGGTCCGATCCAGGATGCCATCGGCGTCAACCTCAACTACACGTCCAACAACCTGCTCTACACCGCGTTTACGCTGTCGGGTGACTTTGCCGTCGGTTACATGAAGGACATTGAGGAAATGCTTGAACTGGATGTTCAAGTAGCCCTGGTCTTCGGTGATGCGGATTACA
Organism: Fusarium sp. JS1030; assembly: GCA_000966855.1. Classification (NCBI taxonomy): domain Eukaryota; kingdom Fungi; phylum Ascomycota; class Sordariomycetes; order Hypocreales; family Nectriaceae; genus Fusarium; species Fusarium sp. JS1030. The sequence goes on from JWIW01000003.1 coordinate 163,326, forward strand.
TCTGCAACTGGCGCGGTGGTGAAGATCTCTCCCTTTCCATCAAGTGGTCCGGACAAGAGGAATTCCGCGATGCCGGCTACACCAACCTGATGGTCGATGGCAAAGCCTACGGAGAGACTAGGCAATACGGAAAGCTGAGCTTCACTCGAGTCTGGAACGCTGGGCACGAAATCCCATGTAAGCAAGCCCGCATTAATCCGGCTACAAGCGCAACTAACTCTCAAACAAGACTTCCAGCCTTCAGCATCATTCCAAGTCTTCAACCGCACTACTAATCGCTTTGACATTGCCACCGGCAAGGTTGTGATTGGTCCTGACAGTAAGCATAAGACTAATGGAACTGCCAAGGCTACTCATACTACCACACTTCCGCCTTTGGCGTCCAGCACTTCTAAGTAAGCAATTGGTGATCAAGGAGCTGCTATGGAAACAGAAGGTGTCCCAGTCATGTTGCAATAGCCCTATATCATAATCCCTGATTAATACACTGATTTATGGCTGGAACGCTTTGACGTCTTGGCATGACATTTATGCCGTTCGGCTCTGTAGATTCCGCTGTTCCAGCTTGAAGGAAGGCTGTAGCTCCATTCTGTCACCGAATGAAAATCATTGCCGAAGGCAGGGAACAGTTTGATGCTTTTTTTTTTCTATTTTACAGTACATTCATTCTATCATTTTACAGTAATACATTGACTCCTTAGCGAGTGAATTTGGCGTTCCAATAGGCTACTCTCGTCGTACCGTCATTCTCATCGTATCGCAAAACTCGGACAGTTTTAAAATTTCAGTAAGGACAGACTTGTTTTATGCGAACGCGCCGACAACTGACATTCCGAATGCTGCTCAAGTTAGCTGAAACGGTTCGCTTTGATGAGGAATTTTTTAGTCACATACCTCCGAGGAAGACCCACGCGATGGCGGCAATCTTGTCCTTCTTTGTCATGAGCAGAGCGGCTTCCTCTGAGAGGAAGTCCTCTACCAGCAAGTTCACCAAGGCAGCGTAGATAAGCAATCCAGAGGAGCTAGCCAAGTTAGTGGTGGAACAGAACGGCTCGGTTTGTTACTCACATTGCATTGAAAACGCCCACCATGATGAGGCCAAGTTCACTCTCGGGGTTGTAAGAGTTCCGGCTCATGATTCCAATGGCCTGGCCAATCGGAGCAGTGGTTCCGAAAGCAAAAACCAGCAGCCAAGGACGGATACTGCCGCGAGGATAAGGGACAGCAGCAATGCGAGATCCAAGACCAAGGCCCTCAAACATCTGGTGGAACATGATGGCAGTCAACAAGACGACAAGACCGTCGGTGGTCATGGCGATTGTGATTCCGACAAAGACGGAGTGGAAGAGAATACCGCCCTCGAGGAGAGTGATATTGGTCGACATCTTCTTGTAGACGGCCGGGTCAACCTGTTGGCCTTCCTCGTCAAAGTGAGACTTGGCGACCTCGGAAGAGACGCGCTCGTCAAACGCCGGCGACGCCATGTTTCGAGTATGGTTGATCATCTCCAGCATCTCAGCTCTGTGGCGGACGTACTGCTCGTAAAACACGACAAACCAAGCAGGCATTGTCGAGTGGTTGTTGTCATCCTCGGGAGGATACGGGTACTGAGTCTTTGTGTCCTTCTCGTACATCTTCTGGGCCATGGCCTTCTCGTAGGCGACTTCGTCAAGCTGGTCAGAGAAAGAATCTTGGCGCCCGTGTGACGTGGCGTGCGGCATCGGTCTCTGTGGTCGGGGTGGTGGGTGTCCGTGGTCGAAGTTTTCGCCAGTTGGGCCGCCGTGAGAGTGACCGCCAGTCTTTGCGTTCAGATACAACTCGACGATGAAGAGGAGGAACATGGAGGCCATCATTATAACTCCAGGCATAGCAGGATAAATATCGGTGAATAATTCGGGCAGACATGGGTCGGTAAGACTGCCAAAAGCAGTAGGAAGCAACTGCATATCGTCAGTCTGGCTTATTCATTTACCTCTAGCCCATCCCAAAAAAGCACTCACATGAACAAACGCCGTAGCAACCAAAACTCCGGTTCCAAAGTGCTTGCAGGCAAAGAAGACCTTGGGGGGAATCCTCAACCAGGGCAGTTTCTTGGCTGCGACCGGAAATCCAGCACCTAAGCATGATACAGAAAGCACCATAACTAGAGTCGATGGCAATTAGCATCGTCGGGCTCGGTAGCGGATCGTTTCGCAAGACTAACATAGACCTCCGACATGTAGTGCGAGGTTGTAGTCCTCAGGACCACCCTCCATATCGGCTCCGCATACTGGCTTGTCTGACATGGTGATGAAGTTTTGTTGTTTAAAGGAAGGATGGAGAATCGAAACGGATCCAGTCCGACAGCAAACAGAAATCGGATCAACCGAGGAAACTGAAAACCATTGACAGAGGGACTCTAGGAAACTGGAAACAAAACGCCAAGGAGATACCGAGAAAAGAAATCAATTAGATGGAATCCCTGGAACCAGCCCAGAGTAGCGAGAGTAGAGTGAGAATAGCACCGTCAATGCAGGCTGGGCATTCATCTTATAAGACGCCATCTGAATCTGCCATAATGCCTACTATTTTTAAGAGTTGAGATGGAGATTTGGGAGTGTGACGGTTGCTGCATCAAGCCGAAACGTGGTTTCACGAGTCGACGATCAACAGAGAAGGCTGGGCGCGTTTCAACTCAAGCTGGACTTCAGGTGGCCGACCTCTGTACTAAACTCAAAACCATGGATAGCGAAGATCCGTCCAAGGTCCCCAGCAGCCACAGCGCCAATCGGATTCGAGTCTCACGATATCTGCCGAGACTGGGGTGAAAATGGGGTTTGGGGGGAGAGCGAGGGGGGATCGCCGCGTTCTGAGGCGACGCACCCCCTTGTTACGGCACTGGTAGATCTAAACCCCTGTTGTCGCAGAAGTGGTCAAGCTTACTACGCTGGAGCGTCCAGGCCGCGTCACAATAAGCATTGACATGGCACGCTAATCCACACGGGGTATTTTCAGATTTTGAGTTAAGGTCTCGGAAGCAAGATTCCCGGCCACAACCCCCCCTCTTCGCGTTTTGCGAGACTGCGATCCATCACATTTACAGTTATTTGTCAACTGTGTGTGCCAGATGTTTACGTCCGCCCTAGTTCCGCCAAGGCTGATTTAACTCTAATTTTACGACTTCGCGGCTGAACGGCGCCTCATCTTTGATGCCCCTGCAGGAACTTTTGGTTCGTCGGACGCGATGAGCATCAGATAAATCTTGCAGCCAGAGTCTGAGATTGCAATCTCAGATCTGATTAGGCAATTGGAGGATCTGATTAGTTGATGTAAGGTAGTTCAAGAACCAATTCGCGCGATCAGACCCTCTGGCTGGGGCGTATCTCAACTGGGTCTAACGTGCACGGAGACAGACGCCGTTCGGAACGGGGACCATCCAGCTGCCGTGGAGCACCATCGCCCACATCCCTCAACTCGAGTCATTCTCTTGCCCTGAAACCCCTGGAGCGAATGTCGACTTTAGGGACTTTTTCACGGCTGAATTCCCAGCTTGCAATCCACCGGTGTTTTTGCAAAAAGATGGGGTTGCTGCTCACTGCTAGCAAAGTGCCAAGACGTGGCTTGACGCGTTCATAACAGAGCGTGTATACTTCTCCACCCGATTGTAACCCGTCAGGAGCCAGCTGTTGCAAAACTTCCTCGCTTACCGCTGTAGTGATTCAGAGATCGTCAGTCTGGCTGAAGTCTGGGGTTGAAGATCCACGTCTCTATCGTTTTAGAAACACCAATCATTGCCACTTCTAGGATACTTCGGCTACATCGGCGGTTACTTTGTAGAGGCGAAGGCTTCCAGAGAGGCTTGAGCGCAGCGTTTGTTGAAGGCCGAGTCTTGGAGCCACCGCAACCCCGCGACAGGCCAAGCGAGCGGAGGTTTGGGATTGTAAACAACGAGATGGCGCCTCTCGCGGCAGAGTTGGCAATATCCAGTCTTGTATGGCTCAGGCTTTGAGACAAGTATATGACCGCGATGATACAGATCTAGTAGCTTGGCGTTTCCCTATAAATAAATCACGTTATTTGTGGGTTTTATACCTCTGCCGCTCTGTTGTTTCAGATCACAGCCGTAAACGACCTTTTCTTTTCCAAATTATACAAGCTCCTTTCTTTCTTTTCTCCCGAATAGCGTAAATACTCTCATATCTCCCCGAAAAGCCCATCATAAGCAGCTGGCAAACTTGTCAAAGTACAGCATCCATCACAAACTCCTCCAGTTCAATGGTCTGGCCCTGTCGTGTGTTGGAAGACAAATGGGTCAGAAAAACGCCTTCTATGTAGTTCGCGATCATGCTAGGCACAGTACTACGCAAGCATGGTGATATGGTTGGAGAAGTGGTCAGGAAAGCAGATCGCTCCTGTAAGTTGATGCTCCATGTCATGTTCATTCCCTCAGTCTATCAAAGTTCTATGCACATTATCTACAAACAAAAGCTTTTCTCCTCATATATGTGGTATCAATGACGTCCAAGTCACTGTCTCATATGCACTGGGCGGTAGCGACCTCAACCCAATAAAGTCCTCCACCAATATGTATGTCCGAAAAACGCAATAGCAGGAACACAAAACCGACGTTACAATCAAGAACCCGATCTGCACGCCCATGTACGGGTCGTTGTTCGGTGAAATATTATGCGACCGGGACAAGAAGCCGAAGACACCGCCCTTCGTATTTGCTGGGCGCGGATCCAGGCTGTCTTCGTTAGCTTTCCGATACAGGGGGCGTCTTTTCCACCAGTCTCGAAGAGCGTGGTGCCATTTTCGAACAGGATGCAGGGCAATGGCTTCTTCAGCCATGCTGGGTAGAAGTCCCTCAGCAGCTCTGCTCTGTGGGACAAATATCCACATCGACAGCTCCATCCAAAGAGCTCCAAGCGCTCCGTAAGCTACCATGTAGATGCTGGATGCGCGCCAAAGGTCTCTCTCGATTGTTGTTGGGAAATCGAAGTTCCATGCTGCCAAGAAGATGGAGCTGAACACAAAGATGAATACGACGCCAATCAGTTCCAAGTCAAAGTCCATCCGCAGGAAAACATCGCCGGGGACTCTATCCCACGGCACTTTATCGACCCGACGGGAGAAGGGCGAAAACAAGAATTTTCGAACTAACTCATTGTAGTACTGCCACACAAGGTTCAAGGCTGTCTCGTCTCTGCTGACGAACTCGAGGGGCGTCTGATGATATGGCTGACTTGCTCGAGGTCCACCCTAGGACATGGTCAGTCTTTTTACCGAGCTCATTTGGAATGCAGTCTCACATGAAAAGTAATTCCATCCATAGTTACTCTAGGTAGGGTCTCGAGAGTTATGGTCGTGGTAACATCGGAAGGCTTGTCTATCCAGCACCATGCAGTTCCGAATAAGATTACAACAAATGTGACGGTTGTGAGCTCCATCGTGGTCACAAACAGGCCCTGGACAATCCGGACAATAAAGTTGACCACGAACCAGGTAGCTTGGCAAACGGTAACAAGTCTACAACCCAGTTAGACCGACAACTTGATGGAGAGATGGTGCACTTACCTCGCCAGACCATCAGATTTGTCTCTGTCTTTCAATTCGGCGAGAGTGGTTTCAGGATACGCGATGTATCTGTTCTGCACCAAGTAGAAGACCTGTTCGGCATTGAGGGGTATCGGACGTGGAAGGTCGGGAGCTTTGAGCACGAAGCCGCCCATGTCGGCGAAAAAGGCATGGGTGATTGTCCATTTCTTATATCCGGCTTCACGAAACTTCTGTACGCAATCATTTAGCGTCTACGAAACAAAACGTTCAGGAAGAGGGAATTTACCCTAACTGATCGTCGCGCTGATGACCTTTGCCCGATGGCAAGGACTATGGTGAAATCGGGCCCGAGAAGCCCCAAACAGGCGAGCCCCAGCTTGTCACGGAACGTGGCCCAAAAGCCATCGTCGGGTGCAGGGATATTCGTGTAGACCGACGTCCAACAGCAAAGAAAAGTCGTTATTAAGCACGAGAGGATGATATCGTACGTCCCTCTTCCATCTGGGGAACCGGTCCACCCCACAAATTCGGTGCCGTTTTGTGCCATTGGACCGACGATTGTTCACTGAAGGATTTGAATGGCCCCCAAGTGTTGGGCCTCAAGAAATAAATACGCCATGGAAGCGGACCCATGGAGAGTGACAGGGTATTTATGGAGTCCTTAAGAGGCAGGGTTGCAATATCCCACGTCACTCCTGCAGTAGCCAAGCGTTACAGAACACGGCCAACAGCGGCCAGCCTTCTACGGATATATTTGCACCTGAACTCAAAGAGCGTTAAAAGAGCCTTGTTTTTCTACAAAGAAACTGCCGTTTGGGCTAATTTGAATAGCAATGAGAGCCCCATAGTAGGGCTTGTACGTGACCAATCAGGACGGGATTTCCGTTACAATATGTCTTGTCGCGTGTGAGAACTGATAGAAGGCGGTAAATTCGCCACACCCATTGGCTATTTCAGAGCGTATTGACCAGGGTTGCGTAGACAGAGCTTATGATTGACTGCGGAACTGGAATAATACGAGCCCGTTCTCCAGGGGGTTATGAGACACGCGGCAGGCAGCGCCGGAGGCTACCGCGTCGAATTACGCGTCTCGCTTGCCGCGTGCCGTCTTCCGTTGTGGCGGTGCTCATAACAAAGCCACGAACAGCCACAAGTAGGAAACACCGTGTAAAGGAGCAACAAGATAGAGCAGAGCAAGCAAAGGGATCTGACGCACTGCTCTACCCGCCAGGTTGCGAATAGCAGCCGAGCGGATCAGGTGTTGGGCACTGACGCATCACGTGATGAGTCACGCGTCTTGAAGTTATTCCCAGCAGGCACAACCTACCCTATGCATGGCAGCTATGTGTTTTTTTTTAAGGTTATCTTCTCCTTTCTTCTTCGGATCAATTCTATTGTCAAAGTTAAAGTTCATTCAGGATATTCGGTACTCATACACATCATGGGTTTTCAATACACATGATCATTCTAGCAAGTTCAGCCTTTACACTGCCGAACCTCTGAGGATAAGACCCTAGACGCATTGACAACACGATTCTTATCTCACCATCTGGCCGTAAAACCCTCCCATTATAACAAGACAAGTACATCGGCGATCGCAATGAACACTCAGCATGGGGCTCCAACACCTTAATATGTGCACTATTTCCCCTCGGGGTCGAATTCGGGGGAAATATGCATAGACGACCACTCAATATTTCACCGCTCTCTCATGTATCGGCCCGCGGCACAACGCGACTTCTAGAAATAAAGAAACGCCTCGCAATGCTGATCATCTTCCGGCACGTCGGGCTTGGCACGACGACGTGGTGCCATGGCGAGTTAAGGTGAAGCTGTCCGGAATAAGGAGACCTCAATAGGGCAAAAATCCAGAATACAACGTCAAAGCAGGCTCGTGACGACGGGAAGTGGGTTCTAAATCACGGTTCGCATTCATCCCAGATTAGACCGTACCCAGCAACAATGGCGAACACAGCAACATGGCATTCTCTGGCCAGAGCAAACCCAGTGACCCCACGGCGTGATTCTCCACAAGTCGTGGGATGGTCCTGAGGGAAAACTCGGGCGGCAGGGATCAGCTTCTCGGCGTTCTCGGCGGATTGATGAGGTGCTGGTTACTCAGCTGTCGCGTCCGCTGCCCCCTGAAGTCGGCCCGTTCGGATATCCCGTAGGCTGTCCGGCACTCCACCCTTCGCGTCTGGGCGGCTAAATTCATCGAGGCCATTTTAGCCATTTTCCCCGATAGGACGGGCGTCAATTGAAGAGTGCCGATTGATGGTAGCTCCTATGACAGGCATCGGGTGTTTGTTCCTTCGCATACGCAACGAAGGAGTCCTGTGCTATGCCCGTGATGGATCCCTTCTGGAGCCCTTCTGAAACTGCGCAGAGCTCTCGTGGTAATAAAAAGAGACCAGCTGGCTGTCTGAAAATGAAGAGCCAGATCATTCATTCTTCGTTGCGCATTAGATCTCTCTTGCAAACATGCTTGGACAACTGTAGGCCTCCTCCTTGTCTCTTAATCTCTTGGCTGCATAAAACAGCGATCACTAACCCAATCACAGTTCTGTGAGGATCAACGGGGCCGACTGTGGAGCCGAGGCTCTACTCTTGGCTGTGATCACTTCTCTTGGCGGGTTCCTCTTTGGCTATGACACTGGTCAGATTTCGGGCATGCTTCTGTTTGAAGATTTTACAAATCGGTTTGCCCAGAAGCAAGATGACGGAACCATTGCCTGGAGACCCATTATTCAGTCGCTCCTGGTGTCTCTTATGAGCATTGGATGTCTGATTGGTGCCTTGACGGGTTCATAGCAAGTCTTCCTCTTACACAAGATCCTTGCCTAGGATAAAGAAGTTCTGTTGACTAACACGTCTTAGTACGGCTGATTGGTATGGCCGTAGAAAGAGCCTCAGCATTGCTGTTGTGGTTTTCCTTATCGGAAACACCCTTCAGATCACGGCCATGAATTCATGGGTTCACATGATGATTGGTCGATTCGTGGCAGGCTTCGGCGTTGGCAGTCTCTCAATTGGCGTGCCCATGTTCCAAAGCGAGTGCTCTCCTCGAGAAATCCGAGGCGCCGTCGTCGCATCCTATCAGTTGATGATCAGTCTTGGAATCCTCATTTCGAACATCGTTAACTATGGTGTTCGTGAGATCCAAGAATCTGATGCTTCTTGGCGTGTCATTATTGGCATCGAAATGGCCTTTTCTCTTCCTCTTGGTCTTGGCGTTCTTATGTTGCCCGAGTCACCTCGATGGCTTGCGGCCAGGGACGACTGGGAAGGAGCTCGACTATCACTTGCCCGGCTTCGAGGATTGAAGGATGACCTGAAGAACCCTCTGGTTGAAGACAATGTCTGCGAGATGAAGGCCCTGCTCGACGAGGAACGAAAGGTCGGCCAGGGTACTTGGGCTGAGTGTCTCGATCGAAACAACGCAACTCCCAAGGTCTTTTACCGAACACTTCTGGGCATGGCCGTTCAGTTCTTGCAGCAATGGACAGGCGTCAATTACTTCTTCGTAAGTAAAATTACCCATGTGCACTTGTTTGTTAAACTCACTGACCCGCTTTAGTACTATGGAGCCACCATTTTCCAATCCGCTGGCATCGACGACCCTATTCTGGTTCAGCTGATCCTCGGTGCCGTGAATGTCGGCATGACAGTCCCTGGAATCTATGTGGCTGAGCGGGTAGGCCGTCGTTGGCCTCTATTCTTCGGCGCTTTGTGGCAGACTGCCTGGCTGATCGTCTTTGCTTCTGTCGGCACTGCCATTAACCCTGAAGATAGCCGCGCTGTCGGTATCATTATGATTGTCTCGGCTTGTCTATTCATTGCATCCTTTGCTGTCAGTTGGGGGCCTCTCGGCTGGGTCGTTGTGGGAGAACTCTTCCCTCTCCGAACTCGTGCCAAGCAAGCGTCCCTGGCAACTGCGAGCAACTGGCTTGGAAACTGTAAGTACTATGAAGTCTAACAAATGGTTCAAAGCTAACGTTCAAAAGTCCTCATCAGTTTCCTCACTCCATTCGCCGACGATGGCATCTCGTATTCGTTCGGTTACGTCTTCGCTGGCATGAATTTTGTTGCGGCTCTGATCACTTGGTTCTTCCTCTATGAGACTCGCACTCTCAGTCTTGAACATATCGACGAGATGTACAGTCTTCCCGACCTCAAGCCGTGGAACAGCGCCAAGTGGACACCGCCGGGCTATATCACCCGCAAGGAGCGCGACGACGCCTACTTCCGCCAGATTGTCCACGGCGAAGACGCCGAAAAGGTTGTGGTTCATAGCGACAGTGCTGAGTAGTTATGGCTACAGCCCAAAGGAGTAAGGTATTGGAGAGTATCAGGGTTGCCTGGTAGTTTCATGATCATCATCAAGCGTTGAGTGTGTAAGATAAAAGCGAGACAAGCATAAGACACGATAGACATTCCCATAGAAGAAATTGGATCTCTGGTTAATATCACATAGACAGTGTGACAACAGATATTCATTCCATTCTGAGAAGGCCAGAAGAATTGCAAAACTTATTCCTCCGCCTTTGGCCAGATGTGTCGCCTCGACCATACGCGTACCCTTCGCCCGATAAAGTATGCTATAATTCCGAAACCGCTTAGAATACCGCAGATGATAGCGAAAATGTTGAGGGCTCCGTCATAGCCAGTCAGGTTAATAAGCGGAACGGTTGAGTAACTGAGTCCAAAAGAGATGAAGCCTCGGCCAGCACAAATGACAAGTAGCAACGGGCCGGCTTTGCTTGGAAAACTGTCGACGGCGAACGTGATTCCAACCAAGTTTACGCCTAGGAAGGCAAAGTAGCCGAGGTGATATGTCACGACAACAGCCATCCAATGCCACTTGTCAGGCATGGCACCTGCACGACCGTAAATGACACAGGAAATGATGGCTGCCGCGGCCGGAATGGCAAGTACTAGAAGTCGATACTCGGGCTGTGTGATTTGTATTAGCTTCCAATGTCCTCGGATGGTTGTGGCAAGACGCCGCTGTCGACACTCTTGTTGGGGGAATGGGAAGCTACCTCAAAAACTCCCTTGCGCCGTCGGCTCAAGAACTTGCAAAGAAAGTCAGAGCCATAACCAAGCAGTGGAACCATAATGACGCAGTCCAGAACTTGAACAAGCTGTACGTATCCAAGCCACTCGACATGGAAGCTGTACGGAGGACTGACAAGGATCACTGCAAATGTTGAAGCCTGGTAGACGTATAGACCGAGAAAGGCACCGTTGAGGATGAGCATCCACAGGATCGTGGGCAAAACGAGAGACTGAGCCGTGTCTTTGTAAAACGTGACGAGGGCTTTCCAATCCGGCTTTTTGTGGAAAAGCTGCAGATCGTATCGCCAGGTTCTTGGTCCATATTTCTCGGGTTGTAGGAATGTTTCGTGTCGCGTCGTGACCTGGAAAAGGATCTCGTCCGTGCCCTCGCGTGACACATTGCCGTTTTTATCGAGTTTCAGATGCACTGCGCCCTCTGTTTCAGGAGTTAGCAAGGATATGTAATGGAAATAACCGTATCCGATGTGAGAGCTTGCCTTCGGCATCCTGAGGTCGGTCAAAATAACTCTCAGTTAGAAAGAAGAATGATAAGAGCAATGTTGCGCCATTGATGATGGTCATTATACCATACCACCACTCGAGTCCAATTGCCGGAACAATGTATGTCGTAGCGACGAAGAAGGCAGCCGTCAATGTTGTTTGAACTCCCACAAAGTATGCCAGCTTAATGCCATGTTCATGAAGGAAGTGGATCTCTTGCACAATCAGGGGTGCTAAAGCCTCACTTTGCCCAGCTGCCATACTGAAGATGTCCCGGCCAGCGATGTGACTGGAGAGCGAGGTAGAGCATGCGCACCAGATTCCAGATGCAACTAGAAGGACCAAGGAGAACAAAAACACAGGCCGACGGCCAATGGCAACTGCTAACGGCATGCAGAATATGTTCCCGATACCCATGAAGAGGGTTGGATACGTGAGCAAGTCCGTGACACGCGAAGGATCGTCGTTGGGGTACATTTTCTGGACTTCAGTGTAAACGGATCCCAATCCTGAGGTTCCGGCGACTGAGATGCCCGAGTAAAGACCAACCAGAAGGATGATCATGTACTTTCGCCATGGAGGAAGGTTGAGGGGATCTAAATGTCACTATGGTTAGCATACATAGTACTGGTAAAGTTTGACGTGGCTCTTGTGAACTCCAAGCTGTACATGCCTTTAGGATCCGGACTCGGGGTTGGAATCAAGACGACGGCCCCATCATGATAGAGGTTGACAGTTCCGGAGGCATTGTTGGTCGGCTGGTCGATTTTGACGTCTTCAATGGCGTCAATCTCTGGTTTGCTGTCTCGAGGAGATGATTGAAAGTCAGGCATATTGACACCGAGAAATGTCGTTGCTGTCGTCTTGTCCGAGTCTAAGTAACAAAGAGCCCAACGCGATGGGAGGCCAGTTTTATCTTTGCATCATCCTTACAAGGACCCAATTTCGCGAGACCCTAGTCTAAGCAAAGCCAACTGTTTCGGCTCGGCATCTTTGGGGAGCAACTAATCAGTCGACTCCGATTGGTCTAGATGTTCATGGCTAGCTGGTGGCGGAGGTGAGTTCGAGAGAACTGCGGGGGTGGAGCCGATAGCTTGCGGGGAGGATCTGTGTTGAGGCTTCAGAATGTGGGGGAATCGGGTGTGAGGGCGGCATTTGTAGCTTGGTTCCGATGCTTTTAGGGCTATTTCATCTGGATCTCCCTCTCCAGTCCCCAAACCGGCTCGGAATCAACCTGCACCCCATCATCGTCTTGATTCATCACTCCCTGCATCGGCATCTCAACTCTTGATCCCGGTCCCAGGCATTGCATACCAGTTATGGATGCCGATAGAACGCAAGGTCCCGACTCTGGCCATCCTGGAACAAGAGGGCAAAGCAAGCGCCGTCGGCTGAACTTTGCCTGCAACTACTGCCGGAACCGCAAGACGCGCTGCGACGAACAGCAGCCGTCCTGCCAAGCTTGCATTTCAGCCGGGGTGCCGTGCGTGACCGAGGACCGTCGTAGGCCAGGCCAGCGAATTAAACGGCGTGAGGCCGGAAAGGCGACCACGTCGTCGTCGCTAGGATCCGCAAGTCCATTCGGAGACGGTCCGCCTTCAGCATACCCGGGTACCACCAGAACAAGCCCTTCGCCGCAGCCAAACACGGACTTACCATCCACTTCACTGGCAAATGAACAGTCCGTTAGCCCATCAGAGCTGCAGGATTCGGGTTCATCGTCCAATGGCCAGAAAATCGACAATCCGTTGCCCATTTGGCGCCAGAGCACGGGAGCAACTTCTTTTGAGCTTCTGACAGAATGGCTCGACTTGGCGTTTTATCGACTCAATATTCCGTGCCGTGTCAATTTGAGTACGGGCTCCGGTTCAGAAGGAAGCACTGATGCACTGGGTCAAGGTCGTGGCCTTTTAACAGGACACTCTCCAAAAACTATCCCTTCCATTCCCGATACCGGAGACGTACTAGCCCTCTTCGACGCTTTTGAACGAGAAATCCATACTTTCTTTCCCGTATTGAGGCTGGATATGGTCCGCGCCGAGGTTGTGCATGCTGCAAGCTCGCCATTTCTAACCGTCGATGCTCATCTGCTGAGAACATACTTGTTACTATCAACGGGAGCCTGCATCTTGCAAAAGGCAGCATGGAAGGATTTTACAAAGCAAACACTAACTCTGGCACGGAACTGCCTTGGAAATCTGATAGGAACAGCGACACTGGATTCAGTAGAAGTCCTGTTCCTCTCATCTGTGTGTCTTAGGCTCAATGACGAGATAACTGCAGCATGGACGACTCTCGGCATCTGTACATCAGTTGCTTGCTGCATGGGATTGAACAGACCAGGGAAACGCAAACCGAGCCTGCAAAATTCGGTGGATGACGAACGACGCCGCTCCGTCTGGTGGGCCATCTATAGCTACGAGAAGCTGTTTTCTTTTCAGCTTGGCTATATCTCAAACATCATGGATGAAGGTTCTGACAGGTTGCATTCCAAAACCATATATCAACCCCAAGATTACATCCTCTCGATGGCGAAAGTGTTTAGCATGGTGAGTCGCCGCTGTGTTGAGGCGCGGCGGCAAGAGGATCTCGCCAACAGGAACACCTTGGAGGCTGCTATCAAGGAGAAGGTTAATGCCACAGGGGAATCATTTCTCATGTTGTCGAGATGGGCCGATAGTCTCCCTGTGAACCTAAGGTATGTTTCTTCGAGACCCGAAGGCTCAAGTTGTTTACCTGACTGAGCATGCAGACCCACGTCCGATCTGATGCCCCCATCTGGAGATCTCCCACTGGCATCTTTCATCTCTCTTCACTACCATAATGCGTAAGTGGTAGGCTAGAACCATTCTCAAAGGCGAGCTGACATGCAGGTGCTAGAGTCCTCATGCTTTCTCGCAACTCATTATTGATCAGCAAGGATGCCCTCTATAAGGCTGTTGAAGTTATGGCCAAAGGCACTGCATGGGAGCATGCGATTCGAAGTGGACAGTCTATGACCATCAGCTCTGCACGAAAGATCATCCATATTCTCGCTGAGATGGAAGCTTCGCAGCCTCCATCACTGGCACCACTTTATCATGCGTCTCTGCATGCCTTTTACATCTTGGCCATCCAGATTCTCAAGCAACCTCACTTGCGCATATCTCGAATCGACCAAAGCGTAAGCACTCGTTGTTCAGGGTGTAATGATGGTACTAACGAGACTCAGCTTCTAGAAACAGCGGCAGATTTAGCGCGCTCTGCATGTGCTGGCATGGATGAGTTTGGGCGAATGGATAGTGTTCTTTCTAGGATCCTTCACATGGTCAAAGAAGCGACCAAGTCGACAACATCCTCGAAAGGAAATCAGCCTTCTAAACAACCAGCCGTATCGAGCACAATTGTGGTGGAACCCCAAGCTTCGCCACTTCCAACGCTCGACAGTGCAGGGCCTCACTTGTCCTCGCAATTGATCAGCTTACCAAGTTCAACTCCCCTCAACTCTGCTGAATCAAGCTTGGATGAAGGGCTGCTTGGTTTATTCTCGGATCAATATGAGTCGCCCATGTTGCCCGATGAGATAGGCTGTGACTGGGCTGATTTTGAGAGTTTCTTGATGGGATTAGATGATAATGTCATGCAACCAACTGTTAATAGTGAGAGTCATTCATAAAACTGATTGTATGTTGCATATAGAAATTAACTAAGAGGAATAACTAGATATTCGAAAAGGAATACAAAAGCTTTAACCTTGGATGTAAGGAATCCCAGTCAGCTGGAACCCGCGGTTGGAAAGCTTGGGCGCCTCTCTCGGCTTGCCCGTGTTGTACGGACAAGGCTCCCCGTCGCGAAGTACCGGGATGCCACCCACATGCATGGCGTTTGGCCAGTGAGTAGTGCTCTGTAGGTTCTCGAATGCCTCCTTCTTTCGGATCAGGTCCTCTTGGGTGGCATCGGCCGCCGGCATGTAGCATGTGTAGGTACAGAAACGCGGCATGCTGCCTTCCGGGGAGAGATTGTAATGAGGCGTTCTGCTGTCCCAGAGAAGAAGGTCGCCAGGCTCAGCGTTGACCTTGATCCATTCGCAGCCTTTTTGCTTCAGCCACTCCATTCCTTGCTCGGTGAAGCCATACCATTCTTTAGTCCAGGCCCAGATCTTGTTCTCCTCGTTCTTGAAAGCCTCGTGAAACTCTTCGCTAAGAAGATGGGCGCCCTTGCACACAATCAATCCGCCGTCCTGATCGCCGTTAGGCAGAATGTTGACGAGGCCTTGGAGACATCGGAAGCCTGGTTTCTCTGGGTCTTGGTCTTGGTGAGGCCACGGCTTATTGGGCTTCACATCCTTTCGGCCAGGAAATGAGACGTTGATGGCATCGAAAGAAACGATTAGGTCTTGGGTGTCGTAGACACGTTCGAAAGCCTCGATAACTCCGGGCTCTTGTCGGATAGCCCAGGTGAAGGACTCGTGAGCAACACCGTAGCCTAAGATCATGCCCTTTTCAGTAATGACGGGCAGGTTTTCGTTTCTGACAGTTGAAGGGTCGTTGCGCTTGAAGCCCAACCCACCCTGGCTAGATGGGCTTGTTAATAGTGGCGTCAAAATGGAGTTCCTTCAGAGCACTTACAAAGTCTCGAGATAAGAGATAATATCTTCGCCGTATTTTTCGGCTCTTTCTCGTGGAATGGCGCCTTTGACAACAACGAAACCATCTCGGATCAAGTCGTCTCGCCAGTCGCCGTGGACGACATCAGGCTCAGCGAACAGCTTGTGCGGGCCAGAAGGCCTCGCCGGCAAGGGCTTGTTACTCTGACGAGGTCCCTCACTGAGAGATTGACTAGCCTTGTAGGAGGTAGGTTCGCTGTTGATCACCATTTTGACGTGTAGTAAATGCTGAGGTTGACTGTGGGGGATTCCGCTGAGGACGGTTGGATGTGTTTGTGTTGTTCTGGTAACCGGACTGCTGGGTTAGTTTGGCTTTATCCTTGGGCCATCTAAGCCCGCCAGCCCAGCTTGTCTCGTGTAACCTAGTATCCGGAGTAGGCGCCTCGCTTCGGTTCGGAATCTGGCATGTGGACTCCGATGCCGAGCCGTGCCGAAGCGATGGAGGTGGGGCCGATCGCCGGAGAGGTTCCGGGGAATGCTCAGGGTCGGTATCTGATGATGATATCAATTGAGATGTCGCGTATTAATAACACCGAATTTTGCAGAGATATTCGCCAAATACACCCGCCTCCAATTGATACCATGCCTCTACAAGATCTACCTTTTACAGTGCCCGTCGAGCCCCTCAACCCTCCAAAAGTTGGGACTGGAGGTTACGTCGGTCTAAAAACACACTCAGAGGTGCTCCCACGCGGCTGGAAATCCAACCACCCCAATGCTCAAACATTGCCCTCTGATATCTTGGTCGAGCATGATGTTGCTATCAAGGTACGCGATGGAGCTACCCTTTACGCCGACATATTTCGCCCACCTCACAGCGATGAGCGGGCTCCGGCGATTCTTTGTTGGTCGCCTTTTGGCAAGAAGTTCACGGGACTTATGTCACTAGACCTCATGGTGCCGTGGAACTTAGGCATCCCTCCAAATACTCTCTCAGGCCTGGAAAAGTTTGAGGCACCCGACCCTGCCGATTGGGTGCCCCGTGGGTACGCTATCGTCAACATCGACTCTCGTGGGGCAGGGGACAGTGAAGGCATAATGGCCATCATGGGAACCCAAGAAGCCGAGGATGGCTATGATGCGATCGAAGACATCGCTCAGATGCCGTGGTGCAACGGGGCTGTCGGGCTCGCCGGAAACTCTCATCTGGCGATTGTCCAGTGGTTCATTGCAGCCTTGAGGCCCCCAAGCCTCAAGGCAATTGCACCCTGGGAGGGCTGCGGTGATCTATACCGTGAGCAATTCGCTCGAGGAGGCATCTATGCTGGCGACCTCTTCGACCAACTGATCGTCAAGTACATGCTCCAAGGGCACCATGGCCTCGAGAGTTTCAGAGAGATGTACAAACAACACCCCCTGGCAAACCCATGGTGGAACGATAAGCGCCCAGACATGACCAAGATCAACATCCCGACTTACATCACAGGGACTTGGACAAACACCATGCACGGCATGGGCGCCATTCGAGGATGGCTCGAGGTCGGCACACCGCACAAGTGGCTGCGATGGCATCCGTGGCAAGAATGGTACGATTTATGGGGGAACTCTCAAGCCAAGGACGAACTCTTTTCGTTCTTTGACTATTTTTTGAAGAACAAAGACAACGGATGGGATAAAACGCCAAAAGTTCGCATGGCTGTGTTAAGGTTTGGACACAAGGAGCCACAGTGCTACGAGAACATTGTCGAAGAAACCTTTCCAATCCCTAGAACAACCTACAAGAAGCTGTACCTTACAACCGACGGTCATCTCTCCCCCGAAAAGCCTGAACAGCTCTCCTTCGTGGGCTATAACTCGGAGACGGACGATTGTGCCAAGTTCATTTATCGA
Organism: Fusarium sp. JS1030; assembly: GCA_000966855.1. NCBI lineage: Eukaryota > Fungi > Ascomycota > Sordariomycetes > Hypocreales > Nectriaceae > Fusarium > Fusarium sp. JS1030. The sequence continues at coordinate 180,898 of JWIW01000003.1, forward strand.
TTCAATGAGACGACGCGGTTGGTTGGCCTTCCTAAAGCAGTCCTGTTCATGTCTTGTCCTGACTACAACGACATGGACGTGTATGTACTTATCGAGAAGCTGGACCCCCAGGGAAATGTTATGTTCAATCTGAATATTCCATGGAGCAAGATACCTATTGCGTCTTTCAACGAAATGAAGCCCGAGGAAAAGACCGAAGTTGTGCTGTATCGCGGGCCACTGGGTATTCTAAGGGCGTCTCATCGAGCTATTGACGAAGGCAAGAGTATGCACCCACATTGGCCGTTTCACCCACACCAGAAAGAGGACAAAATACAGCCTGGAGATGTTGTCAGACTGGATATTGGGATATGGGCTATGGGCATTGAGTATGAAGCTGGCGAGGCGCTTCGGGTGGTTGTGAGTGGACGGAATCTGGGTGTGAGTAACTTTGGGAGTCTTGAACACTTGGATAATCGGGGTGTTCATCGAGTACACTGTGGACGAGAGTATGCAAGTCATGTCATCTTGCCCTTTGTCTAAGAAGTTGACTCATGAGCGCCGAGACTCAGAGGGAGCAAGCTGTAAGGATCGTGTGACAGCTGGCATGTTCTTACACATGTCGAAGGAGCGCACTAAATTGCTATAAATTCACGCAACAGACCGTAGATAATCTACGGCAACAAATCACAAGCGTTGCAAAGTCTGGAAGAGATGGATCGCATTAAACTTCCACATTCGATACGTTGATCTAACGCGATTGGCAAAAAATAATTTTAGTGGTTTCTTGGCCTGGCGACCTCCCTGCAGTCATCATGTACCAATGGCTCGATCTCGTGTTGTGGGTAGCGGTGGTAAGACTTGGTCAGACTTTAAAAGTCTTTGTGAGGTGCCAGAGCCTGGCTTTGCAGATTTACGTCATCATGCATCCTGCCTCTTCGGTATGACTCTACTAGTGAGACTGAGCGCATAGTTAGGTACGACGGGGCAAATCGCGAATTACGATGACACAGCGAGTCAAAGGAGGTTGTGTCAACTACATAATAAAGAGACACTCAAAAGTTTCTCTTAACTGTCGAAACTCTAAAGAAAACCAGCTTCCAAACATATCTCTGCTGGTCTAAGGCTTTCCGCCAGACTCCCTCACCGCACTGTTGACTTTTCATTCAGGTCGCCTCTCACAGACCATGAACTACTTCAAGACCCCCGCATTCTCAGCTCGCGTTGAGGAACTTCTCAAAAAGCATCATGTTCCTGGCCTAGCCATCGCCATCGTTCAAAACGATACCATAGCCTCAGCTGGCTACGGACACGCGTCACTCGACCCACCCAAGAAATGCACGGCGGACACGCTTTTCGACATCGCCTCGGCATCAAAATCTATGACTGCTGCCTCTATAGGCTTGTTGGTGGCTGATGAAAAGTATCCCGACATTCAATATGAAGCACCTGTGTCCAAGATTCTACCCGAGGACTTTGTCATGCCCACAAAAGAACTCACTGAGGCTGTCACAGTCGAGGACATTCTCAGTCACAGAACAGGACTCCCTGGGTAAGTTATGAGATCCGAGTTACGGTAGAGGTGATCATTTCTGACGTTGCTTTTAGACATGACTCATGCTATCTCGGCGTCAATGCCAAGCACCCAGATGATGCCAAATCGATAACCAGGAACTTGCGCAATCTCGAACTGGCGGCACCTCTGCGGACCAAGTGGATGTACTGCAACATGATGTTCACAGTAGCTACTCATATCGTGGAGACGCAGAGCGGGCTCTCTTTTACGGATTATCTCGACAAGCACTTCTTCCAACCGCTTGGCATGGAGTCTTCCAATCTGCAACCTTCTCGAGCATGGGCCAAAGGACTTGGCGACCGTATTGCCACTGGCTACGTCTGGAAGAAAGACGAGGAGAAATATCAAGGGTTTCAAAGTCCAGACTGTCCTGAAGGTCAGGGAGCAGGATCCATCGTCACCAGCGTCAACGATTACATCAAATATGTCAGAGCCATGATGAACCAGCAAGATCCCATTACCGAGGATGTGTACAAGGGACTCATCAAATCACGGATTCCTTCAAACCCCGAGTACAAAAACTTGCTCCCCTTTCACTCGCCTGGCTTAGTTGCAGCTGGATGGGAGGTGTCCTATTATCGCGGCCACATGATTGTCATGCACGATGGATGTATTCCTGGCTTTTGTACCAGCCACTTCTTTCTACCTGCCTTCAAATTCGGCGGGGCCGTTTTCGGTAACTCTGAGGATGCCTACAATGTCATTCACACCGCGATTCTTGAGCTGATTGATGATCTATTGAACATCCCGGTCGAGCAGCGGATTCACTGGGACAAGGCTTTGACCGAGGTCAGTGGCGGCGAAGATGGCAAGAAAGATGAGGTGGAAAAAGTGCGACAAGAATTATGCCCTGGAATCAAGGATTCGGAGCCGCTCGAGGTGCCACTGATTGCATACACTGGAGACTATTGGAGTGCGGGATATCGTGGAATGAAGGTCGAGGTCAAGGACGATAAGCTATTCATGAACTGTTTTGATCGTTCCGGGCCCTTTACGCTGACTCTCGATCATGTCTGCGGTGGCAACAAGTTTGTCGCCCACTTGTTCAATCTCCTCGATGGTTTCACTGTTCCTTTCAGTGCGGAATTCAAGCTTGAAAATGGGAAGGCAGTGAGCATGGGGTTGGATTTTGAAGAAGATCTGGATGGTCTTATCTGGTTTGACAGAGTGGAGTAAAGGGTCGTCTTTCGCCTCAGGTACTTTAGTAAATGCAAGGCATCTTTTTGCTCTCCTCACAATGAATAGAGACTGTATTACGTGAAAATAATTATCCTTCTCTGCCTAGGTAGCCATTTGCCTTGAAGAATTAGAGGGGAATCTTGCCTGGGTAGGAAGATGGGTACCACGGTACGCAGAGACAACCACGGCAGTTGAACGTCGAATCAACTACCCACTCGCAGCCTTGATTACTAGGTAGGTAGTTTCAGATAATTGTATCTATAAAAATCATGCTGCTACAAGAGAATATTGTGGCTTAGACATATCCTCTCATAAACTTGGCCAAGATTTGCCTTGCAGCCTACTGGACAGTGACGTTAGTCATCATGTAGCGGTCGGACTGGCTGAAGAACGCCTTGTAGGCAACCACCCAAATCTGACAGTTGGGTACCTATTTAGAGGTTACATCATTCACTTCAATTCGTTCTCAAACCCCTTTCTATCACCGTTTATGACTTTTTTATTCGTCGTGTACCATGGCGACAGGCGTGACAATTCCCAAATTTGTGGTAGACCTCTCCAAGCCGCCCGAGGATCGTTACGCGCACATCGTGCCTCACTTCCAGAATGCGGTCGAGTCTTGCAATCTACCAGACCTCTTTGATGAGTTGCTCCATGATTTAGCGGGAAACACCCTTGGCAAGGCCCTTGCTGCTGTATCCCGCATATTAATGCGACGAGTATACGTGTCGGAGGAATCTGCCGAGTTGAAGGGCATATCCAAGGCCATGGGTATCCCGATGCACATCATGGTAGCTTTCAACGTTCTTCTGGATCTATTACTGGGCTGCACGAGTGGTGGCGCAAGAACGATAGATCCAAACAGTTATTCAAGCCCCTGGGCGACACGCATCCTTCATTTCCGGACGCTTGATTGGGGCATGGACCGCCTCAGACGTATCGTCGTCGAACTCGACTTCGTCCGTCACGCTGGAGGCCCGGTGGTCGCGACCACAGTGACCTACCTTGGTTACGTTGGAGTTCTGACGGGAGTGACAAAAGGCCTGAGCATGAGCCTGAATTTCCGACCTTACCACGCAAGAGAGACATTGAGGGAGAGAGTTGCCTTTCGATGGCATCAGGCAATGGTGGTGCTTGGTTACCGGCAATCAATATCGAGCGTTCTGCGAGGTTTCCTCTTGGACCCTCTCCCAGGGGACAAAACTGATCTTCAAGGGGGCAAGCTTCCGGTCGATGCCGACGTGGACCTATCATATGCCCAGGACGCCCATATTCAGGATATCCTGACGACCCTTTCAACGTCTAGGTCAACAGCGGCGTACCTCATTTTCTGTCTCCCTGAGAAGATATATATCGTCGAAAAAGACCACAAGAAAGCATCAATTCGAGAGTCCGACACCTTCCTAACAGCCTACAACCATGATGCTCGAGACGAGGCGGATCCCTCTCAATTACAGCAAGCGGCACAAGATCTAGCCGCGGGCGAAGACGCAACAGGCATGGCAGATCTCGTCGCCTATTCAGTGGAGAGAAAAAACCACTTGGATGAGCTGTGGCAAAAGCGTGTTCGAGCTTGCAAGAGAAGGCATAAACAGGAAGGTCAAGTTGTCACCTTGCGCGATGTGATTCAATTCTTGAAAGACGATGAGATCAGCAACGACGAAACGCATTACGCAGTCATTATGGATCCGACAGACGGAAAAGTGATATGGCGAAAGCTGTACGAGAGTGATGAGACTGATTGGAGCGATGAGTAAAGGTGTACTTTTTCTGCCTTCGTGTACCGGAGTTATCGGCGAACTTTTCGGTAGAATCGATATGGGAATCGGCCTACAGAGAATTTAATCATGACGGAAAAAGTAGATAGATGCGGGCAGAGACAATAAGAGGCGTCTTTCATCATCAATAGGTGTATCAATCTTTCGGCCTCAGACGTGGATGACCTATGGCCGTCAGCCCTAACCGCCGGCGAAGGAGCCGAAATCGGGAAATCGGCTCCTTCGTCACTCTTGGCATCCCTCGTCAATGCAACCATACAATTGTCGACCAACCAGCGAGGGACATTAACAAGAGCTGAACCAGTGAGCAAGGGTTTGATACCGGCCCGCGTTTATCACAAGGACAAGGTCGCATGCATGGAGAAAAGATCGGGGACATTTTAGGCCGCTGTGAGAGCCTCTAGCACAACACATGCATCCAATTCGTGTTCAATAAGGGTATGTAAATAATTATAACCACAAGACGCCAGTCGCTAGCCTTCTTCTCATCCAACATGTATTCGTTCCTCCATTTCAGTTCTTAAAAGGCAGCGACAAAGACACCAACAACGGCGGCAACACCCGCAACCAGGCCGGCCTTGATGGGCGCGCCGCTGGCGGCGTTGTCATCATCATCCTTGGAGCTGGACTTGGAGCCACCGCCGTCGGCCCAGGTGACCTCGGTACAGATCTGGCCGAGGGAGTCAAGCTCGCTGGTGAGCTCGGCGACGTCCTTGCAGGCGTCGAGGAGGCTGGAGAAGTCGTCCTTTTGGTCGTCGTACCAGCTAGAGAGCTTGGAGGCGTACGAGGTGAAGTCGTCAGCCATGGAGCCCGTGATTTTGGGGATCTCGCAGTTGTCAGTCGGGGTGTACTGGGTCTGCGTTGCGAGCCATGAGGCGAGGGAGCCCGACGGGGTGGGCACGTCGGTGAGCTTGGGGAGGAGGTCGGTGGCGACCTTCATGCACTCCTCAGCATCGCGCTTCTCGTTGCTCTGGGCGACGACCGCAGTGGCGGCGGCGGCGAGGAGGAAGTGGGCGCGCATGTTGAAGGTAGGAGGGATATGGGTAGGTGAAAGTAGACGGGTGTGTGAGAGGAGCACCGAGAAGATTCGTGAGATCGAGACTGGAGCGAGTGGGAACTGCCAGCGAGACCCTTCATCTGGGAGGAGAAGCAGAGTATTTAAGCTTACCATGACTCCCGACTTCCGTCGACCCCAGAAACGCCCAGTCCAACAGGTGACGGAGAGCTGAAAGATTGAGATGCAAGGGTCTGCCTGAGCTATCCCCGTCCTGCCTTAAGGGCAGTGGAGTCAACCATCTCCCAAACCTTGAAGAGATTGGCCCCCAATTTGCGCAAAGCGTGCTCATTACTCGGTGGTCGACAAGGCTGGGCTCTGAGGCCAAACGGTGTAACCTCAGAGGAACAAGGATCTCTGTGCTACCCGCCATCACATCCCCAGCAACCCTGCAAACCTCTGGGTATCACCGCCCGTGGCAACACAAGAACAAATGGTTTTTCAGCTCCTCGTCTAATCTGCCTTGCCCTGGCGTTAGGGCTGTTTCACCGAGCAATGAGGGCGCTCCACTAGCCCCATAGACCGGAGCGCTAACGCACTCGCCATCTAAACTTATCGTGTGAATAGCGTGACCGCCACTACAGACCCTGCCTTTATTAATGCGGTTTTTTGTTCCGGGGCTGAAAAGATCAACCGAACAGGGGGCTACGCTTTGATGACCACCTCGGCCACAGAGTTGCATGTCAGAACGGACCTTCTTTCAGCCGCGGGGTTGGCTTCCCACCTCTAAGAAATCGTGACGCCACAACTAAACCCCTGAGAAGCAGAGCTATTTATGCACTAATACTGTTCTGAGCCTGAATGAAGAAGGAGGTGTGGCATAACTACAGCCCTACTGCCACGAAAATATGTGATCGACGGCTCAAATGGGAAACCATCACGAGCATAGTCGCCCAAAGGGTTACAATAAGGGCCAAGGGAAGCATGATTATTACTTGGAAGAAATACTATAGTCCTCCCCCTTCATGCTCGGTCCCAAATATGCCGTCGTCGAAGCTAATGACCCGATCCATGTCCGCAAACTGAGGGTCAAACAGCATCTGCGATATCATACCAAAGTCCCCACTAGCCACACTGCCGCTCCCCGGCTCAGGCTGACCATTCACAGCGTCGGTGGAAATACGGAGAGCATATGGGTCAGATGCTAAATCCACGGGCAAATATTGTGAGCCTAGACCCTGTGGATGGGTGCTGCGCAGAGGTGGGTTTGTCTCGTTTCGGATGTCGCCTCTTATCCAACGCGATCCGTTCAGAGTCGACACTGAAGATGCCCGAGCACCCTCACTGTTTTGCATAAAACAGTCGAGTGCATGCTGTGTCGTTGCTTTTGAGTGCTTAACCTCGGTAGTGTAAGCAGCAATCCGTATCGCAAATGACTCGTCCCGTGTGCATTGGGCATGTAAGCAGACAAGGGTCGAAGCATATTTAGAAGCTAGGTTCTCCCGAGGCCCGAGTTCGTGAGGTCCAGTCCATCGCTTTGACATCGTGTCCAAGCTCTGCGTGAGCTGCCAAAATTCTGGCGAAAGAGCATCGGTCGAGCAATATCGCCAGTGCAGGAGCAGAACTCTTGCAGCAATGTACACGCAGAATGCGAATTGGTTCATCAGAGGACCGCTATGAGACGACGTCTTCAGGTAATGGTCCGTGATGGTTGCAATTTCGATCGCGGCCGCTTGGCACGTGTCAACGCTGCAGAGACTCGGAAGTCTGGTCCGGAACGGCCAGTTCAACGGAGGAAACGCAATCGGTTGATGAAGAAGGATCATGGACGCGTTGTGCGTCACATGAGCCAGTGTCAAGTTTGGATCCATTCTTGACGACGATTGCTGGGCAATGTTCACCTTCCATTTCTTCGGGAGCAGCATCTTCCAATGCACCAGACGAACATCCAGCTCTTTGAAGCGAGTGAGCCAACTACTCAAATCTTTCTGGTCTTTCGTATTGACCTTTTGCTGGAGAAAGTAGCTCGTCACCCGGCTGAGAGACTCTGTCGCCTCGATGCAGTAGGCGAAAGCACCAACCGTTGACATGTCGACCGATGAAACTGCTCCCGGAGAAGTCCCTGCTTCAGAAGGTGTCAATCCCTCGTCATCGGCCAGAGCCTGTTGCGGAACGGGGTGTGTAGGGAGAAAGGCGATAGGGTTGCCAATTCTTCCAGCAGATTTATCCCATATGCCAAAGTAGGGCGTCGAAACTGGATCCTCCTTCCTCCAGGTTATTCCGTCGCATGGTAGACGACGATTGACATCGTCCGATGTAAGACTAGTGTTCCAGGCCGTGGTGACGGAGCAGAAACGATCCAGGTTGAAGACACACCAGAACACCCTCCGTCTCTCTTCAGCTTCCGTCCAGTTCTGGGACGAAGGCAGCGATATGTAAGGCTGCGAGAAGGAAGATCGGTCGGCTTCATCATCTTCGATGGTGAGTTGCAGATACTCAACCATTCGAGTCAGGGCGCCAATAAGCGGCCATGCTTGGGATGCCTCCCCATCTCCTATCTACGGTGAGGTCAGCACAAGGGTCGAGTGGAGTCTAGTTGGCCGATGCTTACATCGCTGAAGCAAATGATGATAAGGGCCTGCAAGTTCTCAACTGATAGCCCCTTTGTCGCTTTGGCAACAATCCAGTCGCGATGCTCTTCCCGGTCTCCAATAAACCTCATAGCAGCCTCAGCAACATCTTTATTTGCAATATGACGCGATGCAGCGAGGATCATGGACAGCAGAATAAGGTGCAGGTTGCCTCTCAACGAGTCCTCTCGTAGCCGTCGATGAAACCGAGCTTCATGGATCATGGGGATCCAAGGATGAATATGGCTGAAATATGTACTAATCACTTCTTCCAAGATGACATCGTCTGGTAAAGATGGGGTCTTGGTCCTGCAATGATTGACTTGTGGTTGGCCAATATCGCTATATGTTCGACGTCGCTTGGATGAAGCATCGACTCGCTCTAAAGGGGACTTGGGAGAGTTATTGCTGAGCTTGCATATCTCTTGAGCAAGAGACAAGAGAAGGCTGTGTCCCTCTGAAACTTGTTTCTGGTGTGAGCTCGGGTCGCTACCCGGTGTAGCTTCAGACTGTAAGTTATCGAGAGTTGTCTGCTGCCTCGCAACAGATTGTTCCAACGCATCTACAAGTCCAAATTAGCTGAATCAGAAACACAGTCTACATCGCAACGCTTACCGAGCCTTCTATGCAGGTTATCAATGGCCCCGGCCTTCATGCCAGGTTTCGCCCGCTTCGTCTCGTAAACGCAATCGTATCCTGCACGACAAAGATAAGCCTAGGGGAACTATACAACAGCTCGTTTAACCCACCTGTCTTGCGGCATTGCTCGCATGATGGAACCTCTCTAGAGCATCGCAGCTTGCGTTTCCGGCAGGTGTTGCATGCTAGGTTTGGATCGGGAACTCCGCCAGCTTCATCTGCCCGAGTGGAGGTGTCGGTGTCCATAGAGATATCGTGGATAAGCACTTTTCCCACGTGTTCAGGGCCTTGGATGACGACGATAGACTGCAAAGGATGAACTCGAGGTGGGCCCGCCTCCTTTTATCCGTTGCCCGTGCGAGATAGCCCGAGACGCCGAACCCCCGCTCGAGGTGGTGCCGTGCCCGTTTTCCTCCATCAATCGAAAGCAATTTGTGTCATATTTGGAAACTTGGGGTTGATCAATTTGGGGGAAGTGCCAGGTTTTGGTTACAGAAATTCCGGAATATGCTTTGTTTCTGTCTGGAAATGTGTTTTGTTCAATCTTGCTCATATACCTCTTGGCCCTCACTCGGCTCTCGGCCATACATGACCCGAGCCGGCTAACTTCACCCATCCTTGGCCGTGTATAACTTGATGTTCCTATTGCCTTCATTATCGCCAAATTAATTCATTCAACCTGGCCCTTTTGAGTATCTTTCCAACCGTCATTGAAATGGCTGGGCTCGCCGGCTTCTCCGATAACCCATTCCGGGATCGCTCTGATCTTGTTCGAGCTGCTGCTGCTCTTATACAGCCACTTGAACGATACAAATCTGCAGTAGGAGCCCGAGTCAAATTGTATCCTTCAACCGCTGCTGGATTTGATGATGTCGCGGCCCAACTTGAGGGATTTGCTCGCCCCTTGTGGGCGATCGCCACCATGCTCAATGAGGACCCGAGCCAAGACCTGGGTGAATTACAATCCTGGATTCGAGGTCTCAAGGCTGGCGTTGACCCTCAGAGTCCTGAGTATTGGGGCTCACTGGGGTCCTTTGATCAGCGCATGGTTGAGATGGAATCCATCGCCTTTGCCCTGTTGACGGCTCCTGAAGCCATACTTGGTTCTTTGGACTCTGTATCAAGGACCAACCTTGGGGACTGGCTGCAACAGATCAATAACTTTACGATGCCAACGAATAACTGGAGATGGTTCCGGGTCCTTGTGAATTTGGCATTAGACAAAGTTTTGGGCTTTGACAAAAGCAAGGCGAGGCAAGCGATGAATGATGACTTTGCAGCGCTTGACCAGTTCTACATCGGCGAGGGATGGTCTTCTGATGGTGTTTGGGGAGATGAGAGGAAACAAGCAGATTACTACTCGGGTAGTTTTGCCATCCAGTTTGCGCAGTTACTCTATATACGCCATGCAGAAGATGATGAGGAGAGAGTAGAGAGATACCGGCAACAAGCAACGGAATTTGCCTCCCAGTACTGGAGATACTTTGACACTAATGGTATGCAATCATCTTATCTCAAAGACTACCTGATATTCTAACCGAGACCAGGTGCTGCAATACCATTCGGTCGTAGCATGACCTACCGATTTGCCTGCGGAGCCTTCTGGGCAGCCCTTGCGATCGTTGATGTCCAATTACCCAGTCCGGTGGGGAGTCTGGGTTCCATCAAGGGGATGCTACTGAGACATTTGCGATGGTGGTCAAAGCAGACCGAGATCTTCAATGCCGATGGCACCATGACCATTGGTTTCACATACCCAAACATGTACATGTCTGAGGACTACAACTCCAGACAGTCTGTTTATTGGTGCTTGAAAAGCTTCATAGTTCTTGGATTACCGGCCAATCATCCATTCTGGACATGCGAGGAGGAGCCACATCCGATGGGAACATCCTCTTTGAACTCTACACAGGTAATCTGGCCACCTCGCCACATCTTGTGCAACTCATCAGAGCACCACTATCTCCTATCATCAGGGCAGATGACGACAAAGAAATTCAAGGCAAGGGAGGCCAAGTACGCCAAGTTCGCATACTCGTCCGCCTTTGGATTTAGTGTCCCGACAGGCCTGGAACTTCACCAACTGGCCCCGGATAGCACCTTGACCGTTAGTCTGGATGATGGAGAATCATGGAAAGTTCGATGGGAGCCTTCTGATGTTCGGGCTGAAATAGCACGTGTCACCACAAATGAGGGCCTCGAGGTACCCACTCTTGTGAGCACATGGAAGCCATTCAGCTATCTCAGTTTAGAGATTGAAACGACTCTTATCCCTTTGTCGCCCTATTTTCCAGGATGGCACGGTCGACTTCACAAAATAAGAGGCCTCGACTGTTTGGTATCCGTTCCTTGGTGTCGTAGGATCCAGCTAGTCGACGCCTCTTTCGCGATACCTGCGCTCTCGAAGACTGGCTATCATATCCCCAAGGTGAAGGAAGCCCAGGGTAGTGTTTCTGAAGGTTGTTTCGTCCAACCGCCGAGCGCTCTGATCAAATCACAAGCCGGGGCTAGTGGTATAATTAACCTAACATCGGGCCTAGTCCCGGAAGAAGAGTCCAATGGGACAGCTCAGGCTAGCCTGGAGAGTGAAGGTCTTCTGATCGAGGCAGACCCGAACACCAATTTGATTGCGCAGAGGACCTTCATTCCTTCGATACGATATTCTATCAGTCCTAAACCGCCGAACGGATCCATTTCGACAGAAGAAAAAGGAAATAAACCCATCGTGCTAGCATCCGGCGTATTTGGCGCCAGCAGTCAAAATGTTGACTTGAGTGGCATCACTGAGATGTGGGACAAGCCGCCTGCTCTGCGGGTAAAGACTGGAACAGATGTCAAGGCGATAGTTCAAATTCTGTAACTTGAATCATCTTTCTTACAAGTCCTTGATACTTTCTATTCAAAATAGACCGTGGTAGTTATTCAGCCATGGCTTTAGATATCCCAGCCTCACTCCATCATAGTCACACAATCAACCGAGTACCTTCTCTTACCTTAACGCTATGAAATGACCAGGACCAACTAAACGAGAGTAGGCACATGAACATGACGCATGATTGTATGCAATGAGCTCTATTGGTCAGTCAATCCGAAAAATGACACCGTCTAAGTAAAACCCATACTCAAAAGCCTGTTCCCAAACTCCACAAGATAGTAATCCCCATATACCAAACCGTGGTTGCTGTACCGCCGTCTTGCATTTTCGTTGTTGTTGGCAGTCCCATGTTTCAAGATAGCCTCAAATGTACGCCCTGGTAAGGTGTCCTTGATTCCCATCGCTGTATCTCTGTCGCTCTCCTTCTCAAAGACAGCCTTTTCTTCTGCCAGAGAGAGATCAAGAGTGTCCCTTACTATCTCAATAGCCGCCTCAAAGAATCGATGAGCAAGTGTATGCCGATTCAGAGCCTTGAGAGTTTGCGATAGGAGCAACATGCCATTGGCTGCGATCACTCCAGCAGACGAATCTCGCACTGGCTCTGAGGGGTTTTGGATGGGAGCGTCAAAGTCCCAAAGTGGGACATGCCTTCCTATGCGGCGTCCAGCGCTGCTGTTTTGGTCTTCACTCCTTACTGGGACTTCAACACAAGACGGTGATGTATCAAGTCGGTGCAAGAAGTACTCAGCTACTCCACAGGCTGCCTCCAGGAACTCTTCGTCTTTGGTCCAATTGTAAGTCTGAATGTATCCGAGAATAGCCCAGGCCTGTCCCCGTGACCAGGTGGAATCATTGGCATAGCCCTGGGCCGTCCATCGCCACTTGAGATCACCCGTTTGAGGGGTAATGTTAGCAACGTGGCATGTCGAGTAAAGTTGTCCTTTGTAGCCATCTTTCGCTAGAGATCTAACGCGCTCAGGGCGGAGATGCGTCTTGAGTAGTGTCCTTGCGTGGGTGGTAGCAATATCGGCCAGCTCATGCTCCCCAGTGTGAGCAGCAGCGTAGAACAGCAGGTCCAGGTTGCACATGCTGTCAATGATGATAAGGAGGTTATCAGTCATGTCAGTTACAGTAATGTCCTTTTTAAGTAGACAGTCCCAGCTTCGGATGGCGCCAGCAGTCGGGATGTAGCGTGTGACCAAGCTGTGAGCGGCTTGAACTATGGAGCCGAGGCTCCGTTGATCCCCAAAAAGCTCCCATTCCCGCTGTAGTGCTGGCATGACAATAAAGCCGATATCGTGAGTATCCGTCCTGTTGGACATGGCGTGAAGTGGCTCGGACCATGATTTGCAGAGGGGAAGTAATCGAGTGCGGACATCGGTGGCAGTTAATTGAGTGATATCGTCTCTGGTTGTCAATGACCCCGGATATCTGATGCAACGCTCGAGGAGGGCGTATAGTGTGCCGGGGAAGAAGCCGCAGGTCCAGAAGTCAGCCTCCCTCAGTTCCCATTGCCCATACTTGGTGCCTTGTTGTAGCACTATCTCAGGGAATGCGATGGGCTGCGGCAAACGCCCAGTCGATGAAAGATTTGGACCTTGTAGGCCTCTAATTGCAGAACGGCATGGTTTCGCAAAGATATTCTCATCAAAGAGCTCGCGGAGATGTGTATTCAATGTAGCTCTCTGTCCCAATACGCCAGCGTGTTTAAACTCGGCAGGTCCATCTGACCAAGAGGTTTCGCTCTGGGTCGATTGCTGATCCGGCGCCGAAGATGTGGGTGATACGGCTTGGTCGGAGGAGGGGCTGATATTGTCCGATGTGGGAGTGATGCAAGAGTAGGGGACGTCTGGCCTTGTAACAGGTCCCGGTAGGTCAGAGTGTAAATGGGGCATTTTACAAGAGGCAGCGATTAGAAACAGTGACAATTTTGACTTTAGGTCAGACGTGGATGCATAACCGAGGTTCTGGTCCAGCGTTCTCTCATTTTGTAGTCAACAGGTAGCCGTGAGCTTCCTACCGACCATTCCGATGAGATGAAAGGCTATCCCGCCCGAGATGGTCCGTTTAATCGTAGTATTGGTACATTCTGTTCGGTCTTCGGACAATCTCACAGGTGACCTGCTCCACTGAGACATTGGCATTCGGGGGAGATGCTCCCTGCTCCGAGGACATTCCTCCGACGCTAACCCCACGACAGCCAGGATGTATCAGCCTCCCATGATCATATTCCCCGCATAACCAGTCGATGAAGAGACTATGGAGGTATGAATCAGGCTCGGATATAAATCCCGAGCTTGTTCTTTCTAAACGATTGGATGATATGAGCTATCGCGACATCTGGTATCTCGAACGTTGGCACCTAAAAAAGACCCACTCGCTCTGGGTTGCGCAGCTGTATTCAATCAGTAATTGGGCCACCGCTCCTGGTCAGAGCAGTTCCTTTGAAATTTGAATGATATCCTTTTGAGGCTTTACCGCTTGATGCAAGAACTGTACCTGCCAGGCTCTGCTTATTCTAGATGAGGCGAGTCTAACGACGAGATTCAGGTGAGCGAAATGCTACGACAGTCTCTCAAGAATAAACACTTGAGTAGTGAATTAAGTCTATGTCATTAATCTATATAAATGGTAACCCTCAGCCAGGTGCCATCACGACGAAATTATGCTGATTTTCCATCTCCCCAGTGCTTCTTAAAGGCGTCCAAGCACTCCTTGACCGAGGCGCTATCCTCAGTCTCGCCTCCCACGTCCATTTTTGACCTCACCCGTGCGACAATCAGATCTCGCGCAATCTTGGGGGAAGCCAGAGAGAGCTCCTCGTCCAGCTTTGCCTGGCTGATGACCTTGCCGTTGCACAGCTCCTTGACGAGGCTGTCGACCAGATGCTGGCAGTTATTTGAGAGCAGGCGATATCGAGGATTCGCCTCCATGTGTAGCCGACCTAAAAACATGGTCAGTTTGTTCCAGAAGCTTTTAACCATACTCGACTCACCTAGATCCTGGATTTCTTGATGTGATTTTGTCGTCTCGCCGATATAATAGCAAGAACTCCATGTCTCGATAAACTCGGGCGTTATCACGGCGACGCGAAAGTAATTCTTCCCCAACGCGCTCAGCTCAAGACGATCGCTCATCAAATCGTAACAATAACATTTCCCAAGACTCCTGTCGATGACACAGAGCGCCCAGTGGCTAACGCTATTCAGGCTCATGCCGACATGTCTGGCCAAGAGCTTGTAGCTGTGCTCAGAGAGTTCAAATTTTCCAAAGGCGATGGGTGTCGTGACGAGAAAGACGGCTTTGTGGTCGGTGCTGGGGTCGCATCGCAGAGGTGTCATCTCAAGGGCTGATTCGCCCGTGACTTTTTGCGTGACCAGGGTGAGGAACTCATTTCGCTGGCGAATCTCTTCTGCGAGCTTTGCTCGTTGTTCGCGGCTGATCTTTCGGTCCTCCCTGCAGATTGTCAGCCCTGGCATATTTCGTTAGCAGATGGAAATGAGGTGCTCACCATTTCTTGGAAAGGTTCTGAAAGACGGCCTCACCGGCGGTAGCGAGCTTGGAGAGGGCATCGACCGCCATGGTTCGTTGCTATGAGAAGGGCATCGTATTTGTGAATTACGCAAGTACCAAGTGAAGAAATCGTGAGTCTGGCGATAAGGCGGCAGTGGCCCTTAAGTGTCCGCTACAGTTACAGTGGGCAACAGTGGGGCGCCACAGCCACGCGGGCGTGCCGAAGACCCATCACGCTTGGCACATGCGCCTCTCCAGAGCCTTGGGCGATGACGTGTGACCTCGCCGCGTGGGACGCCAACCAGACATGAGACTCACTATATTCTACTCTGTTCTATTCTCTATGTCAACAAAAGAGGCACTATCTGCGCAATGTCGCCCTCTATCGACGTGCTCAGCTCCTCGTCCTCCTGCTCCCACGGTACAACCGCCTCAGGCCCCATCCCGACGCGTACCAGCTTGACCAGGCCGTCGCCTCTACTGACGAGATCCTCATTGGGCCACCTCAAGACTCCAGGCGTGTTCATGCCAACGCCAAGCTCCAAAATCACAACCTTCTTCTTTTCCCGGATCATCCGCGACTTCCAGGCCTTCCATCTCTTCTCGGCTTCTTGGAACGGGGCATCATTGAACCACGACCCACCACGGACACAAATGTTCATCTTGGCGCCGCAGAATCTACAGCGTGGAACCTTGCTCGAGTCGGTCAATTTCTGCGTCACCTTGTCCAGGTACGGGGCCGCATCGGCAAACAGCGGCGCAGATGGAGTTGTGGCCTCAACGCGACACTTCTCGAGACACTGCAAGACGGCATAAGATCCTTGAGGAGTAGACAGCTGTTGCTCCCGCCAGCCGTTGGCCAGAAACAATCCATCCGCATTCGAAGTCCGAACATGGGCATCCGGGCCAAACTTGTCCAGCCATGGCAGAAGAGCCTGGTAAGTTGGCGTCTTGGGCCAGTTCGCCATCATCTTCATATGGCTAAAGAAGTATCCCCATCGGTGTTCCTCTGACGGCCATCCGTTGTACCCAATGACACTGTACAGCGATTTGAGACCAAGCTTTAGAAATCCTGGAAAGTTCTCGGCAAACAGCCTTCTTGAGTGATAGTCCAAGCCCTCGGCAGCTGACATGCCCGCGCCTGCACTGATGAGGATAGCGTCTGCAGAGTTGAGCCAGTCGCGCGCCAGAGCAACAGAACCACTCAGTGGGAATGGCTTAGGACTTGGGCTGGGCAGAATCCAGTCTTCCGGCAAAGCGTCAAACAAGTTGGAGTAAATCGTCGTGTCTGACTCGGTAAAAGTGTTGAAGATAATATCAGATATCGTCGTATCTGGATGCTCGCGAAGCCACTCAAGGACAGTCGCCAGTGCGATCTCGGCTGCTTCTTGAGCTGGGAAGGCAAAGAGTCCAGTTGAAACACAGCAAAGTGCAACCGCCTTTCCACCATTCTCTTCCGAGGGGAGTACCTCCAGAGCTTCGAGCACAGACTCGTAGCATTTGGCCAGTTGCTTCCTTTCGATTTCTGTTGGCGAGGCACCGCGAGATAGCTGTGGTCCAACCGTGTGTATGACATGCGAAGCAGGGAGAGCATATCCTCGAGTCACCAGCGCTTCGCCAGGTTCAAGTTCTCTCCCGTGGTCCTCCACAGTCTGGAAGCACTCTGCCCGCAAGCGAGGTCCTGCTCGTGAATGAATAATATTGTCGATACAACGGTGCGTCGGCTGAAAACACCCCAGCATCTGACCGTTTGCCGCATTAGTGATGGCAGTAATGCCCGTCAAGGTGGTGATGTCACCTCTCCACAGGTGAAGATTGATATCAGCACCCTCATCACGCTTCATCACACGCGATGGAGTCAAAGAGGCAACATCAGTAAAGACGCGGTGCCCTCCACTTCGCAAAAGAACCGAGTCAATCTTGTCAAGAATGTCGTCTGGTAAGGGCGGCTGCGGTGGGCGAACACAGAGCAGCTCCTGGAGAAGACCAAGCTTTGATGACGTCTCGAGGTGTGACAGATGCTGCCTGTAATGCTGAAAATACTCTTTCTGAGATGAGTTGATCCCGTGCTCATCGGCGTCGGCCAGCAGGTATAGTAGAGCTTCATCAAGCATCATGGTTATTTTGGCTTGGAGGGTGTGAGCTTGCCAAGGGTGCCAAGGGTGCCGAGTATGCCAAGGTGAAGCGTTCCTGTCGATCAGGTACAACAACAAGCTCAAGAACAAGCTCCCAAAGACACTCAAGGTGACATTAATATATAGACAATGTCGTCTGAAGGGCGTCAAAATGTCAAACGACAATGACAAATTGGACGTCGCATCATTTTGTCAACCATGCCAATCCCGCTCGGGTGAGGCGGGATGGCCGGACCCAGCGCCACCCATCCCACTCCAGCCGACTGGGATTTGACGAGGATTTAATGAGTATTTAATAAGGACTTGACAAGGTCTCGATGAGGTCTTGATGAGGATTTAATAAGGGCTTACTGAGGACTTGATAAGGATTTAATGAGGATTTGACGACGATTTGACTCGAATTTCCCTGACCAAGATATTACAAATGAGCTACGAGGCGACAATCACACTCATGTCATGATTAGGCCGATGCAAGACATGCAAGATATGTATAACCGGTATATTGAGTGGGTATTAACAGGAAAGCCTCGTGAACGAGGGAGTAAATACAGTGTGTGTCATGTTTCCAAGACGAGAGCCGGAACCGATCAAGAGACCACCAGCTTCCACCTTACATGAACTTGTGGAGGTACTGGCGCCACTTGGGCCACGAGGCAACCTCGGCGCGGTAAGCGTTGATGTGGTCCCAGTCATGCTCACGGAGACCAGTGTCGAGGTCAATCTGGTCGATGGTGAGCCATCCAGTTCGCTTCCAGATGAAGCCGGCAATCCAGAAGACGATGACAATGGGGATGGCGAGACAAGCCATGAAGAAGTCCTCGGCATCACCGTAACCGTCCTTTCCGGGGGGGCAGATGGCGACGTAGAGCTGGGCAGCAAAAATGAGGACGCAGAGCGTCAGACCCATCCACGAGCCCCAGACACCACCGCAGGCGTGGAAGGGGATGCGGTCGAGAGATCGGCCCTGGCGTTTCCAGGCAGTTCGGAAGCGAATGTGGGCCTGCAGGTTTCTTGGTTAGAGAGGTTCAGTAAGACGGATAGAAGGGAGCAACATACCAGGCAGATGGAACCCCAGGTGAACAGGGCAGCAAGAGCAGAGACGGCCAGGAGCCAGTCAAAGACGAGACCACCAGAGGACGCAAGGACGATGTAAGCGAGACCTCCCCAAGCGAGGGTGAAGCCGACGGAGACGAGCGGGCGACCAGAGCGGTCAATGTAGGTGAAGAGCTTGGGGGCGTAGCCCTGCTCACCGAGGGCAGTGAGGGTACGGGAACCACCGTAGACAGCCGAGACACCGATGGAGACGACAGAGATGCAGATGACAAAGTTCATGAAGTCATCGTAGCCGTTGAGGCCGGCGTCGAGACCAGCAAGCACGAAAGGAGAGACACCGTCCTTGTAGGGGTTGGCGCTGTTGAGGAGACGCTCATCGGTAGAGCTGACGAGCAGGCCGACAATGGTAAGACCCACGATGTAGAAGCTGTTGCTTGTCAGTATTGGACATTCACATGTTTCTTGGCACAAAGGACTCACAGAGTGATACGCCAGAAGACCTGCTTGATAGCACCAGGGAGAGCCTTGGCGGGGTTGGCAGACTCAGCAGCGGCGAGACCGACAAGCTCAGTTCCGGAGAAGGAGAAGGCAGCTGTGACGAAGACACCGCAGAAGCCTCGGAATCCGTTCTGGAAGGCTCCGGGGTCGTGCCAGAGCTTACCACCTTGGTACTCGCTAAAGTCGCCACGCTCGGGGCCACCGCCGCAGATGAGGATGATACCGATGATCATGAAGATGACGATGGCGGCAAGCTTGAAGCACGAGCTCCAAAACTCTTCCTCAGCATAGCCCAGTGTTCCAAAGATGTTGATGACGATGATGAAGACCCAAAAGACGCTGATCCATACGGCTTCGTTGATGTTTTTGTTCCAATATTGTACCGTGAAGGAGCAGACTGTCAGTTCGAGCGGCAAGACGATGAGCCATTGGAAGACCTGCGGCTTGTTAGCGGAATTGCGGGACGTGCAATTGAGAGGCACTCACATAGTTCCAACCCATGGCGAAACCCCAGGAAGGATCGATGAAGCGAGTAGAGTACGTGTAGAAACCACCAGAGACGGGATACATGATAGCGAGCTCACCAAGAGCGTGGACGACGTTGAAGATCATGACACCAGCGATACTGAAGCAGAGGAAGACGGAGCCGGGACCACCCTTGGTGAGGGCGCCTCCAGAACCGACGAAGAAACCGGCACCGATGGAACCACCAATGGCAATCATGTGCAGATGGCGCTTCTTCATGGAGCGATCGAGCTCGACGACACCAGTACCCCAATCACCTGTGGGAGTCTCATGTTAGGGCACAGTCATTGATTGCGCTGCGATATGCGACGGCTACTTACGACGCTGGAACGAGCGCAGGTTGAGACCATTGCGGGTCATAAAGTCCTTCTCGCGAAAGTCCTCAGGGATGTGGTCGACCTGGGCAGACTCCTTCTCGGGATCATGGCTGAGCGACGGGGGCGTGACGGGGCCCACGTCGAGGGCGGCGTCCTTGGTGGTCATGGCGAAAGGACGGACGGACTCAATGGCAGAGCAAGAGAAGAAGAATTGACGCTGGCGAAGCGCAAAAAGTGCAAGGCTTGTGAGAGACCTAGCACAGAGGAGAAACAGAGGGGAATGATCAACATGCAGAGGAAAACAGCGGGCGGGACGGGCGACACTTTATCTAGGACCGGCACCAGGGTCCCGCCGTTCCATCCATGCCCTCGGTCGTGCAATGCAATGTACAGTACCACGGTAGCGTAGCAGTGGCACGCGAAGGCAAAACAGGCAGGAGGAGGGTATTCTACGATCCTCCCAAGCAAGAGGCAGAGCTAGGGGTGCCAAGCACGGCGAGACAACAGCCAGAGGTGGTAGCACCATGTGAGTGCCAAGAGGGATATGCAGCAGCCGTATCAGACGAGATAGGGAGGAGACGACGAGGCCCCCAAAAGGTCCCCCTCCTTCTCGAGCGCCCAAAAGCTTCTATTGAGGCTCGACGGGGTGAGGCGAGTCTTGGCTGCGCTGGAGCTTCCGAGTCATCCAGGGATGGGCGTTGGTTGTCTTGCATCTGCAACAAAAGAGCACAAAGAGCATCAAGAAGAGGACGAGAAAACAACAGTTAGCACCCTCCCCCCCGGCAGCCTCGATCAACGGCTTAAAACGCCTCCTACGCCAGCGGCAGCGGAAGCGTTGTCCTCTCTCCCCACACACACGCACTTGTCTCCCTTCGCAGAGCAATTCCCAGTTTGTGTCCGTCTCTCCCTCACGATCCGAAGCTGGGGGGGATATGTTTGTCTCTAACTGGCCAGCTCTACGCACCGGGGTCCCCGCACTCGTCTCCCAGGCGGCGGTGCTGGGTGAGCTATCGCTGCTTATCTCGCTTCGACGCGTGACCCTATCTGAGCCGGGCCCGACGGGGTTGCTACTGAGAAGGGAAGGTGTTTGGATCGATCGCCGAGGGGGAGGGGGCCTGTTCGGACTGGGGGGTCCGACTTGGCACTTTTGGGAGAAGTGCGGTGCCCCTAACGCCTGTCTCTGTCTTCTTATTAAGTGGCGCTTTGGGGGAGGGCCAATCCGAGGGGCAGACTAATCATGAAGCTTAAAAGACGGTTAAAAAATGTACGAGCTGATGACGGACGGGGGGGGGTTGAGGTGGTGGTGGTGCACGGAAATGTCCTTGTGCACACGGGGGTTGAGTTTCACTCTGTTTAGTGGCGATGCTGTTCTCAGTGGCAGGTTACAGTGGACTGCACGCCAAATGATTCGCCTCACTGTAGACGCGCCGGACAGACAGGACGAGTCCGAACTGTCAGAACCCGACGACATGGGCCGCCGCGTAGACGCGCGGACGTTCCCCGATACAGTTGCAAGTCCTTGGGCTTGGGTATTTTTGGAGTTCATCTCTCTCAAGTTGGAAGGTAGAATCACATTCTCGACTCTGGCCATGTCTTGGCCCGCGAACAGCTTCATCATTTCACGAGAGCAAATGAGGTAGGTAGGTACCTGAACCAACAACTCTCAGACTCCCCTCTGCAACTCGTAAAGCCCGTCGCCAACCGCATGCGCTATTGACGGTGCCTCGGCTCACTCCAAGCCACAACGGTTGACGGTCATCTCATTCTTGTCTCGCGGCTGTCGCAGAATCGCCCCATCAGATTGCCGCCGCCGCACAGAGTACCGGCCTGTCCGTGTTGCCAGATGTCGAGATAAGGTCCCTGCAACTCATTGATGGATCTGGGGAACGGCGGGTCGTTATTATGGATACGGAGTGGGAACAGGTCGTTATCGCAAGTTGTTATGACAGAGACCATGTCGGAGGCCGACAGAGTCTCAAGTGCCGGTAGAGTTGAGTTCCACTCAGAGGAACGTGCCATCTTGTGCCACCACCGGCCGAGAGAGAGACAGCATTGCGGCCAAGACAAAACAAGACAAAACAAGCAGCAGCGCCGCATGCAGCACAATTCGGGAGCTGCGGCTGAGCATCGCATCCATGCGAGGAACGACGGGAGAACTTCTTTAGCACGTCTTGGGATTTCTGCTAGCAAAAGATCATTCCTCTGCCTCGCCCCCGGCAATCTCTTGGCGGTTGGACGCTCTCTCCTCTCACCGGCCAACAACGACTTGTCACGAGGACCCCGGTCGCAGACACGATTGTCCCTCTTGCTCTCACTCGTTGGTTGCGAATCCGCCGGTGGACCACGGCCTCTTGGCAATAAAGGCAGAGCAATAAAAAAGGCCCCAAACAGGCAAGTCGGGCGGTCATCACCATCCCCCGTCAGACCACGGACAGGCCAATGGCGTCGCGACCCATGATAATGTGATTTGGCCGTCGGATGCGTGCCCCGACCGTTGGGGAGATGCCACCTTTGACTCGGTCGATGGCGAGCCCTGGCAATTGGCCCAGTGCAAAAGCCTATTACTAATAGTTATCGAGGGTATCGCCAGAGAACCTGGGGAAGGCCGGAAAGCTTGCGGGGGAAAAGGCCCGCTCCCTGTCGAGCCAAAAAGGACGGACCCAATGCTCTGGTCATGGCCGGCCATCTTACCTGCCTTTTACGTGAAAAAAGATCGATCAAGTAAAGATGCTGTAATTGAGCCAAGACCGTGGTTGCCCGTCGGATACTTCCCTCTTGAGATGCGAGATACCGGTGCTCCCGCGCCCAGTCCCCCTCCACCGGCGGCACACACCAGGTCTGACACGGTCGGAATCAAGGGGAATCCCTGGCTAGCCCAAACCATAACCCAAACAAAGGTGCCTCCGGCCGCTGATCATTCAACATGGATGCCAGCTGCTAGTAATCACTACTGTAGAGGTGTGGTGGCTCTAAATCCCACCTTAATTTGTTCTGGAAGCCTTGGGAAGACGCGGCACAGTCAGACCAATGCATGGGAAACGCGCGGTTGCAGCCGAATAAGCAAGCTCTCAGTTATCTACGGCTGCACAACAGAGGCTGTCCCCCGAGATTGGGGGACTAGGGTATCCTAAGCTCCTTTTCCTTCTCGTTGTCTTCGAACGGCGACTCGGAGCGGTCCGCCGCTATTACCTCTCTGCCTCGTATTTGTGCCCATACCGTCTTGTAAACTGGCTTCATGAAGAGCGCGTCCATCTCCTCGAGTGTTTTTCCTGCAACATTGTTAGCATATCGATACTTGAGACAAACATCAGCACGCGGCTCAACATACCCTTCGTCTCCGGCACAAAGAATGCCGCCCAGATGCCCATGCACACCAGAATCGCGCTGAAAAAGAAATACGCTCCGTATCCCAGATCCGAAATCATATAAGGCGTCGATCGAGCGATGATGAATGATCCCAACCACGTGTCGGCCGTCGTGAGCGCCACGCACAGCATACGGATATCCAGAGGAAAGATCTCGGACGCGTACGTCCACGTGATGCCCTGCCAAGTCGCGCAGATGATGACAGCGTTGATGTAGACGCACACGATAGCGAGGTAGCCCCAGCCATCACGGTTAATGACTCCGGCGGCGGCGGCAGCAGCTGGGTCGGCCTCCATGACGTAGCCTCCAATGTACCACATGGGGATGCAGCCAAGAGCAGCGCCCCAGATCAAGCCTTTGCGGCGTCCAACCTTTTCGACGACCCAGAAGGTGAAGAGGAACATGCCAAGCGTCTTGGCGATGCCGTAGAAGCCCGTCGAGAAGAGCCTCAACGACGTACCCGAAACACCGAGACTCTCAAAGATGCGGGGGGCGTAGTAGGTGATGATGTTGACTCCGGTAAAGCTCTGCAGGAACATGAGGGCCAGACCGATGCCCATGCGGTTGCGGACGCCCTTCTGGAACAGCTTCATAAACTGCTGCTTCTTGCTCATCTTGTTGGTACTACGCTCCTCCACCTGCGCTCTGATGTCGCCCATCTCGCGGCGGATGTACTCGTGACTAGGCTCGAGACCTCGAATCTTGCAGAGAATCTTTTCGCAGGCCTCAAAGTGGTCACCACGGGCGAGCCATCGAGGAGACTCGGGACACCAGAACATGCCGAGGCAGAGCCCAACGCCAGGAACAAGCTGCAGAGCCAGAGGGATAATCCACTGCGTCTTGGAGTTGACGTCAATAGTGCGGTCAGTAGCATAGTTGATCCAGAAGCCCAGCATACCGCCTCCCTGCGAAGCAATTTCAAAGATACCGACGAGACGGCCACGAATCGACGGAGGGGCTGTTTCTGCAATGTAGACGGGGACAGTGAGAGAGGAGGCACCGATGCCGAGTCCAGCTACGGCTCGGCCTCCAATAACCATGTTCATGTTTCCGTTGGCGGCGGTCATGAGGGTGCCGCCGAGCAAGAAGATGAGGGAGGCGCACATGATGGTCTTTCTGCGACCCCATTTCTCTGCGATGGGGAAGGTGAGCAGAGCACCAAAGAAGCAGCCGGCCTAGGACAACAGTATTAGATGACCAAGCTGCTATGAGCCAAGCATTTGTGTAGGGTAGTACCTGGAACGTGGAAACAATGTTTCCCTGGATAGTATCACGCTCCGTCTTCTCGAGGTCAAGGAGATCGAAATCTCGGATGAAAGAGTCTAGGGCCATGGTGCCCCCGATCACAGCAGTGTCATAGCTTCACAGATCCATGTTAGAAGACGACGGTTTGAAGATATTTTAGAGTTCTCACCCCACTGGCACTCGGTTAGCATCACATCCCACGAGTATTAGGACAAGGCTGGGGACTCACTAGCAAGAGCAGACATGCTGGCCACCAAGGCGATTAGGTGGATTCGCCAGTTCCGCACCTCAGGCGGATCATTGGTGCCCGACGCATGAGTGTTAAAGCCCATAGGTTATTCTGGTAAAGACGAGAAGAGCGCGAAGCTGGAAAGCGGTTTTTGGTTTTTGTAGAGTTTTAAGTTGCGAGACGCAGTGATAAGACGATACACGAGCAAAAGTGTGTCTTGTCCTTCCCCAATCTTCGGGGGGGCCGAGGCCTTTTCTACTTTTTTGTTCATACAGGACATCACAGGGTCTGTAAAAACGGGCATGATCCACGGCTGTTGCACCCCGATTCCCTGCTTCCCCGGGTTCCCCACGGGGAAGAGCAGGTTGGACTTGTTCAACCCCATGGTCGTCCCCTCTGTTTAGGGTGGGCTGGTGTTGCGCCCGTCGGCGTATTACCTGTAAGCATCAGCGCACTGGTGGAGATGCCAAGAGCCATGGTGAGGGGATCGGCAGGCTGTTGTTGGTAAAGGGCATATTTGCGTTACATGCGTGTCTTGACGAGTGCTACTTAAGAACGTGACATCTCCAAGGCCCAGACAACTCCAGCACCTGTAATAACTCAGTAACCACCTCTGTCACGCTCAGAGTACATAACGGAATCCTCGAACCAGTATTCTCCGCGTCAAGTCGGACGTTTGTCGCGAGAGGCCATGACTCGCAGGCTGGGATCCAGGGTATATGGCGGGGGATTTCTCGGTGTAGACTCCGCCGAAGGAGGGAGCAAAAGCCCAGAGATCTACGCGCCGGGCCGCTGATTTAGGACTACTGGCTGCCGAAGCCAAGAATTAGGGTTGAACACTGCGGCACTTTGCTATGCAAGAAAGCCTACAAGTGAACCGTGGTCAACTGTGGCGTCCGGGGTGGCCCCGAGTCGGAGAACAGAATTGCCCTCCGACCCCGCTCCGTCTCCAATTCATCTTGGGCTGATGTTGCACCAGAAACGTTCGATTCAAACCAGAAGGGATTAGAGCAGCCGAATTGGCTCCCTGGTGGCCGCACCGCGAGGCATTTTTATTCGTGTTCACGCGGGCACGTTTACTGTTGCGTCGAAGGATTACAAGTGGACTCTCCGACCCCCCGGGCATTGGTTTCCGTTACTAACAGCCAAGGACGAACCTGGATCTGCACACACGACTGATTGTTTCATGCTCGGTCGCTGTCATGACTGGCTCATTCTGCATAGGACCCTTGGGGATTCATCTTGGAGATCTGTCTTGGGAGTCATCGTCTCGAGTGCCAGATCGGAAAAGCCCGGATGCAATCCCAAGGATCGTCCAGACGTGGTCCATCTGGAACTGTCTGTTTGTAATGGACCTCTGCTCACTGTCTGGACCCTGCCCGCTTATGGCACTGCCCTGGATGAATTAAGCTTAATTCTCTCAACGCGACTCTGCTCCACTAGGTTAAATGTCTTTTGACCGAGTCATGGTCGTTAGCCTCACTTTGACTGGCAGTCACATAACTACATGTTGTGATCTCTATATGCTCAGTTGTTGACTGCTTCTGTAGTTTCTCGAGACAACATTCTCGGCTTCAGACTCAATGCTTCCAGCACATTAGCCGAGGACCGGAACCGGCGTCAGATCGTGGTAGCATCGACGAAAACCAGCACCCAAAACTGTGGATATATTCGAGTCAAGCATTCATCATGAAGCCTGTAATGTGACACAAGCTAGCCCGTTCCCCATGGTGGCTGTGCACATGTCGTCTCAGTAAACTCTTGGCCCTCTCCATCCCCAACCGTGCGGCGTGTGTGTGCGTGTGGGGATGGAGATAGCTTCGGCGGATCGGCGTTTTCGGACGAGACTACCCCGCACAGCTGTCCGTTTCCTCTGGGGCATCTCATCTCGTCCCCGGATTTAGAGAACGCTCTCTCGGTTCTTCATCTCCGCCTGCCACACCTCAATCTCCTTTTGCTCGGCCGCTCTGCTCACCATGACGACATATCAGATCCAGACCGTCGACAATCGAGTCCGCGGGCGCCTCGCTCTCGTAACCGGAGCAAGGTGGGTAACCCCTCATCCCCATCCATGTAGGCCAAGCTAACATCCACACATTGGAGGGATTGGCTCCGCATGTGCTAGGGCCCTAGCCGCCGAGGGCTGCGACGTTGCCCTACATTATTCCTCGAGTGAGGTATGGTTGTGTGCTCTTGGCCAAGACCTTTAGTGGCTCACGTTTCACAGGAGAAGGCGGAGAAGCTGGCGAGTGAGCTTCGAGGGCTATATCAAGGACAGCACTTTTTCTGTGTTGCTGCAGATCTCTCTAATCGTGAAGCGACGAGGGCTCTGGTCCCAAGTGTTCTGAGTCATGATGAGGTCGCTGGAAGGCATTCCGCGGTGTCAATTCTTGTTGCCAACGCTGGCGTGGGCAAACGCATTCGTGACATCCAGAACATCGAGGAAGATGACTGGGATGAAGTGATGGAAGTCAACGCCCGGAGCCAGTTTGCCGTCACCAAGGCCTGTTTACCAGGAATGCGTGCCCAGCACTGGGGACGTGTCATCCTTGTCGGAAGCATCGCTAGCCGTGGTGGTGGCATCAATGGATGCCATTACGCGGCCACCAAGGGAGCACTTAGGCACGTCCAGCTTGCAACAATGCATTCAACACATGCTAACATTGACTCCAGCTCGATGGGCCAGAATCTAGCGACTGTGCTCGCCTCAGAGGGGGTAACAGTGAACATTGTAAGAGTATTTCAACGCCTCTTTGACTTGTCCATACTAATCTTTATTCAGGTCTTGCCTGCCTTGATCGGATCCACAGGCATGATACCAACTCCCAAGTCACAGTATGAACTCTAGGAAATGAGGAATCTTTACTGACCCTGGATACAGGACCTGGCAAAGCAACACCGACATGGAGGCCTTGAGAGAGCAAGATCCAGGGCTGGCCATTGCAGCTAGTATTCCTGTACACCGACTAGGAGAACCAGAGGAAGTCTCAAATATTGTCGTAATGTAAGTGCTTCAATTCGTCTCACTGGGTGGATTGCTCACATGCGTCAAGGATGGCAAAGACGGGCTATCTAACGGGCCAGGAGATTCTTCTCGCAGGAGGTCTTAGGTAAGGAGTAGATGATAAAAGCTCTATATCCGAAAGGTAGTTTTGCTTGGACAAGAGAATTTGGCACTTCTGATCGTTACTCTTGTCAACTAGTAATTTCGACGGAGTACTTGCTAAAGCAGCCACTTCAACAGAATAAGCAGCCTCATGTCGGCCAAGAAATTTATAATAAAGTCAGACCGCTTTATTCCCGGTCTTAGTAGGTATTGGCATGTGCACCTCATCAGGATGCGGTATGGCCGTACCAACCCTTGACCAGTTCCCCAACCCAACTCCGCATCGAAGGGTCTAGCTCAATCAATGCCAAGATGGAGAAAATTCTTGGCCTTCTGATGAATATTCTACAGGTTCATTCCGTGTTGAACTTTGTAAAGTGTCCGATTGCAACCATTTGATTGTCATGAAACCCTGGCTTCACGACTCGGCCCTCCCCCAGGTCGATCGAGCGACATCAAGGGCCTCTGTACTTCAATACCACAGTAGGGTTAGTATCCGAGACATTAAGCATGTGACCGATCTGAACAGCCCAGCCATGTTTAGACAAGAGCCACATAGGGCACGCCGCATATCCAAAAGACAACTGAAGTAATGCTAGATCAGTCCTACGGGTAT
Source organism: Fusarium sp. JS1030 (assembly GCA_000966855.1). Classification (NCBI taxonomy): domain Eukaryota; kingdom Fungi; phylum Ascomycota; class Sordariomycetes; order Hypocreales; family Nectriaceae; genus Fusarium; species Fusarium sp. JS1030. Next base: position 209,151 of record JWIW01000003.1, read on the forward strand.
ACCCAACCTACAAGTCAACTTTTTAGTCTAGCTTGAGCAGAGGACGAGCTGCCAGTCACCTTGTCCTACCTACCCGTCTATGTATGGACGCGAGACTTGCCGTTCCTCGTTAGCAACAACAATGGCACTTGTGGGACAGAAAATAAGGAAACTTCGATAGACTAAATCCTAAGCCACAGATGTTTCGCAAGTCAAGACTTCTTTTAACCGCATGTAGCTGCTTGATAACTAGATGTGGCCGGCTGAAAGTCGAGACTATTGGCTTTTAGTGGAGATGGAGCAATATTTCGGGGCACATGCTCCGCATTGAACCTCTCTTCGACCTTCCAGCAAGCCCTGTCTCTTCGACGCCGCTGGCTGTCTCAGTTGAGCCCGCCACCTTCGGTCTGGCCAGAGGTCATCTAAACCACTGAAATCCGATTAGGGCAATCTTATTGCGCATTTCATGCCTCCTGCCCAAGAAACTATTGGAAACGTACTGCTTTGGGGTGGATAACTTGGGTTTATCGTACGATGCAGAGTGCATATGGCCTTGATTGTGGCGGCTGATGCCAATGTTTGCTTGTCGGCGTATACGCAAGTCTACTATGCACATTGAAGTACAAGTTTTATAAATACAGCTAGAGTTTGCATTCCTAATCACTCAAATATACCCATCTGTCACTGAGAACTTGAACCAAAACACTCATCACTATTCTCTCGTCCCAATTCTTCACGTACTACTCAATCCCGAGATGGCACCTATCACCATTCGCGGCAATACCTTGGACCCTGCCAAGCCACCGGCTGGTCTGAATCTTACCCAGAAGACTGCCAACAAAAGCTACATCCTTATCCAGTTGAAAGAGGAGTTGTCACAAGACGGGATTGACTCCCTCCGTACCCGCGATGTGACCGTCATCAAGAAGGTGGACAAGTACACCTGGATGTGCCATTCCCCTGCACCAAACTTTGACAAATTCAAATCGCTTCCTTTTATTCAGTCGGTGCTTGAATATCTCCCCTTCTTCAAGATTCGTGATAGTCTCAAGCAGCGAATTACCAAGAGTAAGTAGTCAAGCACTAGATCTACGGTGTCTTTCTAATCCATGTTTCTTAGGTGGAGCGAATGATCTGTACCACGTAGGATTTGCTCTGCACTCTTATTACCGCACCAAACAACAAACAGACGACATCCTCCAGCAGGTTATCAAGATCGTCAAAGATGCGGCTTCAGCGGCACCGGGAGCCCCGGCGCCTCCAACCCCCTACAAGGTCATCAGCTCGGGGGGCGGCATCATCGAAATTGACATTGCTGCACGACACCTGGAAGCCATCGCTGCGATTGACGCTGTGGAAGCTATCGAGGAAGTTTATGAGTCGACCTTGCTCAACGACGAAGCCCGAAAGCTCATTGGCATTGAATCTTTCAATGACGCTTTCAAGAAGGTCAAAGAGAACAAAAACAAACAGCCCTTCACTGGCCGTGGTCAAGTTATTGCAGTTGCAGACTCAGGAATAGACCCGGATCATCCCTCTTTTGCGGACAACGCCATTGTTGGGGGAAACGATTACCTCTATAACATGTTCCTCCCCGACAAAAAGTTAACAGATTATCATGGGCATGGAACTCACGTTGCCGCGACAATCGTGGGTCGCAGCTTCACCAGCCAGGGCAAAAATATCATGGGAATAGCGCCAGGAGCCCAGGTAGTCCCCCAAGCATGGCGAGGGGAGGACCATGTCCCTGTTGGCAGCCGAACCGGAAAGAGGCCTGACAACCCCAGGGATCTCTTTGAGAAGCCATACGAGGATCACAACGCCCGTATACATAACAACTCTCACGGTTCAATGGTCAAGGGACCTGACGGTTCTGAGACTCAGCCTCCATATGGTGCCCTTGATGCTGCCGTTGTCGACGAAGCAGTGTGCAAGTATCCTGAACTGCTCATAGTGTTCGCTGCAGGCAACGCAGGCGTAGCCACCACTATTACGTCCCAGATCGGAGCCTACGCTGCAGCTAAGAACTGCATCACAGTGGGTGCTTGCTTCAGCAGCCGGCCTGTTTCGCTTATTAATGATAAGCTGAAGTATGATGAGAGTAACAAGAATCCCCCAACGACTGATCAAGTGCCAAAGTTCAGCAGCAAAGGTCCTACTGTGGAAGGTCGGATCAAGCCCGATTTGGTTGCACCAGGTGTCTCGATTCTGTCAGCATTGTCCTCCAAAATCGGAACAGACACGAGAGAGACGATACCGCCAACTAGAGTGCAGGACTGGCAGAACCGTTATGGTGTCATTGATGCCAAGGGCAAGACCAACACGTCTATGCTTCACAACGGAACATCCAGTAAGTATCACAACCATCCACCACTGGCAAATACTGGCAAATGTGTAACATTACTAACACCGATCGTAAAGTGGCAGCTCCTGTTGTATCAGGCGCCGCGGCTCTCGTTCGCGAGGCGCTCATTGGGGGCGTGGAAAAGAAGCCTACCTCTGCACTTGTCAAAGCTCTCCTCATCCACGGAGCTACGTATCTGGGCGATGACAAAACCCAGTATGGGTATGGCCGACTCAACGTCGAGACTAGCCTTCAGCTAGCCCAGGCTATGCCTGTATCGGGCTTCATACAAGGCACTTTTAAAAAGAAAGACAAGTATCCAGTCAATATCCAGAAGTGGACGACCGACTCCAAGCTCAAGGTGACTCTTGTTTACATCGATGCGCCTGGGGAGCGTATTAACAACCGTGTGTTCCTGAGATACAAGGTTGGTGGCGAGGAAAAGAACACCGCTACAAGCCTGGATACCGTTCAACAGGTGGTAGTAGAGAAGATTGGGTCATCTACTGCACCAGAGGTTTGGGTGGAGGCGGAGCGTTGCATCAGCGATTCTCCCTATGCGATCGTCTGGAGTTTTGAATCTGTCAAATAGGATGGTTCATACGGAGTGTTTCTTACTAAGATATCTAACGATGATCCCTATGATTAGTGTCTCTAGAATCCAGAATGTGCTGATGAAGTTAGGAGTAAGGGACTGGTGAAAACTTGACGCCTGGAAACTATTGGACTTTCTTTATTTAATCGAGAAATGATTCATATCATACTGGTGCCTACGTTCCCACACATGATTTAGGTATTTAGGGTTATCAAGTACTAGCGAAACAATGAGGCGTAGAGTCTATAATCATCATGGCTAGAGGGGTTCAGATTGAGCTTTACGTTTGGAAAGGATAAAAGAAGCATATTTCAATACGTTATAGCTTCCCTAAGATAATACGCAGTGTAAAACGCACACCAGATTATAAGGAAGAGTTTTCTTGAATAATTTTATAAAAAAATAACATTTTACTTATTTTAGGCGCTTAATATCGGCTAAAGAGACGATAACTTCGTCTTGATGAGGCTGGCGTGGAGACGAGAGCGCTTAGTGTTGACGCCCTCGACGCCCTGCCAAATTCAGACGCTGATTCTCTGATGGATCATGCGCCGCAAATTATTCCCACTTGGCGCGGTACTTCTGAACAAACTCCTTCCATGTGATGGGCTTGTCATCCAACAGACTCAAACTCTCGTTGAGGTCAGCACCTCCATAGTAACCGGGGTCCTCCAGCAGCTGCATGTTCTCGGTCATCTCGTCTGCAATGGGAGCAGGGAGGAAAGACTTGAAGGTTTCGGCGGGAACCTGGTTGAAAGTCGCAGGCTTGCCAATGACTTCGGAGAACTCGGCGATGGCCCGAGAGGGGCTGTAGTAGTCTGTAGCAGCGTAGATGCGCTTGCCGAGGACACTGGGGAAATGCTTGATAGCCGCCTTGACAAATTTGCCTGTGTTGCATGTTAGTAGATGCATGCTTTCGTGGTATATTGACTTACCACTATCGCCGCCGGCATCAAAGAGGGGCACCTTGCCGCCCTCGGGAGAAACGGGGAGAACCCAAGAGTAGGAGCCATCCTCGCCCTTCTTGATCTGTGTGAACAAATTGGACATGAAGAATCCAGGCAACACAAAAGTGGCCGGGATGTCGATCTTGCGAATGTATTCTTCAATCTCAGCCTTTCCTTCAAAGTGCTTGATGTGGGTGAATCGGCCACCGCTAATCTTGTTGGTGTTGAGTAGGGACGAGAAGATGAGGTGCTTGACGCCGGCAGCCTTGCAAGCATCAGCAACGGCCTTGCCTTGAGCAATCTCGCCGTTGCCCTTCTCGGTCTCCCAGTAGTTGGTGACGAGGAAGACTGTGTGTGCGTCCTTAACGGCGGGGGCAGCCTGCTCTGCCGTGTTCATATCGGCCTGTAGATATGAGCTTTTGGACAGATTCAAAGGGCAATGGGTGCACGTACAGAGACGACCTCGACGCCCTTGGAGGCGAGGTCCTTGGCAGCGGGCTTAGAGACATCGCGGGTGATGCCGCGAATCTTGAACTCTTTGGATAGAGCGGGGTCGTTGAGGATTGCTCGGACAACAGAGCCACCCTGGTTGCCAGTGGCGCCGAAGACGGTGAGGATCTTGGACATTTTGGAGGTGAAGATGTGATTGTTTTTGAAAGAGGGGTGATTGATTTGTGTGAGACTGAAAGATGCTGTGTTGATGCTGAATGCTATCGGTGCTTGTCCCGCCGAGCGGCCGCCCTTTATATCTACATTACACGGTGGTGATGATTGCACTGGCGACGTGCATACGTAGCACGCCGCAGGCCTACATACGGGCCAAGCGCTAACTACAGGTGGAATTTGCAAGCGTTACCAATCTGAACCCTGAGCAATCATGAGCGAAAAAGGTTTCGGAGAATGCCAAGACCAGCGACATCTCAGCCTTAACAGAGCGGGTGGAGATGGGCCCACGAATCAGGGGCCGCCAGGAATGCCATGGCGCGAAGCTATTCAGGCAGGTGGGTGGATGACAAAGCCTGGGGCATGAACTCAGCGTATCGCAAAGACTTAGTCAGGGCGTCATAACTGGGGCTCGGGGAACCATGAAATGCCGAACCCCAAAGATGACGGCAGGGACGACTTTTTCTGGTTTGATGCATTTGTGACAAGCATGGGACAATGTTGCAGTGCATTTCTCATGGGAATTCATCCATGTTGAAAGGAGAATGCCTGATGAGGCTGCATTTTCGGATCCGTAATGGAATGCCGGCAAATCACGTGCATGCCAGGCAAACCATCACGTGGTCACGGGTCATCCTGCAGACTTCGCCCGTCAGCGCGAGCGCGTAATGCTGCAGCATCGTCTCAAAGAAAACGCACCAAAATGGCATCATCTCCCTCCGACGATGAAAATCCCAAGGAGCACATCGACAGCGAAGAGGAGGAGTCCAGCCAAGATGAAAATGAATCCGACAACGACGACAGCTCCGAGGACTCTGACGATGGAGGCGGCCTGCTCGACACCATGGCCGCCGAGGGCAGCGAAGATGAGTCCAGCGACGAATCTTCAGACGGCGAGGGGGTGAACCGACACTTTGACGAATCCAGCATCACTCATTTTCCGCAATTTTGTCGGTTTCCCATCGAACTGCGCCAGCGCGTCTGGGAATTTTTCTGTCCGGAATTGCGCGCTCGGCATCGCGTTCTCGACTTCGGCATCTCGTATGGAACCGCCAGGCATTCCGACTTGGGAGACCTGCCCGTCTGGACTGTCCGCGATGGCCTGGCACTCGAGGACCAAACCAGGAATCTCCGCACTGTTTTCGCCATTCATCAGGAATCACGCGCCATGGCCGCCAAGGCCTTCCCCCATTCCCTTAGCATCGATGCAGGCGAAGGAGACGCCGTTGTCGCCTTCAACCGTGATACAGATGTGGTCCTGATAAACGGACTCGGCACCCCGCCAAGCAACAGCATCTTTCACCTTGCTGGCTTTGCCAGCGAAATCAAAAAGCTCGCTCTCGGCGGTTGGGAGACGTTGGATGACGTAGACGGGTCAGCTGCTGCTGGCCTCGTGTCAAAGTTTGAGCTTCTAGAAGACTTCTTCATTTGTCTTTCGAGTTCCAACTGCCGGAAAGCCCACATGGCTTGGTGCACGTCTGATCTCGTCAACCACTATCTGACACAGACGTACGAAAAAGAACCCGGTTATGGAGAGGATTTGCAGTTTTTGTACTGCTGGCCTGACCTGGACAATCATCCGGACTTTGCCAAATATCAAATCCGCCGCGAAGTGTGGGACAACTTGCCTGAACCCTTGGATAGCGTCCTTGAGAAGGACCTGGGCGTCAAGGCGTGGCCCATGGTTGTGTTTGAATACGAGCGCGGTCTTCGAAAATACGAGATGCTGCAGACACTCGGCGTCGATGTCAACGATGACGACAGCGAGAGCTCGGACGAATCAGGCGGGGAGGATGAAGATGATGATGGTCCCGACCTAGATGCCTACGAAAGTGACGGTATCGACGACGACGAGATTGTGGAGGACGAATATGAATCTTCGGATGGAGAAGGGATCACTCTGCACAGCGGGCCACTAGAGCCCTCTCACCTGGACGAAGACGCGGCATCAGACGATGGCTCGGGAGCACAGTTCTCCAGCCCAGAGCCAGAAACCGAACAGCCCGACCCTGCACCGAGAGGACGCAAGCGAAGGGTGGTGTCAGATTCTGATGACGAGTCAGATGATGATGTACAGCCTTCAAACAAACGTGCAAGAACCGAACAGGTCGTCTTGTCGGATTCGGAGGATGACGAGAGCCCTGCAACATCACAAGCGAGAAGTCAACCGCGTTCAGCCCGCGTAGTCTTGTCTGATGACGAGGACGACGCATCAGAAGACGAAGCCCCCAAAAGCAAACCAGTCGCAAACTCGGACGCCAGCGACCAAGAGAGCGACGAGAGTGAAGACAGCGAGGATGACGAAGACGACGAAGATGAACCACCCGCGCGACTGTCCTTGGCTGAAAGACTCCGGATGCATCGGCAGGAGAATCCAGTCAATGACTCTGAAGACAATGATTCTGAGGACGAAAGAAGCAGCCGGACTGCAGATGTGGACAGTGAAGACGACGAGAACTCTGGAAACCCGTTCATGAGCAACATGGCGGACGAGTCAGACGGAGAAGGGGAGGGCTTCTACGAGGACGATGATTAACGCGCTTTCCATGACAAGCCTGGATATATATTAGCTCATTCTTTCAGACGCATGTCCCTTTTAATCTACTACCAGAGCCTTTAATACAACCTAGAAGCCCGTATCCAGCGATGGACCTATAGACATTTCCCACTCGCCAGAAGCGTGACATACTGCTCGATCCTCCGCTGCCTCGTCTCAGGCTTCTTGGCCGTCTCCAGGCGCTGCAGAAAAGAGTACCTCTGCGTCCTGTTGATGGTCTTGAAGAAGTCGCCCGCAGCCTCGTTGTCGTCGAGGGCCGCCTGAAAGTCCTTGGGCACGTCGGCGTTACTGGACGAAGAGTACGCCCGCTCCCAGCGCCCATCAGCCATGGCGGCGTCAATCTCGGCCTGGCCCGCGGGCCGCATCCGGCCAGAGTCGATGAGCGGCGCGACCTTGTTGACGTTGCGCTTCGACCAGAGACTGCCTCTGCGACGCGGCGTGAAGCGCTGGGTAAAGTGCTGCGCGTCGTGGGCCTTGCGCTGACCGTCGATCCATCCAAAGCACAGCGCCACGTCCAGAGCTTGGTCGTAGGTGACGGACGTGACGCCCGAGTCCTTCTTTGCGATGCGGAGCCAGAGACCCGTGTTTGTCGCGTGGTTGTCGTCGAGCCACGACTCCCACGCGGCCGGAGTGTCGAAGAGCTGGCTTTCCAGATCGGGGACACGCGTTGCGGGGGTGGGGGCGCGTATTCGGGTTAATCGCTTTGCGGTGGATCTTGTCTGTCTCGACATGTTTGTGTATGTTTCACCAGGGTAACTTTCGGGGGAGGGAGAATATGGGCTATGGTTCGATGTTTGCTGCAAGATGAAGCTGACATGTTGAGGCATCACGCTAGAGACATGACACGCTAATCCGAAACAAAGACATCCTTGTAGCTACAGCGTGCATGTGAAGGCATGTCGTACAAAGAGTGTGCATCACGAAATATTACCGAATTTATTAGTTGCATTTTTGAGACGTAGACTGGGCTACAAGGCGTAGAAAGTGAAGACAAAGATTTGTGATTGAACGATGTAGGGTAGCCAAGTAACAACTTCCAGATCTCGGTGAGAACAGCGAGTAATTGCCCTCACGTGACGCCAAACAACGCAAGGATGAAGCCCAAAACAGGTGGATATGGCGGGGGCGAGCCAGTGACAACGCCTCGATTACTCCCTTCGGCGCGTATCAAGACGCGGTCTGAGACGATGCCACCGGCCAAGAGACCATGTCTCCAGTGTAAAGGTGAAGTGCAGCTCTGGGGAATGACGAGCTGGGTGCTGACTGTCGCTGGCAGAGAAGCACGTCAAATGTAAGCACTCTTCAACAGACACGGTGTTTCGGCCGAGGCTGACCGATACAAGGTGACGAAGGAAAACCAAAGTGTCGTCGCTGTCACGTTAGAAATCTTCCGTGTGCTAGACCTGCAAAGAAGACGGTTTTCCGGAACGCGACGACGGCGCCGTTCAACACTAACCAGACTTGGGTGAGTGGTGAGATTAAAGAGTGTAAGTTGTTCTGATATTGCCTACGAGCATGTTTACAAAGAGACTTGATTGACTGTTTGATAGTCTGTGTCAACTCTAGAGCAAGTCAACGTGATGGAAGACCTGGGACAGGTTCAACAGCTGGGACAGATATAATCGAACCAGCACCAGCAGCAAGAGAGGCTGGAGGATTCAACGAGCCGCCGTCATTGAAGAGGACACAAACCTTTCCCGTCCCAAATCCTAACCGACCTATCGAGCCACAGCATCAAGCAGGTGGCTCTCCCAACTATCCGACATCATCTTGGCAACCGGGAACAGGTCGTTCACCTCGCGATGTGACGGGCACATCGAGTGTCTACCTCTCTAATCCCGATCATCCTTCACCTTCCTATGGTCGAAGTAATGAAACAGCGCTTTCACCTCACTCCCAACAACTATATGGTATCGGAGAATCAGCCAAGTTTCCACTAAAGGACCCCCAGGAAGCCTGCCTACTTCGCTACTTTGTCGAAGAGCTGTCGCATTGGGTGATGTTGCTTTAACTAGATGATATATAAAGTTGTACTAACCTGGATTAGTTTGACCTCTGCGACGAAAGGCGGCACTTTCAACTGGTGGTGCCCAAACGAGCCAGACAGCATCCATGTCTGCTGTACGCCATCTTTGCCCTTGCAGCCCGCCATCTGACACGGCTGCCAAAATACAAGACACCACAAGGCATCTTGTATCAAGGACAACTCCTCCCAAAGCTGACACCGCATGATGCGGTCGAGTATACCTTAAAGTGTATTCCGACGCTTCGTGACTTTGACGCCATCCAGGACGACGAGCGATTCGAGAGCATCATCGCCACAGCAGTGATCCTCCGACAATTGGAAGAGATTGACGACGAGGAAGAAGAGGCGCGAAGCGACAACGAGAATGGCGGACCGCGAGCGGAAAAGCAGGTCAACTTTCTCGCCATCATCGATGCAGTCCTGCGAAGCCCACCATCGCAAACCCTCTTTGGACGACGATCACTAATCCAGGCAGCGTACTGGATGGCAGTGCGCCAAGAACTATACCACTCGTTCACAAAGCGACACCCGCCCAAGATGATCCTGGACCCGGAATATGGCCTCGGGGCGTCCAAGGCGAACAAGATCGTGCTGCACACGGCGCAGGTGGCCAAGTGGCGCTGGGCTGACGGGTCTGAGCAAGAGTGGCGTGAGTGAGACGAAACGAGGCACGAGTGTTGAGAGCTGACGTTTTGGCATCTAGTGCGGCTTCAGAAGCAGGGCGAGGTGCTCGAGGAGGAGGCGCTGCGGGAGTATCAGCCCTTCTTTGCGCGGGCGGCGGACAGGTCGAACGGCGAGATATTCCCGACGATATGGTACTCGTCGGTGCTCGAGGTGACGAGCATGCAGCTGTGCATCATAGCCAAGATGGTGCTGATGGCCGAGAATCCGTTTCTGGGGTGAAGTCCGAGTCTGAGTCTGAGTCTGAGGGTTGAAGCTGACAGGACACAGAGGCCACTCAACACCACGCGCCCGCTGGCGAGAGATCGAGAACGAGGTGCGGCAGATGATCCTGGACCTCTGCGGCATCAGCCTGTGCCACCCCGCGTGCCCGCCCGCGCTGGTGCACGCGGCGTTTGGCATGGAGCTGTACGGCGACTTCTTCACAGACCACTACGAGCGTCGGGCGCTGAGGGGCGTCGTGGAAAAGTTTCGAGATGCACGTGCCTGGCCGGTCAAGCACCTATCCAAGATGTTTCAGTAGACACGAAATTAATGAAAGAGATTAATGAACGGGATTAGTATTCATTGAGGCCTTGGCGGGCCGGCATTTGATTGTGAATGGCGGCTTGGCGGCCATTGTTTATGCTATGAAGACAAACTACGGGACGTCTAGCGCATCCATTTCACCGGTGACAGGCAACGCTGGGTTGTCCATCTCGCTTCATGTCTCTTTCAGCTCTTGACAACTGGCTACGGCCCACGTTGTGTCTGTCAGCGGGCCGACGTCTTTCGGCACATCCAGTCCCCTGCATGGGAGACCCTGGGCTAGTCCAGCCAGCCCGGACGGGTTCGTGGGGAAAGATGGGAGACCATTCCGCGTCCGGAATATTCTGCACTAGATCTCGGCCTTTTTTCTAGCCTCTTAAATGGCAATCATAAAAAATGCGTCATTTCCAGTGCATATCTTGTGCCTGAACGCGGGTACGACCCTGGCCCAATGTCGATCTCACCCACAGCGTAATCTCCTGACAGCTCACAAGGAACAAGTTGACTATCTGCCTCGACTGACAGCCGAGGTGGTCAAGGCGGCAACGGCATCTAGATTCTAGTTTTTTGATCGTGATGTGAGAGTCTGGTGATGTGACGACGATGAGAGCGTTTACACAGACACACACACGCACACGCTCTTTGACGATAAGCTGAGTCAGTGAGTCTCCAACGCAGTCAGCGACGGGGAGCGTGCCCTCAACGACTTGGAAGCGAAACCGTCAAGCCCGTTTGACAGAAAAGAAAGCGCCTCAAAGTCAACGTCTGTTGCACAGACAAAGGCCCAAGCCCACAAAGTCGGCGACTGGCTGGTACCAGCAGCACGGTAAGCGTTCGGGCGTGGGATCAAGAAGCTCGCGACCAGCGAACTACGAGACCATGACGACACGACACGACATCTGGCCGATCAGTAACCATCCCCTCGGACCTCGGGTTGAGGGGAGTGCTTTGACAGCTCGCTTGGGAGAGACAAAAACGGATATCGGAGGGCCCGTGATGAGCTCGTTTGGAGACATTGAGATCTTCCTCTTGGGTAGAGGTTTTTGGTGATTGTGCTACCGAGTACGGAGTTAAAGCCTGCGCCGGCGCGTGTGCAAGCGCCTGTCACGAGCGACCCCGGACATTGGACTCGATCGCAACAGGCTAGAGGAGCGGCAGGCTTAGGGTTAGCTCAATCAATGTCATTGTGCGGTTAAAGTGATGATACGGTACGGAAAGAAAAGAGTGCAAATGGGCGGCTGAGAAGCAGCCTCTATCACAGCGGGATGCAATGTAACAGTGCATGCATGGGTTCAACAAACAAACAGTGGACAGTGATGGTCACCTCGTCTATCGTGGCTTGCGACGTGGGGGAGGGGGGATGCTTGCTGAAATGCAACCTGATGGAGAGATTGGCGACAGCTGATTGTCATGTCCTCTTCTTTTCTTTTGCTCTACTGTTACATGGAGATGGAGACGTGGCTCAGCCCCCGGTCCCAGCCTTTCAATCCGACAGAAGGGATGGCCACTGTCCAGCGCATCGTGATGAATCGTGAGTTCTGAGCAACAGAGCAAAAGAAAAATCTCCGGGGGATCTCCCCTCGCACCCCGGTCCATGTGCGAATGAAGCTCTGGCCCGGCGACCACTGCCGCAAGCTTTCCCACACGGCAGCGCCATCAAACCAGGAACCAACGGTGGCCACCTATCGATGGTCAATCACAGTGGGGTTTCAGCTCAAGCCCCGGGCCCTCCCCCTCCGGACGCCTCCCTTGCCGGCCTGGGCTGGGCTGGACGAGCCGCCGCGTGTTGCGGGTGCAAGGGAGACCAAAACATCACGAGTTGGGCTCTGGACAAGACAAACGCAAGGGAGCAAGAGACACAGCATGGCCAACCGCAGGCCTTTTCACACAATTCCTCGGTCGAGACGAGGCTGGGCCCCATTGTGACAACTCGAGACACACAGCTTCTTCAGTTCAACGGGCGCGGCCCAGAGGGCAGACCGTTTGGACTAAACTCTCACCACAGGCAAAACTCTCACTCCTGGTGCGTTAGAGAATTAAGAAACTTTGTGTCTCTTCAATGCCTTGTGCCTTGTTGCCGTGTCTCGGCCGTATTTGCTCAGTCTTCTCATCACAACGGTGAATAGCAATCATTCAACGCCACAGAGCGGTAGAACAACAAAAGCAGTCATTGCGCGTCATGCGCTTCTTATGTGAGCAGTAAAAAAGAGAGAAGCCGCAATTGAGGCCAGCAAAAGAAAAGAAGCAAAAAAAAGGCATGACAGGCCGAGGGCGTTTTTTTCCCGTGGCTTGCGGGTAGACTTTGGCACAGCCAATCTCCCGCTCAGAGCAACCGGGGGCACCCGAAAAGAGGCCTCGTGGTTGGTGCGAATCGTCCCAGAACCTTGCAGATCATTGCCTCGTGTCTCAGAAAAACGCCAGAGAGAAGCAAAATAGCTAGCCACGGCGCCGGCCCTTGCCAGTGACGATCTGCATTTGCGCAAGGGCACCGTCAGGTCGCCTGGGGTCTTGTCCCTTGCCTGCGATGCTCTCTGACCCCGGTCTGAGCGCCGTGAGGGGAGGGATGGAGGGGAGCTGGGGCCTCCTCCGATATATCCATGGTGGTGGTTGACATGTCGGAAGACCAGGATCCACGGGGCAGCCCTGCTCTGTCCAAGCCGCGATCGAGAGTGAATGTGTGTGCGAGTTCAACCCGCTAACCCCATAGAGTAAAATCGAAATCGGGCTCCCGAGTGAGATGCCAAGTTCGGCGCCAGGGGTGGTTGAGTGCGTGTGGTTGAGCTTCTCGTCATCGTCCGCACGCCCATTTCCTCCAGCCCAGTCATTCTGCTCTGCCTGGCCTGTCTCTTGATTGCTAGCTTCTCTCGTGGAGCTGGTCTGGTCTGGGGTCTTGTTCTTCTTTTCTTTTCAACAGACCAGATACATAACCCCATCATCATCTCCGCTTCTCTTCTTTTCCCTTGCCTCGCGCTGCGGAGACACCAACCATCACCACACATTCCTTTTCAAAAACAGACCACCACATACATTCATTCAACTTGTTTCCCTTTTTCCTTCCTCTCTAACCTCTTCCCCCCGTCTCCCCTCAAACATTGATTGTCCTCCCACAGAAAAGGATAACCCGGTTTGATCCTTCCCACGTTTTTCCCTTACTCAACCCCCCAAACCGCTCACAATGGCCGAGTCGGGTACCAATGAGAAGCCCGAGGCGCAGCTCGATGCCCTCGGCGTCTTCTGGATCGTCTTCACCTTTGCCTGGACCTTTATGCTCGCCGGCGGAATGTACTTTCTCTGGGTCCGCCGCGATATGCCTCTGCTCAGAATCCGAGGTCTCCCGCTGTCCTTTGCCGCCATCATCCTCCTCCACCTCTACTGGGGCGCTGTGCAGACCGGCTATGTCTACTTCCCTCTCTGGACGCCAGAGGGCGAGTTCTGGATCATGAGCACCTACTTCCCCTTCGGTATCGCATTGTTTCACGCCTCCAACAGCCGATTCCTCCATGTCGCCAAGCAGCAAAAGGAGCTCTTCGCCATGGACGAAAAGACGCCGCCCAAGGCCCGACGTGGAAAGGCCGGTTCGCTCATTGCTCGCTTCAAGGCGCTCGACTACTCCAAGCAGATCTTGATCACTGTCGGCTCCGGTCTTGTCATCCAGGTATGTTGCGTTGGATATTGAGCTACATCTTTCCTCCATGACTAACACAGCCAACAGCTCATCCTTACCATCACCATGTTTCTCATGTCCAAGAAATTCCACCCATCCTTTGGCATCCCCGGCACTGAGCTGCACCCCGGTTCCGAGGAATACAAAAAGTCTCAGATGGGCAAGGGCTGGGAATGGTGCGTTTCCAGATATCTCACCGAGCAGCATCCGAAATACTGACTCTCAATCTCAGGTGGCCCTCGGTCTTCTGGCAGTTCCTCTGGGCATGGATCATCGCCCCTTACATCCTGTGGCAGGCTCGCGGAATCAACGACACGCAGGGATGGAGGACCCAAACCATTGCCTGCTGCATCGCCAGGTGAGTCCCGTCATCCCTTGAGATCATGTCGACCCCCACGCTGACCGAGACAAACAGTCTTCATGCTACCCCCATGTGGCTCATCGCCCTCTACGTCCCTTCCATGGCTTCCGTTAACCGTGTCTGGATCCCCCCTCAATGGTAAGCCACCTCATCACTGCCCTTGTCCCCCGACTTCCAATGCTCACCGCGCACACAGGCTTGCCATCTCCATCATGGCAATTGAGATCTTTACCGTCTTCCTGCCCTGCTGGGAGGTCATCCGTCACCAAACCCTCCGACAGGAAACCCTCGACTCTATTGCTCAATGGCAGCTCAACAAGAAGGCTGCTAGCAAGGGTGCCAGGTCTGTAGCCACTGGATCCACAACCGTCGCCGTGTCTGCCTTGACTGCTTGGTCAAAAGACGGCTCTGTCAAGAGCAGCGCATCTGGCGAGAGTATCCTTACCATGGAGGCACTCGAGTATGTCCTCGAGCGCAACCCCGAGCCCCTCCAACAATTCTCTGCGCTCCGTGACTTTTCCGGCGAGAACATTGCCTTTTTGCGCGCTGTTGCTGAGTGGAAGTCTTCATTACCACCTGCTGTGCGCGACCCCGAGAAGATCAAGGACGCTGGTGTTCAAGAGCTTGTCCGTGAACGATTCAACAGCGCCCTCCGCATCTACACTGGTTTTGTCAGCTCCCGCGACGCCGAGTTCCAGGTCAACCTCTCCTCGGGAGACCTAAAAAGGCTAGAAGCCGTCTTTGAGGGCTCAGCCCGCATCCTCTACGGCGAGAAGCGCCAGGTCGACCCCGCCACACCCTTCGACTCATTCGCCATGACAACAAAGGTCAAGTCCTCATCAGCATCAACACATGGCTCCGAGACTGGCATCATGGCCGAGTCCATCAACAACGACGACGTGGGACACATCAGCGACAAGGCGCTCTACTGGGGCGACATCCCCGAGGGCTTCGACGCGACCATCTTTGACGATGCCGAGCGCAGCATCAAGTACCTGGTGTTGACCAACACATGGCCCAAGTTTGTCAAGGATCGAAGATGCTCGATCGACTCCAACGATACCCTCGAGGCCGGCAACGGGATCCCCGCCGCCGGCCGTTGAAATGCGTCAGTGAAGCGTGCGATTTGGTTAACCTGTTATGAGATAAGTCTTGAAAGTATGGGAGTTTACGGTTTTGATATGGGACGACTACCTATTACCTTTTTGGGAGGGATCTTGATGCCAATTTTTTAAAATTATTTAATGCAAAATTGAACTGCCACGGCAGTATTTCTTCCTTCATCATATCTTGTGCCCTTGATGTCTCGTTACAGTGCTCACTCCCGTCTCGATCCTCCCGCATCGTCAGCACCATCGGCAAACGATCACTTGGCCCGCCCGGCCCGGTTCCGAAACATTGACAGCCACAGACGGGTTTACGGAAGGATTGTTTCCCCTGATCATGGTTGAGATTAGGTGCGATCTAGCTTCTCGACTGTGGCTGACTGAAAAGGGCGGCTTCCCTGGTGGCGTCGACCCATCCCTGCCGATTCCCAGCTCCCCGGCCCTGCTCGTTTTTTCTTTTCTTCACAAGGGACAAGACGCAAATGCCAGGCCGTCTTATCAAACAAAGCAAATTCTCAATGCAAACTCGCATGCAATCAAACCAGCGTGAGCAAGCTTCCTTGTTGGGATCATGCTGCATAAGCGCCAGGGGTTTTTGCACCTCTCATCAAAACACCGCACATCCACTCGCCGTGGGATGGTACCCACCAATCCCAGGTCTCCGGAGCTGTAATGACTGTCAGGCTATTCTAGTGGTCCCCGAGCCGTCGATCGATTCAA
Source organism: Fusarium sp. JS1030 (assembly GCA_000966855.1). Classification (NCBI taxonomy): domain Eukaryota; kingdom Fungi; phylum Ascomycota; class Sordariomycetes; order Hypocreales; family Nectriaceae; genus Fusarium; species Fusarium sp. JS1030. The sequence continues at coordinate 225,322 of JWIW01000003.1, forward strand.
CCTGAGAACTGACAAAGGCCAACCACGCCTGCGCAAGCTAGCTCGACGCCCTGCCGACGGCCTCTCCGGCGCCGTGAGGTCTTGGATGCTTGTTTAAACAAGGATTTTAGGGTCTATGGCCTGCGCGGATGTGAGCTACACTGCCACGGGGTCCCAAGAAGTGGCTTGCATCAGTTCACCAGGTGAAATGCTGGGCCTCAAGAGACATGAGATTTTCCGAAGCAAAAAGCAAAAGAAGATGCACGCGCTCATGATCATTTCACAAACCCAATTCAAGCGAAGAACTAGTGCAGAGCTAAAGTAATGCGCTTAAATCCATGACGTTTCCTGTTCGTCATCAACGCGTCTTCGTTGGCTCCCGACAGGTTGGTCCACTGGGGCACCGATTCCCGATAAAATTCGTAAATTTTTGCCTTTCATTTCTGCAAGACAATTCTTCAATAACGGACGCTAAACCATGCCGCGAAACCTTCACCCCCGTCGCCGTTAGTGGCACGCGACCAATGATGGTTGGCATGGTCACAAGCCTAAAACCCATGACTTAAAAGTCTTGCCATGTTGTTGAGAGCAGCGACGATCTGCTTCCCAAGAAGAGCCAAAATGCACATCTAGGGTCTGAACTCCGATGCCATGGCAGCTCTTATGACATGGCATATGCGTGCTACTTAATGCTCTGTGCGGTAGCATTGCTAATTCATAGTTCTGATGGGCGGCGCGGCAACGCGGGTGCCGGCTAGATCCACGATTCGCTTTTGCGCTACGAAGAAGATCGGGAATTGGTTCATTTTGGTACTGAAATTAAAAAGCACGCGTCATATTTGGTGACTGCCGGTCTACAGTACTACTATCGAGTTACCATAAAATGGGGCTGCGACCGGGTTGAAGAGAATGACGGGCTTGGGGGCTAGTGACATGCCCCTACTCACGGTGATATGAATTATTCATCGGTCAACTGACCTGTATAGTTATGAACTTGTCATCCTATCCGTTTCCTTGACGTTACTTGTGCCTCGATTCACGGCTTATCCAGTGGAATTTCGTTCTGCCACGTGAAAGGAATCTTGACAATATTCGCCCTTTACCTAGTTTGACACTCAAACGCGTGATTGCGATTACTAAGTAATGAACGAGACGAGTACAGAGTTCTGGGTATTGCGATTAAGACGGGGTAAACTCACATGAAGAGCAAAAGTCACTTGGTATGTATGCCTCACTCTGATCCTGACTCTTGAGTCGCGATCCCTTCGCTACGGTGTCGTCATGATAATGGGAAGGACACGAGATTCCTAGAGTATTACAGAGAAGCATCAACATGGCTTTTAGTTGCGCCATAGCCAAGGCTGTGTCCCGCCGGCGCGGCAAGGGAGGTAATTTTGTACGTCCACTGGTCTATCTCTCAACTGGACACCACTGTCTGCTCTGCACTTTATAGAACATGCCTTCCGGCTGGCTGGTAAGTGCTTGGAAGATTCCTAAAGACAACTGAAGGTTCTATACATGCTTGTCACTTCCGTTTTGCGATTGCGTAAACTCTTGACAACAGCGAAGTTGCTGTTTCCCTCCTAGGGACGCGTGCACTGGCAGATCATCGTGCATATTGCCAGTTCAATTGACGAAAGTGACGGACTTAAAATCATGATACTGTGACTTGGAAGCAATAATGCTTGAGCCTGGATGAAACTTGTGAGTGCATCAAACTTGATTCGGGATGCAACCTAGCATCTATTCCTCGGACATAAGTAGGGTTTAGGGCCAGATATAGAACGGCAGCGAAACTCATAGGCCCTAAAAAAAGATATAAGGGATCGGCATCAGTATCGCAGCTATCTATTTTCTGGTAGGAGCCCTTCTTCTTTAGACTTTAGGAAGTAAAGAGTAAGTGAATTTCACTGGGTTAAGCTGACCTAGTGAGATTTACTGAGATTGACGAGCTCTTTTTACTTAGAAAGGAGTAATTATAGAGTAAACTAACCGTTATAGAAGAGGCTGTTATATGAGGTATATTGGCTTGCTGATTAAAGTTGTATATCTATGGTTAGTGCATTTTTATACGGCTATGCGGGCCTAAGTGAGTTTTGCTGCTGTTCTGTATCTGGCCCTTATTATTATTAAAACGCAACTTATTGTTATCCAATCCCCGAGTAGCTCAGCTGGAAGAGCGTTCGGCTGTAACTGCCTCTTTCGTTACCGAAAGGTCACCTGTTCGAGCCAGGTCTCGGGGAAACAATTGTTTCTTTTTGCGATTCTTATCAATTTTTTGTCCATCTAAAATAGTCCTTGTCCCTGTTCTTCTTGTTATTCTCTATTTTTTTTTTTCACATCTGGTGGATGTTGAACAAATAAGATCGCATAGAAGTTGTCTCGAGATGGACCTGTCCTCTCATGGGCAAGGTATCTACAATGCGCGAATAATCCACCACCGATTGCCATCAAGCCATGACACGAACGGGTATCTTGATCAAAACTCATCATTCCTTCAAACAAACCGTCTCTCCCATCTCAGTATCTTCCTCAATCACCACCACCTCCTCCTCCGCCGCCGCCGCCGCCGTCCCCTCCACCATCACCCCCGCCACCATCTCCATCGAACCAGCCACCGTCGTATGCCCAGATCCATCCACCACCGTGGTCGCGTCGCCTCTTCTTGAGTTTTTGGCTCTTGAGTTTTTGGCGTTTGAAACTTGAAGCGTCGGTGAATACAAGGCGCCCGTCAATCTCGTAGAGGTTGAACACGGGCTCCTCCTTCTTTGGCTGCTCCTTGTTTCGCAGCTTGTGCCCGAATGGGAGACACATTTTGAAGGCAACGCCCTTGGGGGAATATTTGGTAATGAGATTCTCAGTTGAATGAGAGAAAAATGGCCAAGTTTCAAGGTGAGAGTATGATATGATCAATACCAGCTGAGGAATGCACACGGCGACGTGCGCGGTTAATATTGTTTCGGCCAAGAGTTGGTACCCCTGCAGGGCTGACCAGCTGATCAATGAGGCAGACTAGCCCGCTCACGCGCCTCGACCACAGGTGATTCATGTCTTCAACCATAACTCTAATATTGTTGAATCTGCGCATTTTTGATACTAATACCCTTGAACTGGTCCTCTGCTCAACGAAACCTGGACATCGCACATGTAGGATCCTCGAGCAGATTGCACACGACTCTCAGCCTGCGCATAGTGGTCTGCTACCTGGACTTGAGCCCGGAACCTGGCTAGAGTGTCACTTGATACTCCAGAGACATGATCTAGTTTGTCTGGTTTCTTCTCGAGTGCACTCAAGCCCAGCCTGCTATACTTTTCTTGCGGTCGTAGAGACAGCGTCAAGCAGAAATAAGCCCCGGACATTGGAATCTTGAAGGCCACAGCTGCCTTGATCTCATCTGGACCCGCCCTCGGCAGTGTCATTGTGACGCTTCGAGTAGCTTCGTCGTGGCGCCATGAAGCAGCAGGGTAATACTCAACAGGCTCGACGGATGGCCAGTAGTGCACTAGACAAAACGTCATGGCCCCTTCTCTCTGCGAAAACCCGTTCCTCTTGGCCAAGAAGATGGTGGGCGGCTTGGAATTGTACGTCCGCAACGGCACAGAGATGGGAGCCGAGCGCGTGCGGCTGTATTGCTGTGAGTCCTTGGAGGTACGCACGAGAGGGATTCCCACCGCCGAGGCAGCGCTGCCGTTTGAGAAGCACGAGAGCAGCCCGAGTGGCTGTCCGCGGTTGTTGCTCTGTTCGACGACGGGTAGACCAAGCTGGATGCCCTTGTTGGTGATGGCGGCCGGGACACCAGAGCTAGGATGCGGTTTGTAGTCGGAACTGTTTGTGAAATAGGATGGATGAGGCGCGAAAGCTCCGATGGACGAAAAAGCGGAAGGGACCGAGGATGAATCCCAGGCAAAGATGGTGTGGTCGTCATACTCTTTCAAAATCTCCTCCTGCAACCGGATGAAGGCTCGTTCGCCTTCGCCGTAGAGCATGGTCATGTTGATGTCGAAAATTCCTAGGAGACAATAGGCAATATCCTCCAGCCGTGTTGTCTGCCTGCTTGACGCCCACGACATCTTTTGACAGACACTAGCCGCCGAAAGATCACCAAACTGCAGAGTCTCGAGATCAATATTTGTCCTCTCTGAGATCCGGGCGCCCAGCTCAACCTTGGTCCCGATGAAGTGCCAGTTTTTGTCAAAGAAATCAACCGTTGCTGGCGCCAAGAGCTCCTGAAGTGTCCAGCCCCTGGTGAACCATCGAGACTTTTCGAATTCATCGCCAAGCGGCCCAAACTCTTCTTTTTCGACGTCTTCAAGGTACGCGAAGCAGCACTGAGATTGCTGGTACCAGCGGAACATGGCGTTGATGGCCTCGGAGAGCTCGGCGCTGCTGGTCTTGTCGATGCAGCACGTGTCGACCCAGACATAGTCTATCGGCTGGGAGTAGTGCTTGACAACTGTTTTGCAAAAGTTGACAATCTTGATCCATCCGGACTTTTGCTCGAGGCCATCGCGGTCGAGGTCTTGGAGCGCGACTTCCCCGGGACCCCATGTGTGGGACAAGATGGCGTATGGAGGGACATCTCCAAGAAAAGTCTCCAACTTTAACGTTTTGATATTTAGGAGACGCATTATGGCGCTTGAATGGCCGCAAGTGTGGTCGAGTGAGTGGTGATAGGTTCAGCCTCTACCTTGTCAGCTTGACGAGGCGTGTGAGACTTGAGTGCCAAGTCACGTGTGCCCTGGCTTGAAAATGCCATGGAACCCATTTCCAGGGCTGAATTTCTAGCCAGGTTGCCGCTGTTGGATGGCAGATGAGGGGGCTGAGTCGGGCTGTTTGCTAGTTCCTGGGGCCACTCTGCCTCCTCACTGGAGCGAGCTGGGCTGGCGAACCACAGGCCGCCTTGGGCTGACGTGCGCAGCTGCGCATCTGCGCATCCCAGGCGGCTTCATAAGTAGACTCGCCCCTTGACCGAATGGTCGCATGCTCATTGTCTCAATCGGGCCGCACTAGAATTATACAACACTATACGATCCCTTTATACTCTGATACACAATGTCGGTCTGTTCCGTCGGCAGCCATGGCAGCATTGCCAGCAACGCCAGCGGGCACTATGCGACCATCTCGGCTCGGATCCCAGCTGCCACACCCTACAACTTCTCTAACCGAAGTTATAATTCCCCTCCGAGCCCAGTTCCTCTGCCGCCACCGCAGTACCTAGTGGATTATTGGTCAGCCAGGCCGGCAGATGGCCCTTCCGTAGCTCCTGTTCGTCCGCAGCCGAGCCCGCCAATGAGGCCGATACCATCGGTTGCCGAAATGGTTGCCGAAGTATGTGACCCGACAGTCAGAAGGAATCGACGGTCAATCCACTACACGGAACGCCAGCTAGACAGGTATCACTCTTGCGATGAGCTGCTGGAATTGAACAAAGATAAGCTTTTGGCTAAATGCCTCACTGCCGACGACATAGATAAACTCCAGCGACAAGTTGGCAGGAGAATCGGGTCAACCGAAAGGATGAGGAGGTATTGGGAGAGTAAAATCGTAAGAAGGAGGCACAAACTGACCGAGTCATCCCTGGAAGCCCTCAATCAGGAGATTCATTTATCTCCCGAGACACCTACCACTACCCTAGACCGTTGGCTGCACAAATCAACTGCGTGTAGGGTGCTGCAAAGCTCGCTTATCTCCAAAGTCTGTCCCATCGCATCTGATCACGACTATGAGGCGGTTATTGCTGAAGGGGCAGCTGTGCAGTTACCGGGGCCCCGGAACCGGGACGCTGTCAAGACTCCCCGACGCAGTCTGTGCGACTCGGTGCAGCCCTGGCGACCGGATGAAACCCCCAGACCCAAGGCCAAATCGGAAGCAGATGCCAACAACACTTTTGCGCGCAGCCTTGGGCATAAGGCTGATGATGCAGTCCAGGGGATCATGGCCGCGTTTGAGAGATGGCTGGACGTGACTCTCGACGAGTTCTACGGGGCGCCAGATGAGGGAGACGCACAGAAATCAAACTCTTCAAGTAGCTGCAAAGGGGAGAAGGGCGCTACAGCCGACACTTTCGGTAAAAATACAAACTCCCACTCGAAAAAGCGACGACGGGAGGACGGAACGCCAGACCCAGAAGAAGATGAGAATGGAGGCAATGCAAGGCATGGAAAACGGCCAAGGCTCGATGAAGAGGAACCTGAATCAAAGAAGCTCGCCTGCCCGTATTTTAAACGGCAGCCTGAAGAGTATTACCGGTTGCATAAAGGAACTGCCTGTGTGGGAGATGGATGGACAACATTCCACAGAGCGAGGTGAGTTTTGGCCCAAGCCCGGGGATGGAGCCGTCATTCAACCAAGTCAAACTCTAGGGAACATCTGTATCGACGACACGCCATGGGCAACCGTTGTCCGAGGTGCTACTTCAGGTTCCAAACAGAAGAGGACCTGGTGAAACATCAAAGAGCAACAGCCGCATGTCAGATCAACCACAAGCCCCGCGACGGATTTGACTTGGAGATGGAGGGAAAGATCAAGGGCTACAAGCATAAGCGAGGCTCGTCAGAGGGCGAGAAATGGCTCGATATCTACAGAGTCCTATTCCCTCATGATGATCCCAACACGATACCATCTCCATGTAAGTTGCGTGTGCTATGAACAGGACAGAGCAAGCGGACTAATTCAGGTAGATTTTGACGATAAAATTCCTAGTTCCTTAGGAATGAAAGCGGCTGTGGCCGACAAGACGAGTAACGTCCAGTATGCCACTTACCTAAGAGAGGAATTGCCATCCATATTTCGACAACTTCTCCAAGAAATGTTTCAGCAAGAAGTGTCGGGTTTGAACGAGCGGATGCAACAACGCATCGTGGCTGCCGTGGATAATGCCCAGCATATCGCCTTTGACCGGTTCTTGAGAGAGGCGTCAGAGAACGAACCGTCGGAGCATTTGCGACCTCGACCATCTAGCGAAACAGGCGACGGGGAGAAGAAAGCTGCGACTTCTGATGAAGTACCACTTGAGGCTGGTAACATCGAGAAATGCACTCCTCTGCTGCCTTTGGATGCTAAGCCGAAGGATGACACTGCGCCTTACGGCCTCGATCCATTAAAACGCCCCTTCGGGCCTTTCTGGCCGGATATTCCCATGGGTCTAGAGACGTCCCCCATTCAGGTTCCCGACACGACGGGCTCGACTTGCAACATGCTCTCACAAGATGGACTGGCATGGTTGGACAACCAAATGATGCAGTATCTTCCGCAGCAGGCAGACGGAGCCACGTTTGGTGACACAAGTTATTTTGAGACCGTTGACCCGCGCAGCAGCTTGTCTTCGACAGAGGCAGAGGGCGTTGGAGAGGCATCTCTCATGCTCGAGTTTGACCCTGAGCATACTGCTATCAAGGATTTTCCGGGCGATGCTTTATCAATACCATTTCCTCTGCCACGTGCGCTCGGTTTTTGAGATTTATTTGATCATTCACTTTGGTTAAGGCGCATTGATGCAGTAAAGTATTATAACTGTTATTGTGTAAATATGATAAGATATAGAGGGATACATAGAAAGAACGGGTATCGTACTATTGGCCATGGCTACTTTGCGCCTGATTGCAAGCTTCGTTGTCATGTTGGGTTCAAGGTAAAGGGGATGAAGAAGTTGAGACTAATAACAAGAGCCAGTGACAACGTGATGCTTGACGGATGTCGAATACAAGACGTCGGGTGTCGGATAACGCAAATAATACGGAAGAGCGGAAGAGCGGAAGCGCGGAAGATGGACCACGCCCTTGGATTGACCACAGCGCATATGTCGCGCCCTCCGTATGGGTCCGTATTATACAGAAATATGAAAAGTCTCCGGCTCCGTTTAGCCTGTATACTAATGCAGTGATATTAGACTAGGTCTGACTATAGAACGTGTCAGAACGTTGTCCCTGTTTTCAATTGAAGCCAAAGCAGCGGTTGCTATTTATACTAAACTTCGACTCCCTTCATTTCCTAGCCTACCAGTCCCAACATTTCTAAACTCTCAAGCTATTCTTCAACTTCCCATCATTCCAATTAGCTATGGCAAACACTCAAGTTTACTCTGGAAACTACCCTGACCGGGAGGGTTACTTTGGTCAGTTCGGGGGCAACCACTATCCGCCCGAGACGCGCCCTGCGCTTGAAGAACTGGCCACCAAGTACCAAGAGCTCCGCCAATCGGCAGCATTCCAAGATAGCCTCAATAAAGTCCGCATCGGACTACAAGGGCGCCCAACACCTATCCATCATCTAGAAAACATCTCTAGAGAGGTCGGGGGTGCCCAGATCTACGTCAAACGAGAGGACTTGAACCACACAGGCGCGCACAAGATCAACCACTGCGTCGGCTTCGCACTCCTCGCCAAGGCCATGGGCAAGACAAAGCTGATTGCCGAGACGGGAGCAGGCCAGCACGGCGTGGCCCTCGCAACGGCAGCCGCCTACTTTGGCCTTGAATGTGAGATCCATATGGGCGCCGTCGATATCGAGAAGCAGAAATCCAACGTTGGCCGTATGCAACTACTTGGCGCACGCGTTGTGTCGGCAACTTCAGGTCAGTCTGCGCTCAAAGAGGCTAGCGACTCGGCGTTGAACGCCTACGTTGAGCAACGTGCACATGCTTTGTACGCCATTGGGTCAGCCATTGGGCCTCACCCTTTTCCTTTGATTGTGCGAGACTTACAGTCTATCATTGGTCAAGAGGCGCGCGAGCAATTCCTTGCAATGACTGATGGTAGCTTTCCTGACCACATTGTCGCTTGCGTAGCCGGTGGCTCCAATGCCATGGGCATGTATTCGGCCTTCCTTGATGATGCCGATGTGGTCTTGCATGCGGTCGAACCGCTGGGCAGATCCGGCGAGTTGGGCGAACATGCGGCGACACTATCATACGGAAAACCGGGCACCTTGCATGGCGCCAAGTCGATTGTGCTACAAGAAGACAACGGCGTGACTGCAGAGGTCTCGTCTATAGCTTCTGGCCTCGTCTACCCAGGCATTGGGCCCGAGATGGCCATGCTCCACGATACCGGGCGGATATCCGTCGCGACTATAAACGACGAGGAGGTTATTAGCACATTCTTCCGCATGGCAAAAAGCGAAGGCATCATCATTGCTCTCGAGAGTGCTCATGCTGTGGCATATGCTATCAAGTTGGCTGCTCAGCGTCCTTCGTCAGAACGCATCCTGGTCAATCTCTCGGGTCGGGGAGACAAGGACGTTGATTATGTATTGGAGAACTATGGAACAGGTTAAGATCGCTGTATGAAATCCAAGTGGTTGATAGTGTCAGGGTTGGGCAGGATATATCAAAACTTCCACATATATATCAAAACTTCCGCATAGAGGCTATTAGGAGGCACCCCTCATGCTCAAGTTTGGCCCTAAGCATTCCGCTGACAAAGGATTCTCGGGTAGGAGAGCGGGTGCACTGGGTTGAAGTGACGAGGACGATGATGGTGAAGAGGCTAAGATACTGGCTCCCGCATGCCACATGGGGCAGCTGCTGGTGGGCGTTGCGTTAGAGGATCAGACAGAGAGAACCAAGCATTATAAGCCAAGAAATGCGATATTCCGTAAGCGGCGGCCTCGGTGCTTGTTTTCATCATTCATTTATGGTTCATCTTACGAGTTCCCGAATTTAAGTAGCTATCCAGATAATCTGATGAACCTATGACACATAGGCCAGCGGGGCTAATGAGGCTTTCTCTCCCACAAGTTTTCATAATCGAATGAACTTGGATGATATCTTGCGAAACAATTCTTAGTCTATTCTGTTTTAAATGACTTGGCTCTGTCTAATGAGCCGGGACAAAGCTCCCTGGAGCGATTGATGGGCTGGCGTGTACTTTTGCTTCCACACAGGCCCCACACATTGTCGGACGTGGGATAGTCACAATGATATGGGAGTAGGCTGCTAAGGCGAGCTCTGTGGATGAAATCTTGCGAATGGCTCATGATAGTGTTTTGGTGATGCCGACCTGATCAGTCCCGACAATCTCCGTAACATTGCGAGAGGGCCGTATGCCGATCTCGGAATCTGACCGAGGGCCTCGGTCGATGACGCCGTCAAGCCAAGAGCAGAGACCAAACCACTGAACCATTATCGCAAAATAATAAAAGTGATGAGAGGAGCTGCAAATGTCTAGATTGAAGCAGCAACCATCTCAATAGTCGTCTGTCAAAGACTAGGCATAGGATCCTGCATCCTGGACGATGCAGCACGCCAGCCAATCACATGAGCCCAGATCGAGGCGATCACCACGCTCCAACATCTCGGCGGCTTGGCACCTATGGACTTCTTGGCATTGCCGTATAGCAGGTAGACGTGAATAAGTGCATCGTATTTCCAACCGAAGAGGCGCAAAATGATGCTTCGCGTGTGCCAGAAATCTGGCCATGTACACAGTGCGACTGCTGGTGCCGATCTAGCCGTCCCAGGTCACGAGAACTGCCGTTTAGTTTTCGTGCTACTCCCGAAACGAAAAACCCAGATTTCTGATCGCGTGCTGTTCTTCCGCTTCCGCTGACGATTCTCACTCTCACTCTGCCTACTCACCGCGACTACAATCGACTCCATCGCCATGAACCGCACTTCTCGAACCGAGGAACCCTATGAGGGCGAGCTGGAGGGCTTCAACCAGAACCCGAGCTCCATGTCAGCCGATCTGACCACCAACCAGGACTTCAATGGCAGCGTCAATGCCAAGGCCAAGACGGACAGCAAACAGGACGCGTCGTTCAGCAAGTCCACCGGGAATGAAGAGATACGCTCCAATTCGGATCCTGACGGAGAGAGAGATCGGACCGCAGCGCAGGGACTGGCTAATAGCCAGTCCCCGGGGAGGGGGTCTGAGCATGTCAGCTCAACCCCCTTCCCTCGCCCACCGCCTCCCTCTCGCTCTAGTACCGAATCTACTCTGACAAACCGTCATTCCATTTCCTGGTTCCATCGTCTCAGAAATGCCATCGTCAAGTTCTGCTCCTTTATCGGCCCGGGCTTCATGATCGCCGTCGCGTATAGTATGGCTCCAACACCACACCTGGAAGAGCAAGACGCGTAGTTCATAGTAAATGCTAACAGGCAGGACTGTAGTTGATCCTGGAAACTATTCTACTGGCGTAGCTGCGGGTGCTACTTACAAGTTCAGACTTTTGTTTGTCGTTCTCATGGCCAATTTGTTCGCCATCTTCCTCCAGACTCTCTGTATCAAACTGGGCACCATCTCTGGTCTGAATCTCGCCCAGGCTTGTAGGGCTTTTCTGCCGCGCTGGCTCAACTATGGCCTTTACTTCTTTGCCGAGGTTGCCATCATCGCAACTGATATCGCTGAGGTGAGCTGCCTCTTCACTCCTCGGATAATTCTGTGCTGAACTCGCTACAGGTCATTGGTTTCGCCATTGGACTGAACCTCCTCATCCCTGCAATTCCACTTGTAGCTGGGTGTGCCATCTCCATCTTTGACGTCATGCTCATTTTGCTCTTCTACCAACCGAACAAGTCCATGAAGGCGCTCAGACTCTTCGAGATCTTTATTGTGTTCCTGGTCCTCGGCGTTGTCATCTGTTTCTGCATTCAGCTGTCTCTTGTTGAAAACACTAGCGTTGGTAGCGTTTTCAAAGGCTACCTACCGTCTAATGCTGTCATTGAGTCAAAAGGGTGAGTTTGACACACATCATTATGCATCGGCTGCCTTGCTTACTCTTCTAGACTTTATCAAGCATGCGGCATCCTGGGAGCGACGGTCATGCCTCACAGTCTATACCTCGGCTCAGGTATTGTCCAACCACGCCTCCGTGAGTATGACATCAAGCATGGACTTCTCGTCGAGCAGACCACTCCTGAAGGCGATGTCGTCGACAAGGGCTACTACACCCCATCTCTGCGAGCCATCCGACACTCGTACAAAATGTCTGCCCTGGAGCTTGCACTCGCACTCTTCACTTTTGCGCTATTTGTAAACTCGTCAATCGTCATCGTGTCGGGAATTTCGCTCCATGACAATCCAGACGCGCCAGAGGCAGACATCTTTAGCATCCACAAGTTGCTCTCCAGTTCCATATCCCCGGCCGCAGGCACCATATTTGCTCTTGCTCTGCTGCTGTCTGGTGTTTCTGCAGGCATTGTGTGCACCATCACCGGACAGATGGTCTGCGAGGGAGCCATAAATTGGAAGCTCAGGCCCTGGATTCGTCGACTTGTCACCCGGAGCATCAGCATCATCCCTAGCGTGGTCATTGCGGGTGCCGTTGGCAGATCAGGACTGAACGATGCCTTGAACGCATCACAGGTTGTTTTGAGCGTTGTGTTGCCGTTTGTGACAGCACCGCTCATTTACTTTACCTGCCGGAAGAGGTACATGACGGTTCACGCTGATGGAACACGCTTGGGTACAGTCTTGGATGAGAACGGTACAAGGGTCTTCAACGTAGGTAATCTCGGCCAGAACGATGCCGGTAGTGTCAAGATGGCCAATTCTTGGTACACATCCATCTTTGCCGTTCTGCTCTGGTTGACTATCACCGTCCTGAACGTGGCAAACCTGGTGTTGCTGGGCCTAGGCAAGTAAGCGAGACTATATGGCGAGTGTTCGGTGAGGGATGCTCAGCCACATGTTATTGTAAGTAGACAGACGATAATGTACAGTTTTCTTATAGTCAGAAAATTCTACGGAAGCACAAATGTGAATTAAAATGTTGTCTATAAGCACCAAGTATGAGGTACCACTTGCTTGATTCTTGGTCGAGTTCAAACGCTCTTCTCATGACTGGAGTGCAAGATAACAGCAGGAAAGAAAAATGCATAGCTTAGCACAATTAAGTTTTTTTTATCCTGATCTGTAACTAACTATAGAGAGAAAGTTATCCGAAACCGAGGGCTGGGCAAGAAACCATCGCCGAGTCTCTATCTATGAGGAACGACCTGCATGAACAACACTGCAGGGAATAGGCAAGCCATTTTCCGATCTGAATCATATGTTGCATTGATCTCGGTTCACTATCCGAAGGAGTAGTACTGGGCATTCCAATTATCTAATAGAGTTGTCGTGAGGATTCCAATCCTTGTGATTAACAAGAATCCCAGTGCAGGTCCAAACTCTAAGGTTCTTTTTGATCCATAAAGAAGTTTACCCTGGCTCAAGAATTTTCCGATATATCTCCGTATTAATTCCGCTAAACTCTCACCTAGCAGTGAATGCCATGAGCACCAACTGAAACTCGCGATGCCCGTAGTTGAGTGCATGTGTCCGCTGAAGGGAGATAGCAAATGCTGAAATTGGACATTTTATCTGTAGTTCAATATGACTAGGATTAGGGAGAATATTTAAGGTACAGACTCCGTGTAGAAATAAAACCACCAACGAAATAGGTGTCATTCCTAAGACATACAATCCCCTTAATGATCGCGAGCAGCTAGAATATAGTACATCGCAGATGGTTAATCCGATTCAATTGTATAACATGGTGTGTGTTACTAAGGATAGTTACGGGCATGCGATTCGCACTGAGTTGTTCATGATGTAACGGGTATGCGAGAGCTGCTCGCGGTCATTGATACGTTATTTCTATATGATTCTTAGCATAGGCCTAAATCAGGAGTTCGATTATTACTCTCTCACTTCATCAACACTTTCTCAAGCCATAATCAGCCACACCCTATGTTGCGATATTCGACAGGCTACCGCCACAGGTCTCGAGTCTGATATGAAGCAGGCGACTTTCCATATCCCGAATGGAGGCAACAAGAACTCTCGTTTTCGTAGATCGAGATTGTGCCCAAGTTGAAATCTTCTGTGAAGAGTAGTCACATCGCTACTTCCCCGCGAGGAGAAGTTTCCTAGAGCAAGTTGAATGCTCATTGCTGGGAACAGCTGAGCTGGTACGAGTCTTGTTGGCAATTGTTATGGATGCTTTATCTTATTCAGAATGACTCGATATTCCGAACAGAAAGCGATAAAAACAGTAGGGACTGAAAAATCGACACAGGCATTTGACTGATTCGGACGTGGATGCCGCACCTCTTGTGCTCGGCCAGGCCTAGATTTAGATTCGGCAGCTAGGTGTCATAATCAGTGACAGGATAACCTCTCAACCCTGTAATAAACGATGTCTGATTGATATGGGTGGGAGGTAAACATGCGTGCAAACCGAATGTATAAAACACAGGCGTGTCCTGCTCTAGCAATATGCAGCCATCCCTCACAAATACATGCCCAGACAATCGCTCGAGTCTAACAGCCAGCATCACATTATTATCTCCTATAATAGATGAAGATTTTAGTTCCCTGAGAATTCCGAGTTATTTGTCGCGTCTTGGCAACAATGCATCGTTGTCATCGCACCTCGCTGATTCGCAACGGGTTCAAGTAACTCAAACCCGGTGACACAACATGAAGAGAAAGTCCCGAACGCCATTGGGACCCTTCACGAGATCCCGAGGAAACTTCCTGGGTGCTCTACACAATCGGATGAATGTGCGACCCCATCTTGGATCGCCTCGCATAGGTAGGCGTCTGAGGCCATCGCGCCTGGTGCAGGCCCGAAGGGCATATGCCCTCAAGGCTAACCTGCAGAGGGAATCGCAGCATACCCCTCTTCGCCGCAATGCATCACTCAGGTGACTGGGACATCGAGACCTCTAAATTCTGCGACCCCGCCAAAAAACTTGGATCTCATCCACCTCTTATTGGCCCACGGGGCGGACCCAAGGCTGATTGCTTGGAACGGAGGACACCTGCAATGCAGGTGAGAGACCGTGCAACAATCCACGAGCCTTGCAAGGTAATTTTTCTGGAAGCAATGAATCTTGGAGGGGGTAGAGAAGACGTTGAACGGTAACGAATAACGAATCAAATGGATGGCTATTCTCATCAGGGAGAGGGACCAGGAGGCTGCATATACGGGTGAGGCTTCAAGCCAGGATCAACGCCCGCTAGTGTGCCAATTCTGTCGGCAAGAGAAGGAACATGACGGACATTATTGGTCCTATGCCGACACGGACAAGGAGCAGCGGACATTTGAGTGTACCAATATCGAGTTCGAGGGAA
Source organism: Fusarium sp. JS1030 (assembly GCA_000966855.1). Lineage (NCBI taxonomy): Eukaryota > Fungi > Ascomycota > Sordariomycetes > Hypocreales > Nectriaceae > Fusarium > Fusarium sp. JS1030. The sequence goes on from JWIW01000003.1 coordinate 240,367, forward strand.
CCCCTAGGCGGGGGATCATGCGGTGTCGCAAGGAATCGGAGAACTGAACCAGTAGTTGTTTATTTATATTCTGTCAAACAACGTAACAACTGCCTATATCACTTGTATCACCATCAAGTGCTCTGTTGCTGGAGCCGTATTCATGTGCTAGTGTATCCTTCATGTACGCCAAGAAATCACTCTTTAGTAGCCACTCCGAGGATAAAGCCAAGCCCAACCTGCTACAATTCAGTGAAGCTGAGCATTCATCCAGCTGTATAGGGTGGCAGACAGTGTTATCGGGCTGCTACAGTCGTCGCCAAAGTTTCAACCCCCTTCCCATACGCCACCAAGCCCACTACGAGATTGACGAATGCAATGAACAAATATTGGTATTAAGGATGTCTGGGGCGTTCTGATGTAGATCCTGTTGTTAATGACCATTACACAGCATGCCTCCTGCTCAAGAGCTACTGTCAATATGATAAAGCAAGTGGCTATTCCACTACACATGACCCGAGGCATGTTTGTGAGGGTGGTCTACTGGAATAATTCACTCACGTTTGTGCTTCCCATGTTAATCCAACATCCTACATCTCTACGGTGAGGCGCCTCCTTTGATCCATTGGTTGATTTTTGCTTGAGCGGTACGAGATGGTCTGAGGATGCAGACAACATGCAGAAACAAGAACGGCCACGAAACTCGGGGGCCAGCTAATCAAGGCCATTTGCGGCAGAACCAACAAAAGCCAGAATCAGTTTGATCACTAGGTCAATAGCTCTGTGCCTCTAGAGAGGCCTCAAAGTTAAAGACTGGCCATCTCGAAAAGCTGACCTGGTGAAGCGGGCTAAAAGATTTGCCCCAACATTTGGAAGCAGTACAACCAGCCCAAGCAAGCCATGTTTTTCATTTCGGAATACGACCGAACGTGCGTGTCGAGTATGCTTTGTTAGCACCTGTCTTCGTAATGGCGTTGCAGGAGGCAGTGCTTCGAGTCAAAGCATTGATTCTGTTACGAGACCGAGACAGCTTTGAAAGACAATTGACAGTTCTTCCTTCCGTGCGATCCATTGAGGTATGACGATGATGACAATCGTTGTGCCAGGGAAGCTGGCACCTGGAAAGTTTCGGCTGTAAAATGAGGCCATTCTGAATAAACAATAGCCAGAAAGCCTGCGGCCCTTCTCAACCGCGAAAAGGGCCGGCAGGAGTTAGGGCAGACTGACGATGCATGTCGTAGCCGGGATCGGGGTCGGGATCGCGTTCGTACCAGAGGAGCCTTCTCGAGCAGGTTATGGCTCATCCCATGCTGCAAGAGAATCAAAAGGGGAAATGCTGCTTACCGGCAGAAGCTAGATCCGGACTAGCTTGGCAGGCTTGATGACTGCCGAAGCCCTCACCACCAGGCAACCGCCACGCACCCGCTATTAGTTGCTACTCACTTGACACCATGAGTGGCTTATGCATATCGAAATAAAACAGGATCATGGCGTCTCGGAGGGTCAGTGCCCTCGATATTGTCTGGCAGGTCACGAGGCGCATGATGCAGTTGCAGAGGCCACAAGCTTTCAGCTAACGATGAGATGATTTATTTGGCAGATGCTTATGCGAATCCGATCGTAACGGGATGCTTGGGTGTAAGTTTGGACTACAGCGACCTCGTAGGATTATGCACAGGCGGTTCCTAACCGCTAACCGTTGTGCTAAGATGAGGCACGAACCCGCCTAAATCTATCTAGGAGATAATGGCGCGAAACCGATCGTAACGTGGTGGCTTGAGTATAGGTGGCATTGACTTTGGATGGTTACACGGACTATAATCCTTCTCCCAAGATGATGCAGGAAGGTATCCAGCTGATCAAGGTACGAATGCGGTCGTAACATGCTGCTTGAATTTAGTTTTGGGGCGTAGATGCTTGGTAAGATTACGCGTTTCGTGTCATTGAATGAAAATTGTAGGAGTTGAAGGAGTCTGGACGAAATAATAATCTGCATTGAACATGCTTGGCCTAGAGAGGAGGCTAGCACGCTAGATTCGGCAGTTCACCAACACACGTCAGACGAAACCCAATGTGATGGCTCACCCATGTCCATTTTTACTTTTTCAAGTACTTTGCAAGGGAACCCTTCAGAGCGCCCTGCCCCGCCTCATAGAGCTGCGTCCGTTGATGCTCCCACCCTCCCTCCTCGAGGAACCTCTCCCCAGGCCCGATTGCGAACTGGTCCTCACCCCTCACCAACCCGTCGTACATTTTGTCCGTGAAATCTGCCAGGGGCATGCCGATCTCTCCCCCGTTGACCAGGTCCGGCTGGTGACGCTCGTCGTGCAACTCTGTCTGCACTGCCGGGGGGAATACCTCGACCATGCGGATGTTGGAGACGCCAGCCTCGCGGAGCTGGGACCGTACATTCAGGATGAAGGTGTGGAGGGCTGCCTTGGAAGCATTGTAGTTTGGCGTTCGGATCATGGACGGGATGAGGCCCAGTGTGGCGCTGACGTAGACCAGATGGCCCTGGGACTGCTTCCTGAGGTGAGGAAGGAAGGCGGCCGTGAGGTGGACGGCAGATGTGTAATTGGTGGTGATCTCGTCGCCAAGAGCAGATAGGTTCAATGTCTCGGGCTTGGCAAAGTCGAAGGCTCGCTGGATGCCAGAGTTGACGATAACACAGTCGAGATCGGGATTCGATTTGACGATGTCCTCAGCAAAGGCGCCGATGCCCGTCAGATTGGTCACGTCGAAAGCCACGGCGCTCGCATTTTCCGAGCCGTGCGCCTCCACAAAAGCGTCGAGCCGGTCCTGACGGCGGCCGACCACGACCACCTTTGTGCCGTCGGCGATCAGTTTCGCGGCGAAGGCGGCGCCGATGCCCGATGTTCCGCCAAGAACAAGGGCCTTGGTATAGAGAGGGGCCATTTCAGACGCTGAGAGAGAACGAGAAAGTACCGTACTCGGGTGAGATTGCGAGGTGAGCCGGGGTTGGGAACTGCTTCAACTGGACTGGTTGCGAAATTGCGGCGGTGATGGTTTGAGGGGTAGGGTGGTAACCCGGAGGAGCCGGATTTGGGTGTGGCTGATGATGTCAGATCGTCATGCTGAAGAGAGAAGAGCAGGATCGCAGAGCTCTTGGCACGTTTTATAGAGGAAGAGACGAGTATAACAAATACATACAGTGACCTATAATCCGTCATAGAAGTCGGATTTAGACACTGATATCTCCTAGGGAAGTTAGGTCGGATTTATGAAGCTATCGCGAGGACGGATTTAGGAGGACACCGAGCGCGAGCCAGGCATGTGCCGTAGGTACGTATAGGGTAAAGCCACACCAAATTCACTGCCGCCAAAGGCCTGTGGCGTAGTTGGCGGTAGGGGGTCGGCACCCTCTATTTCCGAGGGGGGAAGCATTACACTAAGCTGATGGGCACCATGGCGCACCCAAGGTGGCAGACAAACAAGACAAAAAATAGAGTTGAAACAGGACAAGTTAAGCTTACAACAGAGGTCTCATTGACACCTCCATACCGACATTTCGAGTGCAAGCCGTGGCGTGCTCTGTGGCCGAGAATGGGAATATTTGGTTGATTCAGCCCTGTCACAACCCTTACCCAAACAAGCACAGTCAGCCCTTGGCAACGGCATCCCACTCGGCCGGGCAGCCGCAGCAGCAGCAGCAGCATGTGCCAAGGGGGAGCGTCCCGTCGACTCGTTCACCTGTGTCATGTCTCGAGTAGAAGCCCGCCAAGGTCAGATTACACACGCCTGCGCGCCTATACCAGGTCACCGGGTTGCCTCTAGGCGCCCGCAGCTGGCCCGGAAGTGCATCCTCCCACCGCCGGGCTTGCAGCGGTCGAGTGCGCTGGCGGACGCACCTGTTGCCGCGCTGCCGACAGAGCCACCGTCGCCGTCTTTCGCGAAAACGAAAGACAAAAATTCGAAAACGAGATACAAAAAATGGCAGTACACGCATGGTGTGAGAGTCAGGTATTCGTCAATCTCAAACAGCCCAGGCACAAAGTTTGATCTGGAACTGGGGGACCCTCTGCTGCACATGCAAGGCTGCCACTTGGCAAGGTCCGTTTACGAACTCCGTCTAGCCCATGTGGTCGACAAGGCTACAATTAAGCTTTGCCGGGTTGGGACGACCCCGTCTTACAGGAAAAGGGCTTAGTTCCAGGAGGTGATACCAACGCCTCCCTCTAGCCCGCCAATTTTAGATCCTCTTCTAGAGTGCCGTGGCCGCGCCCCTCCCCGCATGATAGGACCCTTATACCAGACCGCGGTATTGGAGGTCAGACACCGAGACGGGGCGTATAATGGCAGCAGGGGGGGTCCCCGATTCAGCAGGACGTGTTCTCGACTGCCCACCCCCCGGTAGCTTCGGACTGTGGCGTGACATTGGCTAAGCCAGGGGACCCGGGTGCTGGAGTGCGTCTTTTTGCAATGAATGCGTTGCAATCCCATGTGCGGTAAGCAAAAGCAAGGCCCCCCATAGCACACAGCCCCTGGTACGGATATCCAATTCATCGGCCATGGGTGATATCCGCCCCCATCGTGACAGTCTCGCACCGAGCCCACGGTTGGATCAAGATGCAGAATACTTAAAGTCGCAAGGGCATCCCGCAGAGTATCATTTCCACATCGTGCTCGCTTCTTTAGCTTTCAGCCTCATATATAGATTCCCTTGTCCGCCTACTTCTCCTCATTTCCCCAATTCTAAGCACAAATTGGTCCCATAGCCACCTTTTTTTTTTTGATCTCTCAGGTCTTCCTTTTTGCCCCAGTCGCTCCTTTCAACATGCATTCTTGGGTATCCGTTTTGGGCCTCCTTGTTGCCGCTGTCCCTGAGACTTTGGCATCATGCGCCTACGGTACTCATCTGCATCCACGGGCCGAAGCCTTTGAGGAGCCCAAGTTTGGCTACGATGCCACAAAGGTACGGCACGATCCAGTTCCCCGCGTGCATTTACTTAGGATGTACATGAAACGCCCGCGCTTCAAACCCACGTGCCATTTTTCGTGATAAAATGAACATTCCAGATTGACTTATATTGACAGGGCCCGGTCAACTGGTATAACCTCGACCCGGTGGCTAATGACCTCTGCGGTCACGGCCACAACCAGTCCCCCATCAACCTCGCCGGCAACAACTTCAAGATCGTCCCCGCCAAAGACTTGAAGATTAACATTCCTGATTTTGAAGAGGGCGCCGAGTTTGAGAATCTGGGAACCACGGTTGAGGTTGTTGCTGAGGGTGGTAACATCGAAGTCGACGGCTCCAAGTACACGCTGCAGCAGTTTCATTTTCATCTGCCCAGCGAGCATCTCGAGGACGGCGACAGCCTGGCCATGGAGATGCACATGGTCTGGACCAACGACAACGAAGACATCGCCGTCATCGGTGTCTTTATTGATCTCGATGACAATGCTGCCCTGAGCCTGCCTTACAAGTCCAAGGCCCGAAGCAAGATCGATTCTACTCCCTCGGCCGTGATTGAGGCTGTTCTCGGCTCTGTTGATAAGATTGCGACCCCTGGATCTACCACCCACACCGAGGCTCTGGCCATGTCTGAAATTGTCGACCTTCTCAACTCGGGATCGCTCCAGTCGTAAGTATTGTGTCTCATCGGCGATTATTCTGGTGATCCCTCTGCTGACCTTTGAATCCTTAGCTACTCTGGCTCGCTGACCACGCCCCCCTGCCACGAGGGCGTCAAGTGGTTCGTGTCGACCGAAAAGATCTCCATCAGCACTAGCACCTACCTCAAGGCGAGGAATGTGATCGGGTTCAATGCGCGATATCCCCAGAACGCCCCCGGCGAGGAGAACCTCCTAGATCTGTACGCCGACGCCTCTGAGCACGACCACTGATCGGCCCTTGCGTTGCAATCTGCTGTTGCAGTTCCGGGGTGGGTGTCAGCGGAGGTCGTTTCTGTTGCAGTGAGGTGGAGACACGGATGATGAGTTGCACGAGGCATTTTTTTTTTTATGTTGGGTGGATTATTGTTTTATGCCATACTTACTTCTGTACATATTTATCATAGTACGATTTTGTAAAGAAAGTATATATTGACCATTTCCCCTTCGACTCTCTTACATGGTCGGGCTTGGCATTTTTCTGCTGCCAAGAGGGCACTGGCTTTGCTCCGCCTCGCCGTCTCAGGAGACATTGACGCCGTCTGTTCACAAAACATGCATTAACCCTGCACAGTTTGCACATAAACACGCGAGATTACGACTTTGGCGAGTCTCCAGCTGTCATCCTCTGTCTATTTCCCCAAATTCCCAGGAACCGGAGACGTCATTGCCCTCCCCACAACTTGGCGCGCCCGCGGGGGAGCCGCATTGGCATCTCCGTTATCCGGCTCGGCGCAGTCGGGTCGGAGATCAATGCACAATATGGCTCACCTCTCTTTGCTTTTTCTGATGATCGCACCCAATTAGTCAGGGCCCGCTGCGGGCTTAGAGTTCACAAAATCGTTCGATACTACGCTTGGCAGTGGGCGCCTTGGCGAACGTTGGCCTCGTGGGGTCGCATTTTAGCTCCAGGGTCCCTGCCTAGTAAGGCTCGGCCTCATGGGGATCGTCCTTCTTGAACCGGCCAAGCTGCCGAGCCGTTGGGAACTGTGCGTTTTTATTTCGGAGACCTGTCACTGGTGGATCGACACCGAACCAAGACAGGCCGAAGGATCAGGTTTCACCGACAACCTAATCTGGTATGCAGTCAGTCGTTCGGTATTATCCAGATTGACGAGCAATATGTTTAGAGTTCGCCGAAACTCTATCACTTTGTTTGGTATCCCGTCTGGCCTGAAACGTCATATACGAATACTGCGTGATCCCGCTTAGCTTCATTATCGGACCCAATCCATCGGGTGACTGTCGTGTGTTTTACGTGCCACCGTGGCGCATTGATTTTGGCAGACACAAAAAGTTAAATTTCTTCTGTTTGACCACACTAGAGTGGTTGCAGGATTCTCGACTAGTTAAGCGCTCTGGTGCGACAATGCGCGGTTGGACATTCATGCTGACCAACAGCAGGTGATACAGTGAAGCAAGCTATGAGTCGAGCAAAAGGGGGACCTGCTCTACCAGATATTCCACAATTGCGTCGGGTCCCTTGTCAACCTGCAGTCCAGTCGGGATAGCATGTGTCTTGATATCCGGGACAATAGACCTTGCCAGTGCCTGGATCTTGTCTTGTTCCTCTGGCGTCCACATGGATGCGCAAAACTAAAAACTCAAGTCAAAAGGTTATTCGCAAATACTTCCCAGAAAGGAATTCATACCAGCACGTTTGGGCGGTGCTCTTCTACTTTAGGCACCACTTGGTCGATGGCTGTCCCGATGAGGTGAGATTTAAGCCACGTAACAAAGCAGGATGAGCATCACACACCATCGCAGTTGTCGACATGAGTAATGTCGTAGTCGTCCTTCAATGCGTCAATCATGCGTCCAATGAGACGCTTTGCGCGCTCGGGCGCCGTGTTGACGGTGACGAGTCTGAATGGCCCTTTGCGGGTTGCCATATCTGGTTAAGATGCCGCGGCCAGGTCTGACTTTCTTGCTAGTGTGGTGGCTTGTTTTTGACAGGAGTAGATCACGATCTCAGGAGTTGATTGTGAAAGAAGGGATCGAGTGGGGTTGACGTTCAAAAGGCTGGGCATCCCGCTCGGCTCGAGATTTGAGGGGCCTGCAGGGATGGCACTCTCTCGGCACATGGGTGCCCCGAAGTCGGTTCACACGATGCTACGCAATATACTTTGAGATGAAAGCAATAAAGGAAACCCATTCGCTCCTCGGGGAGTAAATTAATGTTAGTGTGCGCACCGACAATCCATCTACCGCGCTCTGGACCTGGGTGGACCTAACTGCATCCTGATACAAGAGAGACTTACTCCTCTCGATGATCAACTCTTGGCAAACTATCACAAACCCAGTGCCATGATCCTGTCATTCATCTCTTACCCAGGAACATTTCAATATTGAGTTGTTAGTCTCATATTGATGCGCAAGCAGCGCGGCTTAGACCTTGGGACGACTTTTTCGCAACGCCAAGAACGTCTTGGCAAAAGACTATATGTGCCAAGAAGAGGCGCAGCCAAGAGAAAGCTTGAGGGGAACCAGGACTATAGACAGTCCAGACCTTGTGCCGGGCTCTTGGAATTTACCGATGCGACAAAAATGAGCCATCCTTAATACGAAAATGCCAAGAACCGATAAGGGAGAGTGTTAAGGTGTACGACGACTGGTGGAATTAGCCGTTACGGAGCGCTCAAACCGGGAAACGTCCGACACACCATTCGATGACCCTGGCATTGTACCGCCCAGCCCTCTGGGTGCCTTAGGCTACCTAGGTACGGAGCAGTCGTCACCAAGGTTGAACCAGGCGATTACTTACACCACACCACGGACGATCCTGTCCCCCGCCAAGCCAACATTTACTTGAACTCAGTTCACGTACTATTCCTCCTCTTGGTCATCCGATCCAAGAGTGTCCCTTGTTCTTTCACGACGCGGAACCAAGGAAGAAGGACGAAATGAAGATTACGACGCCATCATGGATCACCCTAACGCTGTACAGAGCCTGATGACGCGGAAATCACCGAATTCAAGCCAGGCAGATCGAAAGGGCCAAGGACCTAACACAAGGTGTGGTTAGATAAAATCATTTTTGGAGTACAAGGGGTATCAGTTTATGGTTCAACGAGGTCCAGGGGAGCATTCGATGGAGTTTTTGGTGCAGCATCTTGGAGATTAACTCGTCTGCCCTGTCAAGCTGAATGATCTGCTTCATCTAGTTTGAAGTTACAACGCTTACAATAAGCTTTACTGTCTCTTAGAGGATACTTACATGAAGGGTGCCTAGAAGGAAATAACATACGCCTCCCTAATCCTACTGTGACACTAGGTCGCGTGCAAAACTGCAGTTTTCGGAATCCGAAATCCGAAATTCCGGTTAAGGAGTCTTTTCAACATGAAGTTTGCTGACTAGTCCCAGCTAAGCCAAAGTTATGATGCTTTGGGGCTGTTCATGCGTAATTAGGCGTCTAGGAGCGTCGTCACCTGGCCAGACAGAGTTTTCGCTGACTGAAACCGCGATCAGAGAAGCTTCGTGTACAGAGTAATGTGTTTTGCTCCTGCAGGATCATCAGTCTGCGGCGGCCGACCAACAGCTCACTTGGTAAAGTTTCTGTAGTCAGGAGCATGGCCTTGAATCTCCACGCAAGACGAGTCCCGCCTCCTTTTCTGATGTTGATCCTGTTCCCAGGTGTTACCCCTTTCTTGAGAATGCGGCGCCAGACCCGAGTTACACCGTCGTCAAACATTCTGGGGAGAAAGACTCCCTTCTGAATACGGATTGTCATGAGCCATGCGAGTGGAGTTGAGGCATAGACCCTCATATGGCTTCAGTCTTTTTACTGACCTGCTTCACGGAGGCAAGTAATCTGGCTGTTGTGTTCAGCGCCAAGTCACTTTACTAACAGTAAGGGTCACAAGTTTCTCACCTTCGACCGGTTCCGATCGCAGAGTAACTCGAGATTCATGACAGGAGCTCCATCGTACGGTCCAAAAACGCGTTATATATTGCCTAAAACCTGTTATTCTACACCGAACCAAAGTTCGAAGGGCTGACCTGGTTCCAAACAGCAACATAAAAGGAGCTCGGTGGCTCGCGAGATGACTAGTTCTCGGTGTTCTTACACCATATTCATATGGGCATCATTCCTCCGACTCGTAAAAGCAGACAAAGGTTTTGATGATAATCCAACAACATGCGGTGTGCGTAGAGCTTCTTGCCGCTGATTGCCATGGACCCCAGCCCAGTTTTCCATATAGATCGATGCTCGAAATAATATTGTGGAAGAATCTAGGCGTCATTTTTCAGAATTTTCTTTGGGGTACGAATGTGAGAGTCAATCGATGGGATCCGTCACGTCAGTCTCAGACTAGCGAGTCAATAACTTCAAGTACTTTGTCAAAATTGGTACTCCCCTGGACAGGACGCTTCTGTGAAATCTTGGAACTCTTAGAAGCTGGCGATCCATCACCTGCAAGTAAGAGAATCTCTTTCTGATGTTGCTGTTGACATTCACACTTGCCTCAAAAGTTTTGCTCGAGTTGCTAACCTCAGTGGCTCGCCAGTTGGTTGATAAACTGCTGGAGTCCATGCTTTAGGACGCAAGAAGCGCATCACGACCATATGGTTTCGAAGAAATACCTCTCGATTTGTTCAGTGTCTTCCGCCTATGTAGTACTTGTGGCCCTGGTTCATGAGTATTCCTCACCGATGCTTTGATCCGCAGCATAGCACCGACCGTTCCTAGACCATCCGAACCCTGCTTCAACTCTCGCCCAAATGTCTCTGTATTAGATTGTAACGCTGCGAGTGAGCCCATCAGCCAAGACTTAACACAATTTTCGAGGGCGAATCAACCTGATCGAGGGGTACGAATGATACGATTGCTATACTAACAGAACATAGCACCTATTGCCCAGTATACCGTTATAACTCGACAATTTAGGTAGAGCTTATAGGTCTAGTTATCCCTAACTTATGACATTCTATAGGCTTACTAGTAGCTAAGGATCCTAATAGCTTCTGACGAACTAATCTTAAGCATTAAGATAGGGGTATAATAACCCATAGGCATCACTATCTAAAGTACGGGACGATATCGCAATCCTCTCGACGATCGAACCTCTCATATCTCGCCTCCAGCTGGCCGCCTCTCCGTGCCTCAACATCCTCTTCCTGTGTCCCCGCACTGTTGTCGTCGCGGAGCCGCTTCCACGACCCAAACTCGTTGGCGGTTAGCTGTATCACTTGCGGAGGGCCAACGTAGGGATGCACCCCGGCGAAGAGGGTATCCTCCGGTGAAATTACGACAGTTCCGACGATCTCGCTTCCTTCTTCCTTCTTCAATTTGTGTTTTGATGATGTCTTCGCCTTGACCTTGACCGTCTTGTTCGTCTCGGCTACGCCGTTGGGAGTTGGATAGAAATGGACAGCGCGTCTACCCGCTGACTTGGGAAGAAAGATCTTCTCTTCGTTACTAAAGGCCACTTGTGCTGGCTTGGATTCTTCCCCATCGGTGTCAGAATCGGAATCCGCTGTGTTTTTTCTTTCATCGGAGTCCCGCAGGTGCGCATCTTCACCAAGCTCACGCTCCTCGACCCTGCGGTATAGCGGCACACGATAAACGCGGAGGATCCTGTGGCTCTCAGTAGCGTAGACATGATCCGAAGTCCACGTAATCGCGTAGGGAAGTGGCGACGCAGGTAGCTGGACGTCGTCGCCCTCGCGTAGAAGGTGGTAGTCCAGTGTTACTGAGGCCCTATACACCAGCCTGGGCGGGCTTCTTGCTGGTTTACCCTCTGACAGGCGATACGTAGAGACACGCAGATATAGCTTGCGTCGAGGTGCTGTAGTCTTATTCTTCGGATCCTTAGGCTGGCTGCCGCCGCTCAGATGCCCATCGAGGCATGCCAGATGTAAGAACTTACCGCAGTCTGAGAATTTTGGCTGGACTGAGATGTGGCATACGTTTCGGGCTCCACAGCTGAGAGATCGGATGAAATACGTCTTCTCGGGAGAACCAGCGAAGTTGGCGAAGAGGATCTCATTCCTCCCCAGAGGCCAGACGGCCAGGGCTAGTTTTGGGTGTATAACAGGCGGAGAATTGAAGAGTTTACCGCTCCATTGGTAGACGAAACGGAAAACACGACGGACTTGGTGTGTGGTTGGGTCGAAAGAGAAAAGTGCCAGCTGACGACTGTCAGATATCCGTTTCTCAGTTTCCTCCTCGTCCAGGATGCTGGGCCCGTCGTCAGATCTCTCCGAGGCACTGTCACTGTCACCCCACATATCAAGGGGGATGGTGCTCTTCAAAGAGATGTCTGATAAGGAATCGTTGGCAACATCAGCCTCGTTGAGGCGTGTTTCCATGGCCACCTCGATATCTGCGTCTTCGTCCTCTTCGGATGGCATGCTCGCTGCCACATTCGGTGCCGCGATGGAGGACTCGCCCGATGATTCGTACACATCCTCGAATGCAATATTCTCATTCTCAGAACGCCAGTCGTTGTAGATGTCGTCATAGTCATAGAGTTCATCCGAGGCTTCCGCAGTCGAACCGTCGCTGTGCGACTCCCACGCCGAGTTTGACGATTCGGAGTCCGAGTCCGTGTCGTCTGTCTCGGATTGAATTTCTATCACCTTACGTACTTGTCTCCCACCAGTGCTTTGACTAAGACTCCCTTCGTAAGATGAATCTTCATCGGAGCTATCACTACTGCTACTGGTGGAACTTCCAGTCAAGGTTGCTCGATGATCGTCATTATCACCACTTGCGATGGGTTCCCCCTTCAGCCCACTACCAGCTCGTGACGCCTCTGGGTGATTGCCCACGAATTCAGCAAGCTTGACTCCCCTGCGGTGGACGATCGCAATCCATGAGCCGGTATGGCACATCTCCTCGACGTATTCAATACGGGAGTCACCAAGATCCAGCAGCCTGAAGCTTCCGGCACCATCTGTGGCGTATACCTTGGGTCCAATTCGTAGGAGGCCGCCATCGCCTGTGATAGAAGCCCGCTCAGTGCGACCTTTTTGGTGGTACTTGAGTGGCAGGGTATATAGGCGAAGCTGGTCTTTTTGGACTTGAAACGATTGCATCGTGTTCTGTGGTTTGTGCCGATGATGGAGCTTCTTCCTCGTCCAATGTTGGACCTCCACCTGTACCTTGTCGTCATATATTCCGGACCTTCCCTGGCAGTCAGTTAACTGGCTTCATGTGAAACGATTTCTGTAGTTGGACTTACAACTCTTGTATAGCCAGAACCTGAAGCTCCTGGGCATCACGTCCGCATTCAAGGAAATACGAAGTGGTGCTCCCGAGGCTTGCAGAGATATCTGCCTCTTCCTCCTTTCCTAGACAGTAGCTTTTGAGCCGGCTTGGAATTCGATGCAAGAAATTGGATTTCCCGAGGCTCGGCCATTGACACCTATCGATCTCGCCACGGAAGTCGCCATGGATGGCCGATGAAGATCTCAGGAAGTACCCCCACTCTGCAATGGCGTCCTGGTATTGGGTTTCCAGGAGCATTCCCGAATTGGTGTTAGTGCAAAAGGACGGCAAGTTTTTAAGGAAGTGCTTTGGCTTGCTTCTGTCCTCGAATTCGGTCGAGTAATAGGAATTCTTTTTCTTGTCATCCTCATACCAGGTTGAGAACTTGGCTGCAGAAGGGTTAGTAGGTTGTATGAGCGTCAATAACAAGATGGCATCGTAGCACCCCTACGTACCCTGAACGAAGAGACTCTGAACCTGGATCCATGTGATGAAGTTCTTTGAACGAACGAAATTTTCTGCCTCTTGACAGATGGCGTCATCCTTACAGGTCTTCCAGAATTCATCAGCATGCTTGACCCAGTACTTCGCGCTGTAGATGAGGAGGTGGTGATTAATGATATCTGAAGGGCGATCCGAAGGGTCATTTGTGAAGAAAGTGGCCGGGACGCTCGTCTCATGGGGGCGAAGTAGGAGTTGATACCGCGGCCGCCGAAGGTACTGCAACGTAGCATAGGCAAGGATGCGGGGAGAGATGGAGAGATCCCGGTTGGCGTTATTCTTGGGTCGGCCTTCTGACTGAAGAACGTCAGGGTTTTGCTCAAAGAAATGACGGACGGAGGTGTGGTAGACGCTGCAGAAGGATTGGGACGTGTCGTCCGGTGATACGGCTTCGATGCGAATGAATGGAGAGCACTGCTCCCTGATTTGAGGAAGAAAAAGTTGGTCTCCTAGAGCTTCACAGAGTTCGTCGAATGAGAGCGGGCGTTTTGCGTAAACGATGCAAGACAATACTCGGCTGAAAATCGACTACCATTAGCAATGCCGGGCATCAATATAACTGTCTTGCTCTATGGGGAGTACAGTGATTGCGATAGAATGGTGTATAATCCTTACCTGAAGGTGTCGTAGTAATCAGGCTTGATACACTTAATCTTCTTTTTGAGATACTCTTCGAAGTTGGATGGCACATCTTCGAGTAAGTTGTCTAGCTCCTGACTTGAACAAGCGTTGTTGATCCCATCCACAACATATCTGGCCCAAAGGAAGTTCCCTTTGATCTTTTCCATAACCACGAGGAAACTTTCTATCTTCTTCAAGTAAGGTCCATCGTCTGGCAAATCTCTGACCGCTTCCCAGATTAAATGATAGATGTCGTTTTCGTTTTCTTCTTTAGTCAGGGGCTGACAAAAGCTATACTGGCATCTCTCCACGGCCTTGCGAATCTCGAGCCGATCCTGCGAGCTGCACCATATCTTGACGTCGACATCTTCATTGGTCGTCAGATCAAGGCAGAACTTGAGGGTGTCAAGGGCAAAGAGCTTCTTTTCTTCATCATGGAAGACTTCATCCAGGCCATCAAGGAAGATGTAAGCAACCTTGAGCTCCTTGACGATTGCTTTGATGAATTCTTTGAGCATGACATCGGTAGCGTGGCCCCCGACGATTTGAAGAATTTTGGCTGGGATCTCATCTCCGATTTTATACTTCTGGCGGAACAGACTGTCGGCCAAATTGAGGTACGCGGTCGTGGGCCGCTCCGTCTCGTCACCGTAGCCATAAAAATGGCACGCCGCCTGGACGGGACGCTCGGCATGGTTCTTGAAATCCTCTTCAAAACAAAGAATCGCGTGGACACAGAGGACAGACTTCCCATGTCCGGCGTCGCCGTGCAGCCAGAACACCTTCGTTGAGGAGCCTGGCTTGAGCCAATCCTTGAATGAAGAGTTCTTGAGAAGCCATTGCCCTGTGTTTGGAAGAATTCTGTTCTGGTGGCTGGATCGTCGCCGATCTTTGGGATTTGGTTCGTTCTGTTGAAAGTGGAAATCCTCTAGCCAGCGGGTCACAGTGTTCCAGTTTGTTTCTTTACTAATTTGCAAACGAATGTTAGAACGGACGAGCTTTTATTTAATGCTTGCACAGCTGAAACTCATAAACGACTATCAAGAAATGTGAATCTTTCGCAACAACAATTGAAATAACTGCCCCCCATCTGGTGCGAACCTTCCATTTGGAGTGATCTCTGGAGCTTTCCTGAAACACACACCTAGGACTGAAGTTCGAGGTTCAAGGCTCTGGGGCTTCCGTGGATGACTTGGGTGGCTGAGAGACTGACCTTTCGTAGTTGTTGGTCTGAGTGAAGGTGCCGTTGCCCGCTGTGTAGAAGTTACCGTTGCGAGCTGTGTTGAAAGTGTTGTTGCTGCCTGGCGTATTGTAGGTATCACCTGAATTCGCGTTCTGAATGTTGTTGTCGCCAATCTGCTGGAAGTCTGGGCTTTCTAAGAGCCTCTTCAGCTCAGCGTCGGAAATGGACTGGGGCACCTGAGCTAGGTTGTCGATAGCCTTTTGTAATCCTTCAACTTCATCCGCAAGCTGAAATACCTGGTTCTCAACGAGCGTCTTGACATTCAACAGGGTGTCTTTCATCAAGTCTTCGACTCGGCCACGTTTGCCGATGATGATCACCGCTCGAGCATATGCCCCTTTAAACGACTTCCCCTCAACCTTCTTGAGAGCTTGAAATATGCCATGAAGCCCCCCCGTGTTCTTCTTGCACTCTTGTAGTATCCCCTCAACTGAGACTTTTGTTGCCTCGTCGAGGTTGGAGACCTTTCCCTGGGCACGCGTGAGGGTGTCTTCCACCAGTGGAAGCTTGTTGTTCACCTCTTCGAATGCTTTGGGAAGTCCATCGAGAGTGTTGATTGAGTTATAGACCTCCCTAATGGTCTTGATGAAGTCGATGGAAGCGGTGATGAGTGAGACGATCTCAACCCCAGTAACCATTGTGGCGATGATGAAGAGTGATGGAATTCTGAAAAGGATTCGGAAAACAAAGTTTCAGCTTTTAGTAGCTTCAAGAAGAAAAGATAACCCGTGATGTTTCACGCTCTGTCTTGATGACTGCGGATGAGTTTGGCCTCAAGGATATCACTTAAGGAGGGAGGAACTGCGTAACTGAGTTGAGGAGAATAAGAGTAAAAGTAAGAATAGAAAAGAAGTGATTTGACACGAAATTCCTCTTCACTACCCGGGCTAACATGAGGGACAATACGGAAGCACCCATTCTGTCCACATCTCAAAGATGATGGCACACATGGGAGATGACTGCATGCAGCGGGACTCAGCTTGGCGGTCGGCTCGGGGTCTCCGACTTGGCGTGCCCTGCATATTTGACCGGTGAACAAGTTCTAGACAGTGGCTTGCATGATTATTGAACCGGCGGAACCACTTTCGGTGACCAATTCGTCCCCTGCGGAAGGTCCCAACCATCTCGACCCCTCGACCAGAGCCTTGCCAGCCTGGTTTGTCAACGTGGCTGCTCAAAGGATCCGCAGTGACATTCGTCTGCCATCTAGAACGGGGTCTCTAGAGCCTCATTAAAGATAACAATAGAAAAGAAAGAGGGGGGATGGGTTGATCTCCCGATGATACGTAACTGTGCTTCAATGGAAAGGTAGCGAGCCGGGCAAGCGAATGCGCCACCACCTTGAAATTGGACCCCATCCAACATGCTGTTTTCAAACCCCCTGCCAAATTTAGGAACGTGCATTTAGCCGAGGTTCGACTCTGAGTGCACCCCTCTCAAGGGAAAGGCTGTACCTTCTTTTCATAGTTGCCCTGGATGGGCCCTGCGGCTCGCTCCCGAACTCACTTTCATAGCGCCCACCTTGGGCATTGACATCGCCATCCTTTCAACAGAGAGTACAATATCTAGAGGGTTTAATTGATGATGAGATGCATACCTGCGACTCCCACGCCTAGATACTAGACGATAATGGGGGTTCATGGCAGTTTTTTCCGCTCCAATACTAGAATGCCGTATGCTATTAACAGACTCAGACATCCTGGCCCCTCCTCAAATCTCTTATCAGCCACTCAATCAATACGGTATTCAATGGCGTACCCGCGTTCCTTGTAAGCTGATGCCTAGATCAGGCCATCATCGATTCAGCGGAACGGCCCGGACCCTTGCCAGAAAGTAGATCACGGAGACCCCCTAGGGGGTCCAAGAAAACATGAGAATTATAGATAAATCCTGACCCCATAGTAGGGCTAAACTTAGGTATATCTTATAAAGGATAATAATATATAGTAGCTAAGACTTAAGCTTCTTTTATAATAGTATCTTTAAGCCCTTAGCCTAATAATAGCTATCTAAGAGTTATGGCCATAGAAAGATAAAGAGCCCTGTATTTTCAACTCATAGGACACCCAGATCACTTAAGATCAAATCCGTCCAACTCTTGAAGTACTGCAGCTTTTGGATTGTGCCTTAATGCAGACTGGAGATCCACCCACCACCCTGTCCCCCAATAGGACAGACAAGTGGCGAGAGGCGGATATAATCTAGGACGCTGCTTGTTCAGTCAGCCTCATCACTGCCGGTCGGCAAACTGCAGGAAGCTACTAGCTCTATCACAACAACCCGGGTAGGACCAATTTTCCAGACTTTGTTTCCGGGTATCTGATTTTCCCTTTCGGCTCGTGCTATTTTTACAATGAGAGCGGTTCCCCGGGTACCACCCACACTAGTCAAACCCTTTGGCCAACCAGGTGTGGTCACTAATATGCTCATGATCAATTCTTCTACGCAGTGCGAAACATGTGGCTTTGCAAAAGAGGTCATTCGTGGGATGATCTACATGATAATACAAGGTCAGCAGACCGCCATGCCTGCTATGTGGCTTCATTGTCGCATCAGATGAGCATGATCTCCCCCTGCTATGCAGCTGACGCGTTGGATCCAAGAGAAGTGCAAATTTAGGTACCTAGTTTCGTCAAACGCCATGAGCTGACCGAAAACTTTGGACCCATGCGGTTCAATACCCGGTGATGCACGATTGAAAGCCGGAAGATTGTCATTGGCTGCCCTACTTGCTGCAGCCACCTTATTCTCTTCTATCAACCAACCACCAGAAACCCCCTCAATATGCAGGCAAACATCCCAGAGTAGGAAGCTGCGGGATACATGCAACTCACCGAAAACACTCTGCATGGTTGACGAAGTGATTGGTTCAAATAGCGAAGGCGTCCAGCGGCAGTTGTGGAAATAAGGAGCATCAATGCATCGGCGGCAAAAGCCGAAATGCCAAGCCTGGATTTCTTGAGCCCCTGCCGAAGCGTCCTCCACTAATATCACTTGGGAAAGGAAAGAGACTGACTAGCCGGGCGGCAGGCTGTTTTGAATGCTGGATATCGCGGATGGAGAGCAGCTCGTGCAGCCAAAAAGTACCAACCAACCCTTCCTTCCCCTGTAGCTTGGCGGCTACCGCCGGGATTCATGTCCGAATAGGTACAGTAGGAAGTCACTGAGAATGAACCCTTATATCTACCAAAGACACTGCCATGAGAATGCGAGATGTGGCAACCGATTCACTTTCTCCATATTGCAACTCCTTTATCTGATTGTTCATCCAAATTCTCTGGAGGCATAGTCCTACAGTAATTGCCCAGTGGGAAATGTCTGTGGGATAAGTAATCAGCCATTCGCAAACATTGCATGGGTTGAGACTACTTCCTCAAGGAGACGCGGCTTACGACCTACAACCAGAGACAATGTCCGACACCAAAGTGCCTGAGAAAGAGGTGACAGAGGGAATACTGCGGTTGGATCAGTATTACAGCAGGTCAGTCTCTCCATTTCTCTAAAATCATTGATATCACGATTACTAATACCGCCATTGCATTTCCAGGAAAACTCGCCAGACGGTTTACGCCAAGACCACAAAGGTCAAATCAAGAGAGAGATCCCGAAAGCACGTCCTCGTCATACGAAGGATCATCAACTCCCGAGGCCTGCTCCAGGACATTCAAATCGACATCAAGTCAACAAAGCTAGCAGCAGTTCTGAAGAAAACGTTTCAAGATGCTGAAACGTTCATGCTGGCAGAGTCTGAAAATCCGCCTGCAGTAAGTCAAGAATAATCTTGAATACGTAACTACGTACACACACTCGAGGTTTTGTTCCTATACCTAATACCTATCGCACGTCGCAGGTTTCATCGGACGCCCTATTCCTGGCCTGGGATACACTGGAGGCGCGCGAAGCAGAAGAGAAGTCCAAACAGTCACCCGATGCTGATCTTCTCGACGATCTATCCGTGGTACTGGCTTACCTACAAAATGACTATGGCTCAAAGAGGAGTGAGCTAAAGGGGCTCCTCAGTGACGGCTTGATTACCTATGAGCTCTTGGGGAGCTTCTTCCTTCCAAACTCTGCGCTCTACACCGATAGGAATAACTTGAAAGAAGGCCAAGTCATGAAGTTCGCACGGGGAAGTTACGAGGAAAACGAGAAAAAAGAAAAGATCTACAGGGTGCGCGCCTCCTTAATCACGCATGACGGAGAGAACCTTGGCTGGGGCAAAACCAGCATCGATCTTCCACTTTTCGAGGGTAAAATGAGAATCATCGATCTAGACGTGTTCCCACTTGACAAGCACCCTCAACAGGATATCATTCGACTACATCTAACAAACCGCGGGCGCCTCTTCGTTTCACTGCTCAAACAACCGGTATGTAAATGGTATGGGAATACGGCGATATATTCGGACCGATCTGGGTTTGAAATGGTAGAGGCAACGTTTCTTGCTAGCAAACGTGTCATGATTGATCCCCCGACTTGGATAATCCACAACTACAGTTCGGATATTTTATGCAAACCGTGGGTGCTGGACGAAGGCTTAGCCCCAGACTCGGTGCAGGATGAGAACTTGCTCTTCTGCAACTATCGGGTTCTGGGCTTTAGCTTCGAGGAGAAACGGTGGGGGGCATTCGCTGTCTCAAGACTCAGGGAGCCGAAGTGGAATGAGACAGCTTTCGACAAGGTCATACTACCTCCAGGCCAACTTGACCTGATCAAGGACCTCGTTCTTTCCCATCGAATGCGGTCTGTAACCAATGACGGTGACGATGATGACGACATAATCGAGGGAAAAGGGAAGGGTCTCGTCGGCTTGTTGAGTGGCAACCCAGGCGTCGGGAAGACGCTCACAGCCGAGGCGGTGGCGGAGGTTTCTCACCGGCCTCTGTACACCATGTCGGCTGGGGAACTGGGCACTGAAATCAAAGACCTCGACAAGCAGCTCGGCATGTTCCTCGATATCACCCGCCGTTGGCGATGTGTGCTGCTGATCGACGAGGCCGATGTCTTCCTCCACAAGCGGGATGACAACGTCACTCTGGAGCGAAACGCAGCCGTAAGCGTATTCTTGCGTCGTCTCGAGTTCGTTCCGTCCCTGCCCTATCTGAAAGCTAATAGTTCTATGTTAATCTCACATTGAAAACAAGAACTAACCAATTGTTTGCAAACCGCAGATACTTTCAGGGAGTGGCAATTCTCACCACTAACCGAAAGGCAGACATAGACGTCGCGTTTCTGAGTCAGTGCAAAATCCAGACCCTTCTCAACAAACCTCATCCATCGCATATTGACACTTACTAAAATAAATCCCCAGGTCGCATTCACTTCAAGTTCCATTATGGGGACCTCGATTCGCCCGCGCTGTTTAGAATATGGAAGAACTTCCTGAAAAAGGAGATTTCAGGCCCTGGAAGTAGCATCACCGAGGCCGATCTCCTGAAATTGGCAGAAAAGTACACGCTGAGTGGCCGAGAAGTAAGTGTTCTATTTGTCTGGCTTTAGACTTTGAGGTGTAACGGAGTTGGTTGCTCATATGTTCTTCACAGATCAAAAACGCTGCGTTCTGCGCAAAATCGATCAGCCGCACTCGGAACGAACCGCTATCACTTCAACTCGTCAAGGATATTGTTGAAAACCTCGGCTTTGTGTCGTAAGTAGGGCTACAAGGACCTGGCCCGCCAGGAAATTGAGGATGTCAAAGGGCGGTTGACCCCGAAGAAAATGTAGAGGATGGGCAGCTCAATGATTTCAAGACCGAGACTGGACCCACCAAAAGGTTGAGGAGCTCGTAGCCGGTGGCTGGTATAGTATTGTATAGCGTTATAGAGAGTTGGAATAGTTTGAGCATAAAAGAGCAGTTACAATTGAGGACTTTCGTTTCCAAGCTTGAAGGGGTGCTAATAGAGCGACGACACGATTCAGAAAACCGAGACACGAATCATATGGCGACGCTTGCATAGGTATCTGATGTTTTCAAGGCTCGAAGGAGGGTAGAGAGACACGACAGCGTGGCATGGATGAAGTGTTTGACGAAACACGTCATGTTATGTGAAATCGTATTGTCATGTGGAACCGCTACCAAAGCTGCGAAACTAGCAACAAAGTCCAAGGTATAGGGGACAGACAGCTTGTCTGTTTAAAGACTTTATCCATTCCATACTTTAAAAATATCCCTTATCGCTCCAGCGCAATCTCCTAGCCGGCATCTATTCAAGATCCATAGATTGTGCTATCCCACGGAAGCGTACCGTTGATGAGAAAAGCATCCATAGCCCTGGATGTGTCCCCCATGTGCTTGTAGCTCGTATGCCCTCCAGTGCTTCGCCAGACATTGATCCCAGTGGGCACATCGTCGCGCATCTCGGCTGCCCAGTTGGTGGCAGTAGCTGAATCGTGCAGCCCGTTGACGATCAAGACAGGTGGGAGACGCTTCATGCTCTGGGGGTTGAGCCGGTGCGGAACGTCGGTCGTGTTAAACGGCCAGCCGAGGCAAGACGTTCGACCGTGTTGCACTAAAGAGCAAGTTAGTGATGGATGTAGAAGTGTTATAAGAGACGTGTGATGACTTACTGACGTTGATTCCACGCGAGCGTGGTGCCAACGAGCGGGCTGGCGTGAAGATGCCGCGCAGATCAGCCACGGAGCGCAGGTGGTTTCGCGTGTAGTCGGAGCATAGGATGTTGATGTGCGGGAAAACGATCTCTTGGATGGCTGTGTTCGACTGTACCATTTGTCGTGCAAACGAGGTCGCATTGCCAGTGCCATGTGCCTCAGCCAATGCCTCAGCCAGTGTGTAGTAGCCGTCGGAGGTAATCGAGTGGTCACTCCCCAACAGGTCTAAAACCGCAATGATAAAGTCTTCAATTCCAACCTTGGAGGTGCACTTTTTATCTCCGGCACAACCGGGCGCCGATAGACCCTTTTCCTCCGCCCCGCCCGCAAGGCTATCAAAGATAGAGGCTACGTCCTGTCCATGGAGAGCACACTTGGCCGTCGAGTTGCACCAGTTAAAGAAGTAATCCAGCTCGCCATCAAAGGAGACAGCCTCAGAGATGATGCCGGTTGCGGCGCTCAAGTGACGTGTGTTGATTCCGTCAATAGCCAGGCGCCCGACCTTGTCTGGGTACAACTCGGCGTACTCGACCCCAATCTGTGAGCCTCCGGACCAGCCGATCCAGTTGAGAACAGGGGAGCCAGAGGCCTGGCGGACAAGCTCGATGTCGCGGATACGCTGATCGGTGCCCATCTTGGAAAATAGGGGGCCTGTCATGCGGCTGCAACTCTCGCCAAGAGCTTTGTTATGTTTGACGAGCTTGTCGAAGCTCGCGTCATCCAGGGCAATGTTTTTAACAGCATCGTTGAAGATATCTTTGTCGCACGAGATGGGCGAGCTGAGACCCTCGCCGCGGAGGTCGAGGCCGATCATGTTGAACGAAGCCCGCAGATCGGCGATAAAACCAGGCGGGCGTGTCCCTCCAAGCTTGCCGGCTTCCCAGAGGGCTTGTCTACCGACTAAAATGCTCGAAGACATGCCCGGCCCGCCTGAGTTATAGAAGAGGTTCTGCGTGCAGTCGGGATTTTTGGCCTTGAAACGCATCATGCCTAGTTCAATGGTGCCGTGGGAAGGGTTGTAATGGTCTAGCGGGACAGTCAGGCGCCCTCAATCGACTGAGTCTGGAACAGGACTCCCTAGTGGGATTTGCGAGACAGGCATGTCACACTTGGTCCATTCGATGGAGGACAAGCTGAAGTTTCCCGGCATTAGTGAGCCAGCAGACACGGCTGTTTTTCCAAAGATGGCCAGAGCTGCGTAGATGAAGGGGCGTGAGAAGGCCATGGTTGAGAGATGGTTGAATGTCGAGTTTGTTGTCGAATGTTGATGGACTGTTCATCGAGACGGGAAGTTGCTAATTAATACTGGAATAACATATCAATGTGAGCTTAAGCCAATGAAGAAGCTGTTCTTTCTCTCTGCCTGAGAACCTTTCAACTTGTCTAAACTTGCCCTTTTTTCCCCTTTCTTGGATTCATGCTGCGAGATTGCGACGAGGGTTCAACCGAATAATCCTTCTAAGCCATCGAACCAACTGTCAGCGTCGTACCGGGCCTGGATACGATGTCCGGAAATAACGTCTTCCTCCCGCGTCTAGAGGTATTTGCTTGATCTTATCAAGATTGCGCCAATACGCTTGGCCGAGGCGCAGGGCTGAGAAGTGATCGACCTCCAAATGCCGGTTTGACTGAGCAAGACAAGCTACCCCTGCACGCATCATAGTACCCGAAAAGGAAATAAATATCAAGGCAGGCAGTGGCAGGTGGGGCTGGCGTGGAGCAGTCTCCCGGTCGTCTCCCGCCCGAGTGAAGTGAACAGAGTCAGCTTCAGGAACCAGAACTCTATACGGTATACGCGGTCTTGCGGCAATGCACATCAACGTCGGAGAACACAGACACTGGCACGAATCAAAGCAATTAAAAGGGAATATGTGACATCAAATTGCATTCGCTACTACCATGTCGGGGCCTCTCTGCCTAGCAACACCTGGGCTGCGTTCAAGATGGCCTTCTCGTGCAACTTTAGACTGGGCTTCTCCTTGGCGTTGTTCATCTCTGCTAACCCCTGCAGTACATATTCCCGTTCCAAGGGACCACCAGCCTCGAAGGAAAATACAGTACCGCCAAGATACTTTGATGCGAGAAGCGCCTTCTGCGTTATTCCGAACGGGATGCAACGCCAGATGACGCGACTCCATTCCAAACACTGCCCCTCTAGAGCCGCATCGTATTCATCCACCAGCTCGAGCGCGTATTGACGTATCCGCAAGACCATGATCCTCACCATGGCATATAAATTGATGAAGCCCGCTGTGAAGAATCCTTTCTCCTTGAATTGATAGCTAGAACCTAACGGGGATTGAGCATCGTCCACTTCGCAAACTTTGTCCTGTAGAAATAGGCTCTCAAAGACGTGGTGCGCCTTGTTGTCAAGACTTTCGGAGATACACTGCAGGCTCTGGAGTATGTCTATAGCCGTCGCTGCACGATATCCATCGGCGGTGCGCGCGAGCTTCCGGGTCTTTCCGATGATTCCAGGTACTTGGACAAGGTCTAGCCAAAGTCTATACACAGCTTTAGATATGGGCGGCAAGAGTTTCGTGGTGTTAACAAAGTGCTCCATGGCACTCAGCCACTCTGGTTGCGTAAAGAAAGGGTCTATTCCCTCGTCAATAAACCAGCGAAACTAAACATTTGTCAGCGGCAAAACATTTCACACATTCAATCATCTCGGCATTCGTACCGAAAAAGCTAGGGTCTGGAAGGCAAGGTTGATGCGCATCTCATCATCCGGTTTGGGGGGTCCACCCTGCTCCAGCAGGCCGTAGACACCCTGAACATGAGGGAGCTGTTCCGCACCTTCACTCGCTTCAAAAGTTACCTGTTGTCTAGATGAGCTTTCCCACATTCTTGCCAGGACAAGGAGCTGAGCTCACTTCAAACTTGGTCAAGACAACTGCCGCAACCAGCGTCTGGCTTTCGGAATGGTGCTCGGGGTGGCTGATCATGTGGCGTAGACTTCTTATAGCCTTGTTGTACATGCTAAGGTTCAATGCATCTTTCTGAGTGTGCCCTTGGCGTACTTTGGTCCATGCAGACAAGTATAGGTGGACAGCATTGCATAGGGCAACATTCTGAGTCGCGACAAGCTGGGGAAGCTCTGGGAGGTTAAGCAGAACGACACCAATGTCATATTCTGTATCTGAACTGGACTCGATACAGGAGATAAGCCGACTGGACAGACGCTCGGCGGGTGTGGAAGGCGGCGACGCCAAGCGCGCGTTTGACCGAGGGAGCATCTTGAGCCTGGAATAGGCTGCCCCATTCTCGACGGCGTGGTGCCTGACCCGAATAAGTTCTGACGAATGATTGAACTGCATCAACGCGATGCTGGATTCCGAATCGTCTGATGCACCCCTTTTGTGATTGCCGTTGACAATAAACTTGAGAGGTTTCAAGGGACCCGAGCATTTCTTTCCAGTCGCGCGACAGCGACCACATGTAGGCCACGCTTCATCACACTACATTTGTCAATCTGTGAGCTTACTAGGGTGTCGGGAACATTACCTTGGTCTTGCCATCTCTGCAAGCCTGGCATCGGCTGCTTCTGGGTACTCCTACCATGTTGCTGGATCCTTGGCGCACCTACTCAAAATTCATGAAAAGTTGCAAGTTCTTGGAGGACCCTTTTTGGGTAATTCTGATCTTATGGAGGTAATCAAAATGACGTTGCGGTATAAGCCTCGTTGCGTTGCACAGCTTTCTGCATGTCAGATTCTGGGCGGCCGAAGTGGACAGGATCGACAGCCGTCGGTCGGCTTCTCCGTTGGCTGTTGCGCTACATCCCACTCTTTTGGGATCATGTACTGACTATCCTTTTGGGGTAGGGAGAGAAGCATCGTCGTGTGTATTTCTTTGGTGGACAAGCAGGCAAGGTCATATATAGTAATTGCTTTTCTAATCAATCTAACGAGTTGAAAAACAAAGTCTTTGCCATTATCGTTACGTTACAAGGCGTGAGACGTCTCTATCTATCCTGCCGTGGTGGCTATGGGTCACTATTCATACCTTTCACAAAAGTCCAGACCAGCCCGATCCTTCCGTCCTCCCAACAGTCTTGGCTCATCAGTGTACAGAATAGGGAACCAGCCATTTCTATAACTCAAAACCGCAGCCACGCTCTCTCAGCAGCGAAAGTTCAATAGTTGCCACACAGCTCATCCTTGAAATTGATTCTAATCCAAATAAGAAAACAAAGGGAAGAGAAAACGACAGACATCTTCCAGCAGATTAGTAAGACCCAACTCAATGCCATGTGCAAGACACATAGCCTTGTCCCTCTAACATCTTCAGGGGCAGACATTAGAGAGGTTAAAACCGCCACTTGCTTGAATCCTGTCCAAGAATTGAGAGATAGCCGGCGTAACGACATCTGGCTTCTCAAGCATGGGTGCGTGCCCAGCGCCGTTGACTGGGACAGTTTGGACATCCCTGAAGTTGGAAGCAATCCATTCTGCTTCAGCGAGTGGATCACTCCAGTCTGGATCGGCATCGCCAATAACGACAAGGACAGGACACTTGACTTTGCTCAGGTATGGCGCGACGACAGCATGGTCAGTGGAGAGGGTGGCATGAAATGCCTTCCAGTGACCAGGGCGCTTGAGCATCTCGACCGAGCGGTCTGCACGTTCCTTTGCCTTGTCACCCAGACCCGGCCAAAGCTTTGCTGCGTACGAATGCCAGATGATGGGACCCAGCGGCTGACGCATCGAGAGTCGAAAGAGCGACGCCACGAATTTGCCAACGCCATTGCGGAGGAATGCACCGATGAGCACTAGACCTGCCACTTTATCAGGCCGGCTTCCGGTTGCGATGGTAGCAGCTGCTCCCGATAACGAAGCGCCCATCAGTACGGCTGGGCCGCCTCCGAAATGGTCGATCAGGGTCAACAGGTCATCGGCAGTGGCTTCGTCTCCGTAGCGGTTAAAGGTTGTGGAGCTATCGCCGTGTCCTCGAAGGTCGACCATGGCTACTCGGAAACCAGAACTTCGGAGTGCAGTGGCGAGCGGCTCATATGCATCGCGGAAGTCTCCCATGCCTGGTGAGCAGATGATGAGAGGGCCTTCGCCGGCAACGTCGACAGCAAGTTTGCCGCCGTCTGTTTCGATAAAGGTGAGAGTCATGGTAATTTGATTGGTGGAGATGTCAGTGTAAGAGTTGGCGTTGAGAGATGAAGAGGGGCAATGATGTTCTTGCAGTGTATTGTTTCTGTCTGACTGTTTGTGGTGAGCATCTTGAACACCATGCAGAAGAGATCATCTCATATATAATCTTGGCCTTGCCTTCAAGATGATGACTGCCGTCAGCCACCGGGAACGAGGTTCGGCCGACGGTATCCATGTCGCAACTTGATTGGCTCACGAAACGACAGAAGCACGAGAATCGCCCGAGAGCCACGCGAGCGCGCGAGCTCCAAACCGGGACCATGTTATGCCGGAAGCGAGCTAGAAGCGCCACACTTTGATCTTATTGGCTGCGGTGATTTCCCTCTCTGGCTCGGCCTGAAGTGCCCCCGTCACGGCCACTACAAATTGGCCGTCAAGCCACGCTTCCCCTCGACACCATCACGTTAGCTTCACGGCATTTGATGAGGAGCATTCTTTGAACCGAATTTGTATTGCAGCCCGAGAATCATCAGTCATCTGCGCATAGCCACGATTGTCATAAGCCCCGATCATCTCACTAGAGCCATGCTCACCCTCACCACCCTGCCACCTGAAATCTTAGACTTGATATGCAGTCACGTTGCTCTGTCCAGCCGTCGGTTGGACCTCGACTTTCGCAGTTCATGGAGCGATCACCAGGGTGTAAGGGCTATGAACACTATCAACGCTTCACTCGCAGCTTTGTCACGGACATGCAAGCTGCTCCAACAGAAGGCTCAGCCGATCTTGTATAGTTCTCTTGTCTCGAACAAGGGATTTCCTTATCTATTCCGCACTCTTTCCCGTCGAGAAGATCTAGCAAAGCACGCCAGATTCATAGCCCTGGGGGACTGGGGTCTAATGAACGATCTGGAAATTACATCCCAAGACCATGAAATTGCCAAGCAGCTTTCAGATAATCTGTTCTACGACGCGGCCGGAAATCCTCGACCAGGTGCACCGGGTTGGGCGCTATCAGATGATTTCACAGGAAGCACAGTCTTCGACCTCAACCAGGAGGGGCGCTTGGCCACTTTAGCTCTATTGCTTGTTCCCAGAATCGAACGCCTTATGCTCACTACCTATTACGACGGAGCATATGGTTTCTATGCGCCTGAGTCTTTACCTTTCCTCACTGAGATCATTTATCACCACGGAGATACAGAACTGGGCATCGAGCTTAGCAACATCAACGGAATCTATGCGGCGGCACCAAACCTTCGCGTGCTCAAATGCAAAATGGTCAGCGGCACCTCAGGAGTTCCCCGTCACGAGGGCATTAGAGAACTGCATCTGGACTTCAGCTGCGTGGAAGGTGACGATCTCAAGTCCATCATGCGCAGCTTTCCTTTTCTTGAAGTGTTCCGCTACGAATCCGGAGGGCCGATAGTGTCAATGAAAGGCGAGGCTACACCATCCGAGATCTCGGAGGCACTCCTTGCAAGAAAGGACACTTTGAAACACGTCGAGATCGACCTCAGCGACGCCATGTGGCCGGGGAGTGACCTCGATGATGGGGATCAAATGCAGAGTCTACAGCCGATGCAAGTTCTCGAGACGCTCAAGCTAGAGACGACGAGTGTCTACGTTGAGACGGAGGACGAGACTACGACGAATGGAAACCACTTGGTAGATTTTCTTCCGACTTCGATTCAGAGCTTTTCCCTTGCTCGGCCTCACGAGCATATTCACCAGGACATCTTGCAGCTCGCGCATGTGGCAAGGGACAAGTTTCCGAGGTTGAAGGATGTCAAGATCTCGGGATTAGATAAAGATGATGAGGATAGGCTAAACCAGGCATTTTTACTCAATTAACTGCTGGGTTCAGATGTCAGATCAAAAAGAAGCAAGAGCGCCCCACCAAGTAGAGTTACCATAGTACCTTAGCCAGCAACTGCAACTGCAACCACATCTACAGATATCTTGTTCGGATATAGACATGGACAATGTGTAGCATTGAGAAAGATTGGACTTCTGTCGACTAGGGTTTACATTATTACCAGGGTCAGACCGCTACACTCTGGGGGCATCGGACGAAGAACGGGGATGGGCCTCGCTACGGCTCGTCGGGCGGCGCAGTCAGCTTCGCTTAACCCTTATTGGTACATTCGACTGTGCAGTTGAACCCTTACTATCAACCTCATTTTATGTCTCTACTTCAATGACGTTATTGCTTAAATCCTCGGTCAATATTTCACGTGAAGAACGACTAGATCGCTGATTGTTGTGTTTAACGTGCTTAGGAAGGTGAGAGTTGCCACTAGGTAACAGTAACGTAATACTCGTATTTGTGAAGGCTGGCACGTGAAATAGTTAACGAAGGCATAAAGACTCGGCGCCGAGCTCCCGTGAATTTTGGCGCCAAAGGATCGAAGGATCGGGCTAATTTCCGTTTCCCCTGTTCGGACATTAACGCTTAGGGGAAATGTTGGGCTTAGTGGGTTTCAAGACCCAGGGATCCCTGGGCACATCCCCAGGCACACCGTCATTTCACCAAAGGGCTGAACACTATAAAACAACATGAACTCCTTCATTTCAAGATCCTTTTGCCTCTATCACCTCCAGTCAACTCTTCATCACTCAATCAACCACCATGAAGTTCATCGCCCTCCTCTACCTCGCCCTTCCGGCTCTGTCTCTTGCTCAGGTTCGTAAATCTCCTCTCCTCATCATGCGATGTGGTAGTGCTGACACTCCCCTAGACATCTACTCCCGCCCCTGAGCCCGACCTGTCAGTCTGCGAGGAGGAAGCTGGTGGCTATGCGCGATACTGCGCTCGGTGCGAGCCAAAGTGTGCTGCCTACCGCGAGAAGGAGTCCTACGCCCAGTGCTTGTACTCTGTCTTCACTAGCGTCAACTACAACGACAGCCAGTGCTGGCAGCATGGCGGCAACGACTGCGCCAACAAGGCCGTCGACATTGTTTGCGGTACCTCATAGATGGAGTTTTGTTGGGGATAGATGGGGGACAACATGAGGGTTCCTAGTAAAGACGGTTATGAGAAACGCACAAGGAGGAACGGTATAGAGCTCGCAAAGAGTGTCACTAAATAGAAGAATGTTGGTTGGGTGCTTGACCCAAACTTGAGCACTCGCCTTCTAGTTGACTTTCAAAGCCCAACTTGGAATTATAGAATCTAATCTCTCACCCTCAAGGAGAATTTTGCAAACCCAAGTTTCGCTTCTTAAATTCTCCTTAAGCCAACTCGTCCGTAAGTTCTCATTCAAAATTTCATCCCCCTATGCAAGAACATGTTAATGTCCCAAGCAGAAACCCGGGTTGTGGATTCCTTCCTAGAAAGTAGTAACTGAAACATAGATCTACGATTGCTTCACCAGTATCCACTACACTCTACACCAGCAACACATCAAGATTGGCTTCCCGCCGGATCTCTCTCCAATCAAGCACCACATCGCCCACATAAAATCCCATGGTGTCGGCCACCAAACGACGGCGTTCCCATGTTTGCTCAACAATCTTCTTAATATGATACCTATTTCCGATCCCGAGGCGTAGAGAGTCTGCCAACCAGGCGCGGGCCTTGGCTTGATCGGCTTCCGTGCAGGCCTCGACTGCAGCTTGGAACACAGGCCACACGGTCAAGTTTCTCCCGCCAGCCTGTCGATAATGTTCGACGCCTTCGAAGACAGCCGATACATGCTCTGCGACCTCTGAAGGACTATAGTTTCCAAGAGTCCGGTATAGGTATATCAACATCCCATTTCGAACTACACGCGAGTGATGAGACGCAGCCAGTTGTGGACGGGTCGCCCCCATTTGAGGTGTTTTGTTCCTCGAGTCTTCAAGTTTCGAGTCCATCAAAGTCTTTTCAATGAATTCTGTCACAAGATCTTCATTAGGCTGGCCGAAGTTCGCGGTCGGAAAGCTCTTGATATACATGTCCGCCCGTAACAGGCAGTCGATGGTGCTATGATCGAACCCAGCTGTAAAACCAAACTCGGGGCGTTCCATGACGGAACGTACGATATTTTGCCTTGTCAAATATGTCATCATATTAGACTCGTCCTGTGGAGCCTCTGGGTCATTCAAGTATCCGAATGCCGGCTGTGTCAGGCAAGCTGTGCGGATCTTCAATAGGCACAGGCTTTGAGCTGTTTCCCAGGCGCTCTCAGATAACAACCAGGGCGGTTCGGCCATATGCCAGTCAGATGCAAGATACGACCAGGCAGCCTCAAGATGCACCCTCCATGTCTGGTTCATTCCCAGATAGGCTTCAGCCATGATCAGTGTCAGAGTGGCAGCTAGAAAGATAACAAATTCGGTCTGTCCCGCATCAAGGCTCCGTCGAAGAAGCGTTATTGCTTGATTTCGATATATGT
The DNA here is from genome assembly GCA_000966855.1 of Fusarium sp. JS1030. Classification (NCBI taxonomy): domain Eukaryota; kingdom Fungi; phylum Ascomycota; class Sordariomycetes; order Hypocreales; family Nectriaceae; genus Fusarium; species Fusarium sp. JS1030. Next base: position 271,652 of record JWIW01000003.1, read on the forward strand.
GGGCATACTGCAGCATCTCTGTAGGTCGGCAGTTCAAGTGGGCCAAGTTCGCAGCGGCCTGGGACCAGATACCATACAGCAGGCAATCATGACAGAAGTCATACTGGCTCTGCGCGAGGCGAGGATATGTCGAGTTCCAAGGATTTCGGGATTCTTCAAAGGGCATCATGAGTGGCGCGACAGCAATAACGTAGTGGTGGAACAGGCTCCTTTGTCGAGCATCCCAGCCAGGTGTCGCGGAGAGGGCTGCAATGATACCCGCACGTCTCGGTTTGAAATGACGAAAGACCGTGTACGGTCCAACCATCGTTTCAAGTTCACCAGTGACCTCAGCGCCGCCATGATCCAGATCCAGATTCAGTGAAGAGAGCATAGTGTCCAGTTGTGCAGAGGTATAAACTGGTTCTTCCATATTCCATGTCGAGTCTGTAGGGAATTAGCAAGATAACAACAAATAGCTAGTGTTTCGTGGTACAATTTAGAAGGAACAACTTACCGACATTCAATACTCGCCGTCTATTGGGCACATATGCTAACTTCCGTCCCTCAAGCGAAACCCACACGGGCTTTTGCCGATACCCAGGGCACGAAACCCCGTATCTTGAACATTGTCCACAGCCACTGGCTGCTTCATCGCACTAGCAATGGCAGATGTTGTAAGTTTATGGGCTTTGGTGTTTCTAGGTATCGAATGCGCGATATCTTACCTTTATGCGCCTTTCTCTGCAGCGCCAGCAGCCCTACTCAGGTATTAGTCAACTCCCTAGGGATGGAACTAGCTGCCTACTGTGAATGTTCTCCTCCGGGTAATCCGCCTTTGCTTCTCCATTCTATATGGCAGATGCTCTGTTTGCCTCCAAGTTGTCCTAGTACGGACCATGTTCCCCTCATGCAGAGAGCCAAGAACTTGAAGTTACTAAACACTAGCGGAATCACTAGGTATTTATCTCCGGGGCGCTCCATTGCAACCCCGTTAATGCAATGTCTGACGGCGATTCTCATACTGGCAACCGACGGCCGTATCATCTAATTACCGAACACGCCATCTGGCAACGGGTCTTGCAAGCCATGTTTGAGATTTCTTTCTGCCAAGACCCATCTCTCACCTCACGACAGGCATTTCCCATTAACCAATGGGCTGCGAGCCCTCAACAGTTCTCAAAGCTTCTTCGAAAATCCTCAGCCCCCCATCAAGCTCCTCTTCTGAGATGGTAACCGGTGGTGCGATACGAATGCAGCCCGAGAACGTCGTTCTAGCCGAAATCGTCGCCGAAAGACCGAGTTCCATCATGCGACTTGACAGTTCTCTGCCCAGATCAATAGCGGCAGCTTTCGTCTCCCGATCAGAAACAATCTCAACCCCAGCCATCAACCCTCGGCCACGGATATCGCCGATGCAGGCGTATTTATGGTACAGCTCCCACAGTGCTGCATGCAGCCGAGCGCCTTTCTTCCTGGCCTCCTCCACCAAGTTGTCTCTTTGAACAATTTCAAGAACTTTGAGTCCAACCGATGCTGGGAGGGGATCATTGGCATGTGTCGTGTAAAACAAGAAGTTCCGTTCCTCCGCCCGTTTCGCTATCGAGTTGCTCGTAACAACAGCACTTAGCGGGAGACCATTTCCCAAGGTCTTGCTGAGCGTCAAAATGTCAGGCACGACGCCTTCATGCTCAATGGCGAAAAGATGGCCGCTCCGCCCCATAGCGGTCTGCGCTTCGTCCACGATGAGGAGCATTCCACGTTTCTCGCAATGCTTCTTCATCGCCGACACATATCCATCAGGAACAGCAATGATCCCACCCGAAGACAGAATAGGCTCCATAATGACAGCGGCGAGTGAGCCGCATGATGCTTTGTCAACCAGTGACCAGCCGTAGTTGAGTTCAGTCTCCCAGTCATAGGAACCGTCGGGGTATCGAAAGATGGATCGGTAGGCGTCGGGAGAAGGAAGCATGTGCATGCCCGGCATCTACCACAGTTTTCTGTTAGCCGATTCCCTGAGGATGCTTCTTCAAGGGTTACTTACCAGCGGCCCATATCCTTTTCGACCAGCGTGATACTGTGCTCCGTTGGCACCGGATGTCATGCCATGCCAGCTGGCACCTAGCCCGACTATCTCAAACTTTCCAGTAACAGTCTTGGCCAGTTTGATGGCGCACTCGTTACTCTCGCTTCCAGTACTGAGAAATATGGCCTTGTCTAAACCATCAGGCAAGGCAGTGGTAAGCCGCTTCCCCAGCTCTATAACGGGCGGGCTGACCATGCCACTGTACAAGTGATCCAGAGACTCTGCGTGATGCTTCAGGGTTTGAACGATCTCGGGGTGGCCGTGACCAATCAAACAAGACATCTGCCCAGAGGTCCAGTCCATGACTTTCTTCCCGGAAGCGGTCCAAAAGTATACACCCTGGGTCTTTGTGACAACGTCGGGCATGAATGGTGACCCAAAGGTAAGAAGATGGGTTTGTGCATCGGCGTATAGCCGGTCGTTTGACAGTGAAGCGCTACGCATCTTGTTGAGTAAGAGCAAACAAGAGTGAGGAGCTCTGAAGCTTGTGGATATTGGTAGATTACAATCACGGACCCGCGCTCAGCCCCAACTTATATTTTCTGGCTTTAACGTGACGAGTTCGCATGCTGGCATGCTCGTCAGATTTAGGATTATCGCAGCGGCATTGTCCCTTCTCAATTGCCCCGAGTTGTTAGTCAAGCTCTGTAGTGAGATTCTCTTCATTGGCCACCAACTCAGAGTGCGGGGCTCTAAATAACGGGAGGCATGCCATAACGAGGATGTAGCGTGGTAGCAAGCCGATTGCTTTCGGGGGTCTTTGTGGCTTGGGGGGGGTTAAATTTGCAGTGAAAAGCGGGTAGGTCGAGAACCCACTTCTTGGCGAGGTTAAATCCTGTAGGACGCAGCTTTGCAAGTCAAGGCAATCCATAACGAGCGTGGTGTGTGGAGAGGTGGGCCGGACCTCCGGGTATCGAACTCAATTGATCAGAAGCGGCAGAAACGTCGATGCATGCATCTGTCCACCTGAGTATTCTAATCTTTGTAAAGCATCTCTCAGCTAGTCGTTGATCTGGGGACGGAATTAAAGACTCAACGGTAAAGACACCAAGATCCAAGAGTGATCAGCCAATGAACGTAGCTGTGCATGACATCTCCAAAGGGTTCGTCAATGCTCTCTGCGGCTAGTTGACCCGCTTGGAGACCGATGAAGCAGTTCTAGCAAGTAGCTAGGCCACCAAGCAAGACCTCAACAGAAGTGGCTGGCCTTCTCAATGTGCAAGTAATTGTAAAACACCGTTCATCCTCTTGTTTTCGGTGCCTTCCTGTCCGGAATGACGATCTGGCTGTGCCTGCCCGCCAAGCTCCATCGGCAGGTGCAAGCGCGGGGCTGTCTATGACGCAACAGCTCTGTAACACACAATCCAACCATCACCCCGCCATTCCTCGCCATACCATCAATCGAGCAACAACATCAAAAAGACCAGCACACGACTCTTCTTCCAGCCATCACCAGCTAATTCACTCCCAAGAACCACCACTGCCTTCAATCCATCACCATGTCCGGCCGCATCCCCACCTCCACCTCGGTCAGCGAGTCGGCCGTCATCGAGGCGCCCTTCAGCGACGTCTGGCACCTTATCAAGCTCCAGGACTTTAGCAAGTTCTACTCGGCCCTCGACAAGAGCGAGTGGGTCAAGGGCACCTCTCCCGACACCGACATTGTCCGCTGGACCTTCAAGGACGGCACTGTCCTCGAGGTCAAGCAGGAGGAGCACTCTGTAAGCTGCTGCTGGGCCCTGGCCGTGAATGGCATCAGTACTGACATTGCATCGCGCAGACCATCGACCACTACATCACCTACAGCGTCATCTCGTCCCAGCCCGCCCTCAGCTACACCTCGGTCGTGAGCACCGTTAGAGTCTACCCCGTCACGTCGGGTCAGCACGAGGGTCACACCTTTGTCACTTGGTCCGGCAACTTCTCGAGCGATGCCGACGCTGGTGAGATGATCCCTTCCCCGTTTAGCGACGCACACTGACGTGATTACTCCAGGTGTCATCGAGGATGCCAAGTTCAAGCGCCGCGAGGCTCTCGCCGACCTCGCCAAGGCCGTCGCCAAGAAGTAAACTGGTGGGACGAGGAACCGTGTGAATGGGTGCAATATCTTTCGAGGTCAAAGCAAGGAGTAGACCATACGTATCACCAAGGGTTGAGTGATGTCCAAAAAGAATGAAAACATTTTCGAGTATCATCGGCCTTCTTTGAACTTGTGTCGTGAATTGATGGGAACGGCTGTGGCTGCTGGGCAGCTGTCCATCCAATGCTCTCCCATCAATAGATCACTCGACTCACGAGGCGAAACTGGGCGCACATGGGATGAAAGAGCAGTCAATCACTTCAAAAGTGTTCTCTTGTGTAAGCTCTCGGAATGTCCACATCCGGGTATCCATCCCATCTAGGTCGGAGAGTACAGTAAATAGCTTCAATCCAGCTGAATATCCTCCACAGATTCAACGAAAACAGATAGACTCGTGCCTGATGTCTACCAAAACGCCATTCTCCCTTCTCGGTAAACGCAATAAAAAGAGGTGTGCACACCCATGTCAGAACCAACGCCCCAATGCTGTATAGCAACCCTTTAGTCAAAAGCACACATCCACACAAACGTCCCGAGCGCGCTGCCCAGGATCAAAAAGGTCAGAATGCCCGCACCCGCCTTGTCGGCCGTAGTCAGCGGCTCCGGCTCCGGGTTGTCGGTCGACTCCGAACCGGCGTCGGGGTCTCCCTTGGAGATACCACCCGTCGTGTTGGTCGCGGGCGGTTCCACGTTGCCGATCAACAAACTTGACACAGCCGCCAGCACGTTCATCTGCTCGCCCGCACCACTCGTCTCGTCAACCGCTGGGTCCGTAAAGCTGCCGTCACTCCAGTAAAAGCCACATACACGGCCCGACTTGCCACCTGTGCACTGCTTCACAGCCGCCTCGGTCGACTTGCGCAGCACGGGGAGGATCTTGTCCTTGGTCTGGGGCGCGATCTGTGTCACGACCGAGAGCCATCGGTGGACGTAACCCTTGAACGAAAGCATATCGGTTGAGCAGGCGCCCTTTCGGCTCTCGCAGGCGACTTCGTAGGCGATGTCCTTGGGGAAGAAGTTCTTGAGCGTGGCGGTGGTGAGCTTGTCAATGCGATCGCCCCAAACGTCGGAGCCATTTGTCTGCAACATGTCAGCATGAGAGACTTTATCTCAGACGGTTCAGACCTACATAGTTATACATAAACGCCGCGCCCTGCAGCAGGATGGCGGCGTTGTAGGAAAAGGTGGCCTTGTTGATGTCGGTACAGTTCTTTTCGACGTGTCCACCGTCGTACACCAGCCACTTCTCGTGGTCGATGTACTCAACGCCCCAAAGCCACTCCCAGGTCTCTTCGGCATACTTGGCGTAGGTCTCGTTCTGCGTGTATCGCGCAAGTCGGGCGCCGAGGTTGAAGAAGCATCCATTAGCAATAGCTGCTCACAAGTTAGCCAAACTCCCCATCAACAATTCATACGAGTCCAACGCACTGTTCTTGTAGTTGTATCCAGCGTTGGTAAAGGGAATCTGCCATCTCAGTCCTCCGTTGCACTTGTCGTCGTGGCGGTCGGGGTGCGCCTGTGTCGCCCACACGGCTTGAGCCAGGGCGAGCCACTGGGGCTGGTCATCCGGGGGGTTGGGGAACTTGTTCTCTGCGGCGAGCATGGCCGACATGCCCCAGAAACCTTGATCGTCGTTTCCGAGGGACGCCGTGTGATTCTCGGGCTGGTAGTCCTTGTGTTCTCCGACCTGGTGCAGCATGCCCTCCATGACGACGCTGTTGTAGCTCGTGTCTCCAGTGAGCTTCCAGTAATCTGCGATGCCTTCATTTAGTCGCATGACTCCAAGTGTCGCGTTAGTCTTTTACGCACCGATATATGTTCCCATCATGGCGCCGCCTTCCCACCAGTAGTAGTCGCCCTTGAACTCGGTCGGAGGTCCCGGCAGGATACCGGGGATCATGCCTGTGGTGTTTCCATCGTATTGCAGCATGAGGTCGTAGGCCAGCGTTCGTGCCGATTCCTTGATCTCATCTGCGACCGTGGTCAGCGACATCTTTTTGTATCCATAGACATGACATACCGTCATTGCTAATCTTGTAGTACTGCGCTTCGGCAGACTGGATCAACAGGCCTCCCCATAGCAGGCCAGCCTGGGCCACGATGGCCGCCGATGTGAGAGAACGCATATCGGCAAGTGGAACGAGTGAAGACTATGAATAGCGACGTCGAAAATGAGAGGAAAGCGATGAGGCTTTGTTGTTATTGTGAAGCGAGTGACGCGATGAGGATGTAGCGAGAGGCGATCTCGGGATCCAGATTGAGTATCGTCCCGCACGAGACGGGGACTAGAAAGGAAAGGTCCAGGAGCCTAAAAGATCAAAATTGCAAGAAAAAATCCGGAATAATAATGAAAAGAGACACGCAGGTACCAAGGTAAAAAAGAGAGAGAAGGATTTCCAAGGTCACGGCGACAGCATGAATCTGGGGTGGCACGGAGGAGGGGGGGAGGGAACACGGGACGCCGGGGGTCTTTCAACCACCAAAAGCATGACAGAGAAGTCAATTCAGTAAATAACAAGCGCTGAGGAAGGGGGCCGGGTACGAAAGCCAAGTTTCTGGGCATCGGGGCAGTGCAAGCGGCCAATCTTCCAATGGAGACGGTGCTTGGCGGGACATCTTGGCAGTCAACGGGACCAGCTCAGAGCGGTTTGAGCAGCGATTCAGTTCTAAAATGCCAAGACCATCATGGGTCCCTCCCACCGTATCGCAGACGCTGGCAGGGATGGACAAGAGCTTGGCGGAGGGCAGAGCCACGTAATGGATGCAGCCCCTGAGAGCGGCTTCAAGGGCAGTTTAATAAAGACCAAGAAGACCAAGAAAGAGTCTGGTCTTGTCCTCTTGGGCGAGACATGTTGTGCGTGATGACCCTCATCACGATGCTTGATCGACAGGCCGACCGAGCAATCCGGGACATTGGGGGGATCCACCCGCCCATCACCATCAAGTCCCTCCCTGTGAGCAAGGGGTCAGCAGGATATTTAGGCGCCGAGATGATGGACAGCGCCGTCATATCTGTTACGAAGGCTCACCGTTGTGGCAAAGCAGACAGACACGAGCAGTCGTCAAAAAGAGAATGCTTGCGACAGACATCAAAAAAGAAGATTGGAATCAAGGGCCACGCAAGCCCCCGGTCCCCAATGTCTACCCACCAAGTACCGTCTGGCCCCCTACTCCGGCAGGGCTGCACACAAGTCCCCCCTTTGTTCATGTTTATCTCGTCTGAGGCTGCGCTAAACTTTAATGCGCCTCACTCAAATTGCAGAACCTCCACACGACAGGCCCCGAGAGCCAACGAGGTCGGGAGCAGTGTGTCAGCCCCTGGTATGCTTAAATATTACCTTATTCTCTGCCCGAGAGAGACATGGGAGTACCGAAGCCACCGACACGCAGCGCTCGTCGGATGCGTACTCCAAGACAGCGATAAAATGTCTCGCAAAACCTGCTCGGATTCACGTCTTGGGCAGCACGGGTCATAGACTCGCCAAAAACGCACAAAAACCTGGCATGCCCGCAGCGTGGCGGGTGCTTGGCCTGGCTGACCCCGTGCTGCTATGCCCAGTTGATCCAGGGGCTCTCTTGGCGGTCAACCCGACACTTGGCACCATCTCTGTTCCAACCGCCGGCTGGGGTCTTTTCATGCGCCGCCTTCCGCCCTCCCTCTAGTCCCGTCAGCGCCTTTCTCTTCCGCGTACCTACCGTAAAGTACGCGCGTCACGTGCCCCGGTCCCCGAAGCTTCCGAGATGCCCACGTGCAATTTTATGGTGTTTTCGTCAACCCGAGCGCATTCGCCGACAACGAGATCCCGCGACAAGCATTTTACACCGGAATAAAGGGACGTCTTAAACTACAGACTGGAAACCCGAGCACTGCCACCCGACTCGCAATTCACTAGCACATTAAGGCTTGGATCTTAAAGGACCCCGCAAGCAGTCTCGATACGATGAGCGATACTACCGTTAAACACACCGTCTACCTTACCGGGCGCATCGGATGAATCTACCGGGTCCATGCGAGACAGCCTCGAGCAATGACTACCGCGATACCCTCATCCCAACCCGCCTGGACTCTCTCTCGACACCTGGGACTTGACGGACTCGACTTTTGCGAGAGTCCTTCCACGACCGACATGAGGAAATCTCCCGGTAAGCTTACGGTTGTTGGTTGTTCTTACATTGCAGTCTACATACGAGAGCAGGCGCCTTGACACCTGTTGCTTATGCTCCGAGCCATCCGGTCGTGTCACGTCAGTCTGCAATCTGGCAACGTCGCTCAGTAGCTGGATCAAGATATATCGCGATGAACAGCACAGCAGCCACTGCTTTAATGCATTGAGGAAACAGCATTATGCCTACGAGTGTAGCAAGATACGGTCGAGGGCTCTGGACCAAGAGAGATGCTTTCAGTCACGGACGACACGATGCCGCTCCCGCCGACTTTGTACCAGAAGCCTCCCAGCCAAGGCGAGTGCTTTAATAGAAAATCGCTTCGATAGCAGGACCCCCAACTTTGGCTGCCCGGTTCGATCCCTGGAGGTTCGATGCTTGGATCAAGAGCAGCCGCAGGCCCGCGCCAGCCGGCGACAATGATCAGATGAACACATTGTCCGAGAACCACGCCGTGCAACTATTCGGTTTCAAGTTAACTTGCCTACTGCAGTAGGTGCATCAGGTCGATATTGAGGGCTAAGAGGCCAAATTGCCAACGATTTATGAGTTGAGAAAGTTTGATATTTGCATGCTCCGTGCCTTGCCTATCGCGTTGAGTTAGTCGACATGTCGAGCATCAGGCGGCGCATACTACACGCACATCCATCTTCCGTCCTGTGACTAGGGCTTGCCCCAGCAAGTCTTTGTCCCTAACTAAGAATCCAAATGCAATCAGTGATATCGGAGAAAGACATTCCATAGATTGTCAACTCTGAATGGCGAGCTTGGGCGTGTTACACGTTCATCGCGACCGGACTAAACAGTTGCTACCCCGCAGGAATTTCGTGCTATTAAATGAACATATGAGAATTGCGAAGAGTTGTCTTATTCATAGCTTCCTTCGGGATTTGACCCTCGTAAAGAAAACTAGATGATATAGTACAGTAATTGGCTAATTTTCAGAATTACAGACGGAGAAGTTCAGGATAGTGATCGGGCGACAAGCTAGGTACGAGTGTTCAACTAATATTCAAGGCTTGTTCTCAGACCAATCAGTCTCACATGAATGGGCAGCGACGCTTGATGGCCTTCCTCGTAGTATAGGGGCCACATAAAGATCAAGGCATGGTTCGACGTAGTTGCTACGCAATTCATAAGCATGTAAACACATCACCTAGAATCCAACCTTTAGTTATCCACTTTGCCAGCTCCCGTGTAAGAAATGAGTCAGCCTACCTTATCATGACGAGGCTCAAGGATCAATCTCGTTAGTGATCAACCATATAAAGGTCTTGTGTAACAGTATTCGTTTCTCATAAGCCCTAGAGGGGGGTTAACTTTGCAGTGAAAAAGATGAGGGCTCCGGCAGTGCTCTCGGTAAGGCAACCATCCTAAAATATAAGAAGGAACCAAAAAATGCTTCCATACCCACGATTGGTTTGACCCGGGTCATGGCTGTTATATGTACCTGGCGGATGGAGATCCCCATGAGGCTTAGTTTTAGAGCAATCTGATCCTCATGATGGAGGTATTATCGCCCTTAATTACACAGTTGAAAGCGAAATTACACCTTTACAACGGCCTCCTGTCTTCAGAACGTACTCAGGATATTTCGATCCACAACATCCCTCTCATCGCGTTCTTCAATATTCCACCATTTCTAAGGCACATTCCCAGCACAGTTCCCCCATTGCATTCAATCATAAAATAAGGTAGGTTCCCTTAGACTCCGTATCATCTTCACTACTTTCGATCGCCCGGGCGTTGTCATTGTCAGCTACGATACACACTCGGTAGCTTTGGGCAGTACAGCTTCATCTTAGCAGTAAAGAGGCTCATCAACTGCCACCTCATATTAGATGCCTCAAACACCAAATTACTAGCCAACAGTCCAATGAACTCGATGACTTGCTTAACGTGAAGTGTTAACATCTAAAGAAGGAGCTCTCTCCTTTGGCATCCCGTCGAGCGGTACCAAGGGCGACTGTGCGCTTGCCTTCATAAGGAGTCTCAAATTACTCAGAATGACACCATCATTGTACTAGAGCATGCTAGAAGGTTATCGAGCCGGCAAAAAGTATGCATGGCTCTTTAAAGTCATCAAATTAGCAAGGCATAGGCGGTATTCCGGTCGCTCTCCCTAGTATCGCAGTTGATGCTTGGTGGCCACGTCTATTGACAGATTGCTCGATCATCTAAGATACGGCTAATGTTTCCGTATGTATGTCTCCCTCATGGCTAATTAGTTGTTTAATATATATGGATAATTGGCAGGAACCAAGATCAACAGCACTGTGCTGTCTTGTGGCGTATCCTGGTTTGGAGTCTGGGGTATTAAGCATTCAGACTCTTGAATGCGCTGGGCCATTAATGAATTGCTCACGGAATTAGCGCAGAGAAATAAATATAAACGTCCTGTAATCTGGCAGAAATTGAATTATCTCTGGCCCAGTTATCTGTGACAGAGATGATGCTCTCGCGGTGACGCAGCAACTTACAAGTAGAGATGGACTCCAATCCTTCATTCTCCCGACCAATTTCGGTTACAAATGTGCCTAGAAGGTTGCGACCGTGAAATCGTAAATTCATCTCATATTATCCAATTAAATCAATATCGTCGTATTCTCGCTGCCTAGGGAGGCAAGTGCTTATGGCATTACCAATATGAACCATTACCCATGCAGCATCAGCGTCGCCCTAGGGTAGGAGCGAAATTACCTCGAAGGTTGCAGATCGCCATCATTCGCTACCTTGTTATGTTCATGTCATTCGAGGTATTAATGCTGTTGGGACTCAGAGCAAGGTTGTAACAGCTCCTGGAGATTGATCCAAAAGTTCCATTGAAAGCGGTCCATAGGGTGCCATCCGCATCCCCCCGTACTGACGACGATCATGGTAGGGTAACGAACCTGGTTACAGTCAGGTAATTCCCCCATCGAGATTCTGGGTTTGCACTTTTGTCAAAGCACTTGATCATCTGACTATTAACTGAGAATGATCGTCAATATCCTTACGAGAGATATATGTTGCATTCCTAGCCTGTCCGGATCTCCCGGGGAATGACGGTGCCAAGCCCGGGGATGGTTACAACGGAGCCGAATCTCGGCCGATCGAAGAAGATCCACCCCGCATTTTCAATCACATTTGTGTAGGAGGGACGGGATCAAGAACGCTTTCAAGTTCAGATGTATTTGCTAGCTTTTGTGCAAGCTTCTAGTGTCTGATTACATATGTACAACTCTCCTTTTCCATTAAGTACTAAGAGTTTCCACCAATCGTGCCATCCCCGCGAGAATAGAATACGCTTCCACCGCGGCCAGTGTGTACATGTTGTCTAAGCCAGAGGTATCGTGTGTACAAGAGATGTCGGATAATTAGGCGCTTATTTGGGGAGGGCAGCGGGAGCGTAGGCCTGGTCGGGCTTGACAATCTTGGCACCAGCGAGCTGCTTGTCGGTGTAGGCGGGCCAGACGATCTGGCGCTTGCTCTTGCTGACGACGGACAGGGTGGTGAAGCCCTTGTCGGCGCCGAACTGGTCGCTCCAGCCGGAGGTGATGGTGAAGTCGCCGCAGGTAGAGGGGCCGGCGGCCTTGGCCTTGGAGGCGCCGGGGCCCTTGACGTCGTAGCGGCACTCAGTCACCTTGCCGGAGCCGGTGTCGATGCCGAACTTCCAGTTGCAGATGGAGTCGTCGGCGCGGCAGTAGCGCTTGAGGTCGCGGATGGTCCACTGGGGAGCGGCGGCCATCATGGAGACAGAGTCGGCAGCGGGGGCGGCCGAGACGCCGGTGGCGGCGACAACGGCGAGGACGGCAGCGGAGAACTTCATGTTGAAGGTGGTGGTGGGTTTGGTTGGTTGGTATTAAGGTAGAAGAGTTGTAGAGATGGTGATTGAGGCTGATGAGGATGAGGAGGAAAAGACTGAATGAAGCGGGAGGATGAGGATGTTTATATAGCTTCAAGATGAGCATATAATAACTTTGAGCTACGATACAACCTGCCGTGGATCGTCACTAGCCATCCGGGCGTTCGGCTACTCGCGCCCCATGGCTCCGCCGGGTATGAGCTATGCCAATTTGTTGAGCAAGGTATGCTCAAAGCTACCAGCCTTGCAGCTATCCAGAGTGTCCAACACGAGGTGATCGGCGCAAGCTGCTGGATCTCGTATTCCCCTCCACCGGCATCAGACGATCTGTGCCCAAGCAGCTCGCCACACATTTACTAGCCCCGTTCAGCCCCGGCCACGCCGGACCATCGCGCAAATATGCAAGCTGCGGTCCCGTGGCTCAACTGACCCTTCTTGTTTGGCTTTAGCCACGTTACCTTGGGCTGTTGCTTTTGGCAGGCCGCGGTGATATTTGCGCTGGATTAAGCCTGCAGTCTTGGATAGATTGAGCCTGTTCTCGTATTCTGTGCCTCCATTGCCGGCTCCCGATGCCAAGTCGGGAAGTCCCCCGCAAACCTCGGCCGGAGCTAAATTTACCTACAGAGTAATGATGCTCTTGACTGTCTGATCCTCTTTGCGGGGACAAAGGAAAGATGATGTGCGGAATGCCATCAATCGATTGTTCCGTGCATTCCAACAGTTCATCTCAGGCCATCAACAACGTCACAACTTGTGGGTTTATCCTGCTGATCGCTGCCCCCAAGAGGGTCTCGTAAATGCACAAGGCAAAAGGTCCGCTGCATTGTCCCTTTAATCACATCACATATCACGATCGTGTTGAATGCGAGGGACAAAAGTCTCACAACAAATTGCAGGTTCATGGACTTGTGTAAAAGTCCAGGCCCCGATGGACCGGGGCAGCCAGTCAGCAGCTGACCGCCTAAAGACGAGCGCTCAGGGCAGAGTTTAGCGGGGGTTTGTAAGGCACATGGCGGGTTCTATTCTTAGCACCTTAGATGCGCTGCAAGCCCTGTGGCATGCCGGCCGGGCCTTTTTTTCACTTGGGCTTTGTTCTGATTGACCCGATGTGTTTTTTACTTTCTGGGCACTCAACGCCGACATTCCGATCGGGCTGACTGGTGGGCAGATGGCTGCATGCAGCTGAACAATAATGTCCCGTACGTCATGGTAACTAAGCGTGCTGTAAGCCGGGGTGATGGAACGTCACACTTGAGTCCGATATTCTAGAACCCGCTCCCGGTGGAGTTGACCGTCATTTCCCCCTCTTGCTCGTGTTGATCCGGCAAGCCAGGCTAGGCGTTGTCTGTCATAGCTCCTCGTATAGCCACTATCGATAATGAATGCCACTGTTTTGCTTTATGCTTCTTTATGCTTTTTGCTCCCAACATGGCATCATGATCTGACATTTGACCGCCGTATAGCGGCCCCATCCGTCTCAACGGCCTGGGTTCTTCCGTTGTCTCAGACCGTCGGATACGGACCACAACGGAGCTTCCGACAGGGGGAAGCTATTCCATCTTTCGTAGAGCTGAATACCCGATTTGGAAGGATAGCAGTGTCATCAATGACAGATTCTCGCACTACTGCATCAGAACACGACAAATCATTGCGATGAGCATCCGGCGTGACGCTCTCAACCATTTTCATTGGCACGCAAACTCTGGCATCAATACTGCTGCGTCTTTTTTGTTCTTCTAACCTCTTTTTTCTCTTGATCTTCGTTACCGCACATCGTAAAATAACATGAACTTGTCGTCAGATCACGGGGTCATTTCCCGTCTCATCTATTTCCCTGAAGATCCATCCTAGCCCTTCTGACCGCCTGTGGGAACCTTGAAGAGCACCGCTCGGCCCTCGGGTCCTTGGCCCAGAGCCTTGTCCACCCGGAAGTATCCCTTGCGCTCCAGCTGCAGGAACTCACCCTCCTTGAGCTCCTTGATGCTAGCGTCCACCAGAGCCTCCGTCTTGGTCGCCGTCTCCTCAGCAAGGTAGTCATCCAGGTTGTCGTCCTTCTCTAGCACGTCCTTGGTAATCAGGTATCCAAACTCCCAGAGCTCCGCCTCGACGAGGTTCTCGGGGTCCGATGCCAGCCACGTCACCTTCTTGTCCGTCGTCTTGAAGTCGCCAGCAAGGTTCAGATCGAGCTTGAGCTCCTTGATGGGCGTCGTAGACTTGTCCAAGCCCCGCACGATCGCGTTGCCCCAGCTCATCAGGGTGATCTCCTCGTTGTCGGCAAAAGATGCAACATCGGCTTGATCGATGATGAGCTTGGGGCCGAATGTCACCTTCTTGGTGCCCACATCGGGGTTCTTGACGTGCTTGGGTCGGTCCTCCTTGTACGACTTCTCAGGGCCGCCGACGATGGTGACGTCAACGGCATCCTTCTTCTCAACGGCCATGAATCGCGGCACAACGGGGTCGAGCATGCGCTTGTTGATGGCCCAGATGGTTGTCCAGTCCATGGTGACGACATTTCGGCTAGGTCCCTGCTTAAGCATGAACTCGCGGAGAGCAGGAACAGTCAAACCGCGTCGGAGGATACCGCGGACGGTCGGCAGACGGGGATCATCCCATCCGCTGACACGGCCGGTGTCGACGACCTTGGTGAGCTTTCGCTTGGACAGGAATGTTCGGATAAAGTTAATACGGGCAAACTCCCACAAGTTGACCTTGCGGATCTTGAGGTTCTCGAGGAACCAGTGGTACTGCTCGTTGCGGTCGGCGTACTCGGTTGTTCGCAGAGCGTGGGTGACGCCCTCGAGGCTGTCGACGACGGGGCAGGCAAAGTCGTAGGTAGGGTAGATGTTCCAGTCCCAGCCAGTGCGGTGGTGAGGGGCGGGCTCCTTGTCCTTGAAGTTGGGGAATCGGTAAATGACGGGGTCTCGCATGGAGCCGTTGCTCGAGTCGTAGGCAATGCGAGCGCGGATGCAGTGTTTCCGGCCCAGGTCGGTGCCAGCCTTCATCTCGCGGAACATGGCCAAGCTCTCCTCAGCAGGACGGTCACGTCGCTTGCTGGGGCGACGGTTCATACGGTCCTCCTTCTGCACCTCCTGGTCGGTGTCGTCGGCGTAGGCACCGCCGTCAAGGATCATCTTCTCGGCGACATCGTAGAGCTGCTGGAAGTAGTCGCTGGTGTGTGTGACCTGGGCGTACTTGACGTCCATCAGCTCCAAGTCGTGGAGGATGGCATCCTCGAACTCCTGCTTCTCCTTGGAGGGGTTTGTATCATCGAATCGGACGAGGAGCTTGCCCTTGCCGTTGGGGGCAGTCTTGGCGAAGTAGTCGTTGAGGAGAGCGGCCTTGGCGTGACCGATGTGAAGGAAACCACTTGCGAAAGAGTTAGATGGAGTCACGCGATACGGAGTGTCGTCAAGGCTTACCTGGGCTCAGGAGGGAATCGGGTCACGACGCCGTCCTCAATGTTGGAAAGACCAATGTTGTAGTTGGCTCCCCCTTTCTTCTCGCCCGACTTGGCCTTACCCTCGTTGAGCTTCTCCTTGAGCTCGGGGTGAGCCTGCTCGATGAAGTTGAACCATCGGGCGACGTTGGCGTTGCCGCTCTTGCGGACGAGGCCAATGGCGACCTTGTTGGTGCGCAGAGCCGTATAGACCTTCTCGTCGGCCTCGCCTAGGCTGTAGCCGCTGAGGTAGGTTCGGAGGGTGAGGTGCTTGTCGAGCTGAGCGATCAAGGGTCCGATTGTCTTGAAGTCGGCGGCGGCGAGCACTGGAGCCGCGCTCTCAGCGTCGAAGCTCATGATGGCGGATAGAGGGATGTTCTGGTCGGAAGGTGTCTATATATGTATCGTGTCTCGGTCGTAGCCTCGTTCGTCTTCGCCTCGTGCTCTCGGTGTTGCTATGCTGATGCAAGGTGGGAAATGTCGTCAAGAAGTAGGTTCTGTGCCCCAACTGACCGCCAAGGATTTGGAGGGGTCAAAGATTTTGGCGGGGTGATTTTGGATGACTCAGAACAATATCGGAACAAACACGTGACCTTTGTGGTGCGATAAGATGGCAACCATTCCACCGTCTGTTGATGGATTCTCTGCAAGGAGGCGTGAGGTACCTGGAATTACTTGAGCCTCAATGTATATCTCATTTTACTCTGTCGATGAATTTTAGCCTTTCTCCTTTTTTCTCATTTCACCGACTCCTATGTCGCAAGAAAATACGTCAACCATACACTCACACCCGGTCTCTGGGTGAGAATCGAGCCACGGTCATCCCACTCCAACCCGAAGCCGGAGGACAGAGTCAATGCTCGCCACGAGATGACGGATATGTTCACCTTGGTCAGCTATAATTCGGGGAATAACTTGCCTACACCCAGCCACACCGAGACCGGCCGCCTCTTGAACAATGCATTCGAGCTGCCTGATTCGCGACCTACCCTGGGGCACCGTTCCCAGTTTTGGGGAATTCGGCTCGGTAAGCCCCGGACCCGGAAGCCGGAACTCGACCCGCCGGCTTTGAGCCGGCTCTGGTTCCGTCACCGACCGGGAATCTCCATGGTTCCGGTTTCTTGCAAAAATAGACTTTTCTCTGTGAGCTTTTGAGCATTGGCCGCGCGATAGTCATGGCGGCATTCGTACAACTTTTGGGCCCCTATGAATGGCGTTTGGCGGTGAATGCTACCCTTTCTTTTCTCCTACGCGTCTCTTCTGCGCACACAAGCCCAAAAATACATCTGAAAAGAAGCCATATGCTTGACCTCTTTGTCGCATGTGCACCTTCATTATTTAATTTCACATTTGTAGCTGACCCGACCTTGTTGCTGGAGAGAATTGTGTGACTATTCTATCGAAGATCTATACTGAAAAAAATTGACAGAGAAAAGTAAAGTACAAGATGATGATTGAACGAGCGTAATGCCTTGATGGTAGCAATTCTATGTATCGTCCAGGATCAATTAGTGTGATGGGAGCTGACCCTTGACGATGGATAGTTCCTCATGCTTCTCTACCGCCTTGAGCAGGGTATCCTTTTTGCCTCCAAGCGTGTAAGTAATGAATGCCGAAACAGTCTCAGAGACGAGCTGCTGCATAGCCTGTCCGTCGATGCTACCAAATAGAGGCACCGTTTGCTTCATCACCTCCTTGGGCAGACCCAATGCCTTGAGCACAAAGGCCAAGTCGTGAAACGAACCATGAACCGTACCAGCAACCTCGAGTTCAATCTTGGGGCCTGTGAGATTTTTCCAGAACTTGACCCACGTTGCGTCTTGGGAGCGGTGGTCGGGTCGACCTAGCTGCATGAACGGTTTCTTCAATCCCTTGGTGAGGACTGGGTCGAAGAGTCGGCCGTCAAGGTTCATGCCGCCCAGGATTCTCGAGTCTGTCAACATTGCGGCAGCTGCGCTGGCACCGCCCATAGAATGACCTAGAGCAAAGATAGTATTCGTATCGATATTTCCTGGCAGGCCCTTGAAGACCTTGCGTTGGAACTCGATTTTCTGGATTTGAGAAATGACAAATGAAATATCTTCGGATCGGACCTGTGAAGGGTTAGCTGGTGATCACTTTAACAGAATAAAGGCTCCTTACCTGTGTGGCCTTTTGAAGGTTTTCAGTATCTTCGGGGATGTCTGCACCCGGAATGATGGTTCCATCCGGAAACTCGACGATAGCCGCGTCATAGGGGTGATCAATCAGAACCACGACATGACCATAGCTAGCAAGAGATCGCGCCATAGCATTGTGAATCAACCGAGAGTTGCCAGATCCTGGGGAGAAGATGGCGACCGGGAACTTGGTCTTTTGGTTGCCCTGGTCTTTGCAAGCCGAAGGGGTAGAGACGCGGCAAACCTCCATCTCGATGGACTTAAAGGTGTCGTTGGAGAGCCCCATACTGGCAGCTTGGCGCCCATATGCCTCTGCAGTGGCGGGTGGCATGTAGTGAACTCGCTTGCTTTCACAAGAGTTTGCATCCACGGGCCAGAAGATGGAGGTGAGGATGCGTCGCTTTTGGTGGTATGGCGCATAAGGGTCGATGCGATGATGGTCGGTCATGAAATGAATCCGCAGGGCAACGGAGTATGGGCCGCTCGGCTTCGGCAGCAGCACGGCATTTCCAAGGTGAAGGAGTGAAAGGAAGAAAAGTAGAAAATACATTGTGAAAATGTTTTTGGATGTAAGAGAAGCCAGAGAAGAGGATACTGTTGTAGAGTGATGGTTGACTGGATTGTATCTGGATGCATCTCAACAACAGCTTATATACATCTTTTGCTGAAAGTGAAGTTCACGACTTAGCTTCAGCCGCAGCGGAAACCATGATGATCTGCATCAAAGAAACGCGTTGACAGGACGTCACGATACCGATATAGGCTAAGATCGAGCGAAGCCCGGGCGAAGCTTGTAGAAATGCCGTTTGGATCCATCTTGGAATTGCCATTCGCGATGGATCCTGGGGTGACGAAAGCTGAAATCCAAGCCCCAGATTGCGGAGAAGATTGTAGACGTTGATTGGGCCAGCCCAGTCCCACCATCATTAGCGTCGCTCGATTGCTTCCCAATGCAGTTTAGCCAGCTGGCCGACTCATCTCGCCCAATCGATTCCATTTCGAGTTTAAATCGTCTTTCCCCTTCGCCATGAGGCTGGGCATTTCCTCCTCGGGATATTCGTCTGAGAAGAATCTGCGGAAATGCCTCTCGGCCCATTCGATCGGAGAAAGAAACGATTTCGGTGCCTTGCTTGTGCAGCAAGCCACCTGAAAGTGAGCACGTCTGTCCCTCCTCCATACCCTCGTTTAACCCTTGCTCGTAGTGTTCTGGAAGCTTTCCATGCAGCAACTGCCAGCGGCGGCAGGTCGTCTGCGATTTCTCTCCGGCACTGAAGAAGAAACCCCAGATCAAGATTGAGAATGGCTGTTCTACAAATCATGGTAGGGTAACGGCCTTGGTCAGTCCAACCAGCACCGATTCGGAACCTCGACCCGAGCTCATGGTCAGCCCCCGAAGTGACAAGACACTTTATTTCTTCCACTATTTCGACACCTTTTTATCACACAACCAGTTCACCAAGTGGAACACATTCTCTGCAGATGTGGTGGATCTGATGCAGCACTCGGCCACAGGATCCTACCTTCGAGATGCAGTCCTTTCGCTTGGCGCCATGCAAGCCACTAAGTTGGGATCACCAGAAGGCATCACACCCAACCAGAGCTACAATCTTGCCGTGCATCACTATTCGCAATCCGTTGTTGGTCTTAGAAACGCCCTCAACCATTTCTCGAAACAGCCTGGTCTGCGTCATAGTATCCTGTGGACCACCCACTTGTTGGGATTATTTGAAGTGAGCCAGGATCTCTCAATCATCCGCCCGTCACTAACAGACTTAAGCTCATGACCGACTCGACGGGACAAGGTTGGATCCAACACCTCGTGCATGGCACCGCGAATGCTCTCGTCGCAACTGGACCGTTGGCCTTCGAGTCTGGTCCAGGCAAACGTTTCTTTCTGGAGATCAAAATCTTTGAAGTATGTCGGGCTATTGTATTTAATGAACCCAGCTTTCTGGCAAATGTAGAATGGCAGGATCTTTCGGCAAAGTTGGAAGAAGCAGCCGGTGCTGGCCAGTCTCACCCTCTGGACACTCTCCTGGATATTATCACATTGTGTTCAACACTTCGCGTCCAGTAAGTCACCTCTTTAATATTTCGTCAACTTATAAGTTATGTTGAACTGATGTCTTTTGATTTCAGAGCAAGGACTCTTATATGCTCGTTGCGGGCGAGTGAACCAGTTGACCTACTAGGCGACGCCCATGACATTGCCGCCGAGGGATTCCGGTTGAGGCAAGCTTTGAGCATTTGGGAAGAAACTCGGGATGCGCCTATGCTACCCAGTACACCTAGAAGTGGTAGTAGTAGTCGTAGTGACGATGACTTTCTCATCCTGACAACCGTCTTCCATTCCGCAACGAGTATCTATCTATCTGGTGTGTTTGACTACGAGATGAACCACTGGCAGAAGATGGGTATTAAAGTGCCAAACTTGGGAGAAAACGAGATTCAAATGCATGTATCAAACATTTTGATGCTTAGCAGTGTCATCTTGGACGATTCAAAGATTTCACCTTTGCTGGTGTTGTTTCCGCTGAGAGTCGCCGGTGCTCGCGCCTGGGAGCAGTGGCAGCAGGATGTCATCTTGGGGTTGCTGGGAAAGATTGAATGGACTTTCCTCGTGGCTTCTACATTTAAAGGTGATTTGAGCCGACTGTGGGCCACCAGGGTTGGATAAAAATGGAGGAGGTCTCCTCGAGGCTGGCACGAGACTCATCAGCTCCTAGTGCATGTTTTATGCTTAGGGCATCACTCCTTTCCCCTTCTTTTGAAAGGGCATATGTAATGAATCACTTGTTCCTGATAATCAACTTGACCTGAGTTGAAGGTGGTGATTCTCCGATGTCGATTTACCGTTTTATTCTCCCGAAGAGCAGCTCCTTGGCCTCGCAAGTCGACGGTGTGTGTTAATTCTCCACGATTTCATTAGCATCAGGCGAAGCGGGGGTGAACATTTTGTTTGAGAAGAAAAGGATAGTAGAAGGAATAATAGGATTTTCTTTGCTCTGCTGCAACGTTGCTGACATTTCTGTGTCTTCCTGATTGGGCTTGCGGGGGGCCTATCAGACAGTGTCCGAGGTAAATAGGCAATTCTCAAGAGGGGGATCGACGAAGCGGTCAAATAGTTCTAATTCTCACTTCTATTAAACCTCCTGCTTAGATACTCGAAATCGCCTTTTGTACATTAATTTGAACATGAGTCAAGACGCCGACGATAAAATATGCGCCCAAGATGCCAAGGCAGCGCCCGAGTCTGGCGTCATTCCCTCTGAGATCCAGCCGACATCGGCCCAGCCCACCCCTCAACAAGATGAAGACAAATACGACAAGTTCACGGTCACTAGGAAGAGGATAATTACGGCGACTGTGTCCCTTGGTGGGCTCACAGCTACAATGGCGTCCTTACCGGTGTTGTCGGCAATCCCTGAAATTGCTTCTGCATTTGACACAACCGGCAAGATTATCAACTTGAGCAATGGATTGTACATGTTGTTCATGGGTATCAGCACCCTTCTGTGGGGTCCGCTGAGTGAAGTCTACGGACGGAAATGGGTGAACCGAATCTCGTGGTTGGCTAAGGTTATTTGCTAATTCCTGGGCATAGACGGCAATTACCTCCGCTGGGCTGTTCCTAGGCTTCTCCATTGGCAGCGCACTCTCTCCTAACCTGGTTGCATTCTACGTATTTCGCATGTTGAGTGCCTTAACGGGAACTTCGTTCCTGGCTATTGGTTCTAGCTGTATTGCCGATATCTACAAACCAATAGAGCGAGCAACTGCTTTGGGTTGGTTCATCGCTGGAGGGTTGATTGGGCCCTCTTGTGGTCCCTTTGTTGGAAGCGTCATAGTAACGTACCGGGGATGGAGAGCCATCTTTTGGTTTCAGTCAGTACTTGGCGGGATACTGACAATATTTGTGATCTTGTTTCTTCCAGAGACTAGCCATCGCGTTCGGTTTCACGAGATTAGGAACCTTGGATTCGCAGATCAGGCGAAACAGGTCTGGAAGCATGCCAACCCTTTACAAGTCATTGCCCTGTTTCGATATCCCAGAATTCTTATTGTGGCAAGTCTTCTAGAAGACCTCTGTCGTGACACAGCTTACAGGTTTAGGGAATCGCCGCATCGTCGTTGGTCTGGAACATGCAATGCCTTCTCTCACCTGTCCGATATGTCATCAACCCTCGATTCAACCTGACATCGCCACTCCTTTCTGGGTTGTTCTTCCTTGCTCCTGGAGCTGGATATGTCGTCGGAACCTTTATCGGAGGGCGATGGGCAGACCACACCGTCAAGAAATGGATCAAGATCCGAGGCAAGCGCATCCCTGAGGATCGTCTGCGAAGCTCTCTAATAGCCATGGGATTCGTAACCCCCGGGAGTATGCTCATATATGGCTGGGCGATTGAGAAGGAGAAGGGTGGGATCGCTCTGCCAGTTATTTGCATGTTTGCACAAGGCGTATCTCAGGTTGTCTGCTTCCCAAGTCTCGCGACGTATTGTTTAGACGTCTTTGAGGGGAAGGGCGCCAAAGTCATTGGTAAGTTTTGTTGTTAATTGGCTGTACAGACGGACTGACCTGGGATCGAGCGGGCAACTATTTCATTCGCTACGTTATCGGGGCCGTTGGCACTGCTGTCTGCCTTCCAGGTATTCAAGGTATCGGGGTGGGTTGGTTCAATACCGTCACCGCTGTCTTTGTTGCCGTGTCGTGCGCTGGAGTCTACTGCTTGGTAAGAATGGGACCGCGCTTGAATGGAGTTATGCCTGAGAATGGAACAGGGCACGAAGATGAGAAAGTATAGACTTGTGTTAGATGGTGTAGAAGAAGTGGGCTGCGGCCGATTGTGGAAATAATCTCAAGGCAGACACGACACTTTAGAGGCTGTACTCTAGCATGGCTTGCTCATTTTCATCATTCGAGAACTTGTTGACCCGAAATGCAACCAACACCCCCCAAACAACTCTTGCCTACGCAATTGGCCTATCTCCCTTCACGCGTCTTGTTCAATCTCCAATCTCGGGCCCGACGATGCGATGTACAAGCAGACCTCAAAGACGTGCTTTACCAGGCTCAGTTGTCGTAGGTGGCCTATGATCGCGACGCTGAGAGATGATGCTCATAGCATCGTTGGCAACAGCATCGGAGCTCCCTTCACTAACCGTTTCCCACTCGCCCTGCGCGTTGAAGAAGACTGTCACTTGTGCGAGGCTAACATAGATCGGAATTCTTGGATTGCCGCGGCTGTTAATACCGGGCTGCATACTGCAGCGGAAAGTGCTAATTGACTGCCTCGAGGTACGTAAGAAACATTCTCTTGAAATGAGAACAGAAGTCTAGTGTTGGATGGCCTGGCATGGGCTGACCACTTATAAATCTAGTTATTGGTCGCAATGGTATCGCCGCGTGGACGTTTGCAGGGGGAATCACTCGACTTTACCATATGGCACCAGGCTTCCAGGGACTACAAGGATTCATTGGATGACAAGAGGCCAAATGCCCTAGGTCGGTAGCTGGTAAGGGGTGATAATGTACTTGGGACTGGAGGAGCTCCTTGACATAAATCTATTCGTCGCGTGTACCCAAAGTCACAATAACGGATTGCTATTCTACATTTTTGATAGGGATTGTTCAAGTAAGAATAGCCCACTTGCATTATCATTTTTAGTATGTCAGAGCTCAAGAAGAAGAATGAGTTAGAAGAGCTGAACTAGATCCATGACCGAGCTTTGACTGTTTCTTCCTTTGCGGCTTGGAAAAATCTATCTAAATCATGTTCGTATGTGTTGATCTGATGTTCTTATTGGATGAGTCGCTTCCCTAGGTCACACTTACTTACACCTAATGTCTGTTATGCAAAGTTCTGGAACGAAGACTTCCACAGCTCATTGTCAAGCCTGATATTTTAAACCCATGGATGGGCCGTTATTCAATGAGAAAGAGGAACCAACGTCATTTGCCATTTAAGGCCCTTCTACTTCACCTGCTGCAGCTAAGGCGCTTTAAACAAGGGTTTGCTTCTTCATTCGGCTATGGGTATCCTGGATTACCAGCCCTACATTATGCCTCACTGGCTTGCTTTCGCTTATTACGAGGGGGATTATCCTGAGCGTTGCAATGCATTGCTGATAGTGGCTTAGCTCCATGCTTCCTCACCTAAGCGACTCCGGTGTATTCCCCGGTTCAGGGTGTCATTCCGTCGTTATTAAGGCTGACAGCGCTTAGTGGTGTGGATCATTTGCGTCAGATTATTCTCCCTCAGTCCGCTTTTTTACCTCAACCACGTGTCGCTAGTTATAACCATCAAGACTTCGGCGTTACACCTTCAGCGGTCGCAATCATTCGTTATTCTCCTTTGACCCAGCATGCCCGACCCCGACAGCTACACTGTCGGCTGGGTGAGTGCGCTAACGACCGAGTATGTTGCCGCACAAGTCTTTCTCGATGAAAAGCATGATCGCCCCGACCATGTGTCTGCGAATGACAGCAATACGTATACATTAGGAAGGATTGGGAAGCACAACGTGGTAATTGGAGTTTTACCCGACGGAGAATATGGCATTGCCGCTGCGTCAGGTGTTGCAAGAAACATGATGCACAGCTTTCCCAACATCAGGATTGGGTTGATGGTAGGCATTGGTGGAGGGGCCCCGAGCCAGCGGCATGATATCCGTCTAGGGGATATCGTCGTTAGCGCTCCTCGCGACGGGCATGGCGGAGTTTTCCAGTACGATTTTGGGAAAACGATACAGGACCGAGAATTTCGACATACTGGATTCCTAAATCAGCCCCCCGAGCTTCTGCGAACGGCTATAGCTGACATTAGGGCTGAGTACGAAATTGACGGCCATCAGCTTGATGAAGCTATCAACAGCGTCCTGGCCCAGAAACCTCGACTGCGACGCAAGTACGGGAAACCAGAGCTAAACAGTGATCTGCTTTTTGCCAGCGCCGCTGTCCATCGGGACGGAGGTTCGAGCTGCGCAGTCGACTGCATCGGCGACGGACTAAGTTTGGTCATACGTCGCGATCGAACTGAAGAAGATGACAACCCAGCCATTCATTACGGCACGATAGCTTCAGCCAACCAGTTGATGAAAGATGGCGTCATCCGTGACAAGTTGGCCGCGGAAAAGGGTGTACTGTGTTTCGAGATGGAGGCAGCAGGATTAATGAATCACTTCCCTTGTCTGGTTATTCGGGGCATATGCGACTACTCAGATTCACACAAGAATAAGGAATGGCAAGGATATGCGGCAATGGCAGCGGCTGCGTATGCCAAGGACCTTCTTTTACGGATCCCTCCGAACAAGGTTCAGAGTGAGGAGAAGATCAAGGATATTGTACTCGGTCAGTCCAAGGGAACTTGATGATCTATCTATTAATGGATGTTGACATATTAAATCGTGATAGATGTTCAAAAGGCTATCGAATCGCACCGGGAGATCGCGCAAAAGCAGTTTGACGTCATGACAGATGGAGTCAAGCAGAGGCAATCTGACAAGCAGGAAGAGTGCCTTCAGGCATTCCGTCTCACTAGCAGCAACCAAGATACCACCTACGAGTCTTCGAAGGATCTCGTAGCGGACAGACTGGATGGCACCTGTGAGTGGTTCCTACGCCATGAGAATTTCCAAAAGTGGTTGAGACAAGATTCCGGGCCCTTGCTAGTTTCGGCGGATCCTGGGTGTGGAAAGTCTGTATTGGCCAAATATCTCATTGATCAAAAACTTCCGCGCTCTGCAACTATCTGCTACTTCTTCTTCAAAGACCCGGGCCAGAATACGGTCCGTCAAGCGCTCTGTGCCCTGCTCCACCAACTTCTTTCTCAAAGGGAGTGTCTCATCGAACATGCCACCGAGCAATGGAAAATCGACGGACCAGGTCTAGTCAACTCAACAACTTCACTCTGGAACATTCTAGACAATTCCGTTGGGGATCCCCAGGCTGGACCTATCATCATTGTTCTAGATGCCCTGGACGAATGCGATGCATCAGATTTTGAGGGCCTGCTGTGGAACGTGGAGCGTCAATTCCAGAAGCACCAGTCAGGCCCTGGCAACTTGAAGTATCTTCTCACGAGTCGACCGTATGAGCAGATTGTTTCTACCTTCAGGCCTTTATTAGATGTGTTCCCGTATATCCGTATACCGGGGGAGGAAGAATCAGAAAGTATTAGCCATGAAGTAGGCCAGGTCATCCGATACAGAGTCGACCAGCTGGCAAAGGAGAAGGACCTTCCAGACCGAGTAAAGAGTCACCTGGCGGGTAAATTGCTCGCCATTCCTCACCGAACATATCTCTGGGTATACCTTGTGTTTGACTACTTGAAGAAAGAAGGCTTCAAAAAGACGCCAAAGGGAGTCGACTCAGCCATAGCTACGCTGCCCAAGAATGTCAACCAGGCATATGCACAAATTCTCAACAAGTCCAAAGACGACCCGACAGTTCGCAAAGCTTTGACTATTATCCTAGCAGCGACTCGACCTCTAACACTCTCGGAAATGAACGTGGCTATGAATATTGACAACACATCGACGTCTCTTTACGACCTCGATCTGGAGGAAGAGGAGCACTTCAAGTCACGCCTCCGATCCTGGTGTGGGTTATTCATCTCCATCTATCATGATAATATCCATTTCCTCCATCAAACCGCTAGAGAGTTCCTCCTTGCCGACCTGTCATCAACTATGGCTGCTCCCTCGGGACCATCTTGGCATCACTCCATCACTAGAATCGAAGCGCACACTGTTCTTGCAGAGGTCTGCGTGTTCTACCTCAACTTCTTCAACTCCGACAATAGTACTTCAAAAGCAGCGGAAGAAGCCGATGACCATATTGCTATCCACGCCTTCTTGGATTATGCAGCTAAAAATTGGGGTCTTCACTTCTTTGAGGCACGTATCAATAAAAACGCCGCCATAATACCGCTTGCAATGAATATTTGCGATTCAGGATCAAGGAGCTACCAGAAGTGGTTTGAAGTCTTTTGGGAGAGCGCAGGTGAAACATCTACTGAACTTGATGGATTCTTGTTGGCGTCATACTTTGGACATGAGGCTATCATTCAGTTGATGCTTGAGACGGGCGGTATTGACATAAACTCCACAACCCCATCAGAGAGTCTTCCGTATAGCAATCGAACAGCGCTCTATTGGGCCTCACGGAACGGGCACGAGCCGGTAGTCAAGCTACTTCTTGACGTAGACGGCATCGACGTTAATGCCAAGGACGCTTTCGGGCGAACCTCGTTATGGTATGCAGCAGACAGTGGGCATGAAGGTGTGGTCAAGCTACTGCTGAGCCAAGACGGCATCAGGATCAATCCCAAGGACGGCATGGGTCAGACACCGCTATGGTTGGCCGTGAGGAATAGACACGAGGCGGTGGCCAAGCTACTCATCGCGAAAGACAACGTCGATATTAATTTCAAGAACCACATCGGCCAAACGCCGTTGTGGTCTGCCGCCGAGAATGGGCATGCGGAAGTGGTCAAGATGCTGCTGGACAAAGAAGGTCTTGATGTGAATGTCAAGGACAGCCTCAGTCGAACGCCGCTATGGTGGGCCTCATACAACGGACACGACGCAGTAGTCAAGCTGCTACTCGGAAAAGATGGCGTTGATGTCAATTCCAAGGATTACATCGGCCAAACCCCGCTATGGGTAGCTGCAAGTGATGGGAACGAGGCCGTGGTCGAGCTACTGCTTGGCAAGGACGGCGTCGATACTGACCTTGAAGATAATCTTAGCCGGCAGCTACTGTGGCTAGCCGTAAGTAACGGGGATGAGAGGGTGGCGAGGCTTCTTCTTGGAAAAGAAGGCGTTGATGTTAATACCAAGGATGACTATGGTCGGACGCTACTGTCATGGGGTGCCGAGAAGGGACACGAAGCGGTGGTCAGGCTGCTGCTCGAGAATGGCGCCGACGTGGAGTCGAAGGACTCATACGGTCGGACACCACTGTCATGGGGTGTTGAAAACGGGCATGAGGCCGTTGTTAATCTACTCCTCGACAATGCGTCGACTTAATTATCGTAACTACTTCCTTTACCAAAGGTGGAGAGGCCAGCCACAACACCAGAAATTACAATCTTTGCACATCGTGAGCCTCAGCAAAGCCAGTGCTGCACAATACCATACTAAATCTGGCATCTTGCAGGTTGGACCATAATCTCTAATAGCTAAAAAGCGGCGTTTGCGATTCGAGACATGCCGCCCTGAGTACGAGATAACGTACATCTGTGGCTTACAGAAAGTGTGTGGATAGTTGGGCTCTTCTCTGATGGGGAAATAATTTTTCGCCCATTGCTGCCTAGTTGGACCCGGCAATCTTTCTACGAGGAAGATCATGTTCCCCTTCAGATGAGCCGATTAGGTATTCGAAGTGGAGAATGGATCGCACTCCTTCGAGATTTAATCGTCAAAAATAGTCTACTATCTTGTTTTCGTTCTAGCATGGTAGATCGAGCGATATCCTTTGGTCTGGAGACAGCACCCTCAAGAGCATATTCTTCAGTTTTCTCAGCTGACGATTTTTGCGACGCCCCAGAGCCAATTACCAATCAAGTTTGAATCATGTCGTCCCAATACCATAAAACTGCCCCCCAAAACCCTGTCTTCCGGGTCCTCAAACTTGGATGGACTTTGTTATCGATTACAGCTACAAACCCTCCAGCCAGCTACAGAGCTTCCTTCACGCAACAGACTGCTAGTCTAGGCTTAGGATCCTGTCATCTTCTTTACTGACCCTTCGCTTCGCAGAATCTTCTGAAAGACCTTTTCCTTAAACCTTTGTCTCAAACTTCTGGAATGCACACTTTCTGTCTGAGAGGTGTCGGTGACTGTAGTCACACTTGCGTCGAGCTGACTGGAGGAAGGAGTGCCGCTTGTTGAAGACCTGAATCTCAATAGGTGTGACATTGATTCAGAAATACTTGAGCTGTGCCCAAAGATGACAGCCCCTTCGACCTCCAAGCTCACTCCAGGCTCGTACTTGGTCTTTTTCATGGAACTAGCCGTCGAAAGTTTCTGTAGCGGATCATTGTGATGCTTGGTTGTAGCTCCTCTGCGACAACAGCAGTGTGGGAAGACACCTTGCTTGATGTGCCACAGCGTATCTCGGCTGACTCTGATCGGGTTGGTGCTTAGGTCGCCGTTGTTTCTTTCGATGATTTGTCGTAAGTCTTTCATGGAAATAGCGAGATAGTACTTTTCGATGGGAAGAGTAGGCCAAAGAGAGCAATGGGGCTCTTTTGGCCGGATAAGTTCCCCGAATCCCCGGCCAAACAATGTTATAGCACGTATTGATCGGATGAATCTGGCCCATTCCTTTCCTGCGGCTTCGAGTTCTGCTACTTGTGACGAGAGACTGCGCTTGAGCGTAGCCAAATCTTTGAAGTCCCACCCTGCAAGATATAGCCTTGACCGAGCGTGTAACTCTAGTCCATCCTTTTCCGTAGCGGCCTTTTGGTGATCAACGAGCTTTTCCAGGATCTGGTAAAAGTCCTCAATTCTATGGTGTAGTCGGTAGTGGGTTACTCTCTCGATTTCAACAGGTGAAGGAGTTTGCTGCACGTCTGCCTGTGAGGAACTCCCACGATACTTCGGCTGTTCCATTACAATTTCTGTGTTGTTAACGTAGAGGGGAAGCTTTAGATTCTTCAAATCTACCAGAGTCTCAAGTGACGACCCCTTGGCTTCGATCTGGTCCTTGTGGGACAGCATGAATCTGTTTCCAAGCACGCCTTTGCTGTGCTCGAGTGATGCTCGTACCAGATGCAGCAGGGCGCTGGCACCATCAACCAACCAGCCCCTTCTGCACTCCTCGTCCCAGAAAACGAAGGATTCTTCTGATAATTGCTGTATCTTGTCCAGGTAGCCATGTTGATGAAATTGGATAGACTTGTCCTTCAAACCAATGCTGAATGATGCCGTTGGCAAGACCCACTGACCTGCTTGGACTTCAACTTTTTCCAGGGCATAACCAGGGGGAGGGCGCGTCTTGACGTGAGTTCCCTTGACGGAGTAAATCGCTGTTGAAATGCCTGCAAAGAAATACGAATGAGCGACATGGAATCGACATGAGTGAAATATATAGACTGACCGGCAATGCATACTGCCTCATGACACCATCCAATGACATGACGGGCCGGCCTTAGCTCGTCAACTGTACAACTTAGATGTTCAACGGAGCAATCGAGGTATGAGATTCGATCGTTCCGACTCTCTTTGTAGAGCAGGTGCCAGGTCAAGATGTCGCCAACCCTTTTAGTTGGCACTAACATGACCGAGAAACCCTTAATAAAGACCTTGGTGTTGAAGATGTTGACGTATTGAGTTCCTACTAGTGCAGCCATCATATTAATAGGGATTTCTAGACCAGTGTCGCTTTCCGGTCTTCTAGGAATCGGGAACCCGTGAGCAATGACAACTTGACCGAACATGGCGTGCCAGCACTGTCCGTTGGCATTGCTGGGTGCGTCTTGGCAGTCTTCGAGATGGAAATCGATGGAGCACTGGAGACTTCCATGATCCGCTGTACTAGAACTGAGAGGCTTTTCGAGGTTAAGAAAAGGCGTACAGTAGAGAGGCCTTTCATAGCGTCTTATCGACGGAAGTGCAGCTCCAAGCCAGGCAAGCTGCTCTCCTACTTCGGCAACGAAGTCTGGAACCCCTGAAGATTCCACTTTTAGGCGAGATCCAACAATGCTGACTGACAATTTTGTTCCACTGGGTGTTTTTCCTAGGCGTGGCATTAATTTCTGACATTGTTCATGGCTATTTTAGGGCTTTCTTATGATGATCATCTTAGGAAAGAAGGTTGAACTCACGAGCGACCGATAACACGTTCTTGTCGTCGCCACGCTTGCGAACAAGACTCTGAATCAGCTCTATTAGGCTGGGTCCAGTTAGGGGCCATGTTTGAGCAAGGTAATCTTCACAGCTCAGGGCTTGGGCTGAGCGAACCGAGCCTGTAAGTGTGATAGCTTTGCCAAGTGCCTCATGAACTGGCTCGGCGTATTCCTGCACGTCAAGAAAGCGAAAGACATCCCAGCCTACGTTGTAGACCACTGTGCAGACTCTTGCTGGTCTGTATCGGCTAATGCGATTTGATCCAGGAATTGCCTCAAGGATCTGGTGCCGTATGTTTTGCATGGTGTCCACCGGTGCCCGTTCGAGCATTGTTTCCTTTTCCAAGGAGCATAGCAGCCATTTGTAGCCGAAACTGTCGGATATGAGCGCACGGTATTCCTCGAGACGGGGCAATTTAGATGCTGCGTTCAGGTCTTGGCACCCGGGCTTGGCATCCTCGCTGCCTTGATCCTCACTTGCTCTGACTTGCTCCTCAATTGCCGAGTCAGGACGAGAACTGATACTCGTATTGTCTCCAGGTGGCATGGCTTCTTCTTCAGGCTCCCCGAGGAACCTCGACATAATCTCATTTGAGACGGGTTCTACCCGTCGAGAATCTTCCTGCATTTGAAAGTAGGACTCTCGGAATGATTGCGTGATGGCACTGCACAAGTCAAATTCTTTTTAGCTAGCCGCCACTGGAACAGAAGTAGATGGATCCTCACTTACTGATGGTTCTCATGAATAAAACGCATTGCATCACGATGCTCTTGCGGCGCTTCCCCGTGGCCAAGCCCCAGAGCCATTGCTTTGACGAGATTCGGGAGGGCCTTGCATACATGCTCGAACATTCCATCAGTCTCAAGACTTGACTTGACCTGTTGAAAGAAATCATCACCAAGCTCCGAAATATAGCCTTCAATGGTGAAATGATTCAAGCTCTCGGCGTCAGAGTACACAGTCTCGGTATCGCCCGGTTCTGAGTCTTCTTGAATCCGATTTGTCGCATTTTGACCGGAAGCCGACGTTTGAATCGTCGCTGTTCCGTAGCCGGAGTCTGCCAACGAAGTTGCCATAACCGATTGTTTCTCAATGCCTGCATTAATCTCAACGAGGGGAGTTGGATTCTCCTCCCAGTATCTGGATGAGCCCGACAGCCCAGAAGACCCAGGCATAAAAGCATGGGCGCTTGGAGATCCTATGCTGGGCCTGGGGCTATTGTCAGGTGGTAAGAGGTACTGATTTGATTGCGGTTCATGAGCTGGTTCATTCCCATCGTGGCTACTTTGGTCGTTGGACGCCTTGAAAAGAGTAGCCTCGAGGAAGTTAAAGTCCGAATCGTGATGGTCGTGCTGGGGTTCGGTAGGAGTCACGCTGATGCCCTCAGGAGGGCCAGGATAACTTTTCGACTATATATAATATTAGTGCATGGTATGCATCGTGATCAAATGAAGGCTTGCCTGGTTGGTGAATAAAGGGGGAAATTGGTCGCCACCAGAACTAGGTGTAGACTCTCGATCGCTTAGATAATGTTCGCCATCTTTTTTGCAATTCAAAAAGATATCCCGCAGGTTGGTGTGCACCATCGCCATCGTCAACCGCTGTTTGGGGTCTGGCAATAGCATGCCATCGGCAATCACATCCAGGAAATCGTTAATCGCTCTAGAGCACTGCCGGTGCCCACGCAAGTACTTGATCCACTATTGATGCTTAGCGACCCGTCTTTCCGTGACCAACACTCGACTGACACCTACCTTTCTGACTGAACTCTTAAGCACAAAGGTGGTAGAGTCCTCAACCCAGTTGAAAAACTTGTCTTGGGCTGAATGATGGCGCTTGTCGTCCTCCTTCAGCCTCATAGTACTGAAGCTCTCGCGTTTTTGCCCGTCGGAAGTGCAGAAAAAGTACTCGAATATGGCATTGTACCCAAGCAAATACCATGTGATGAACTCCAAGTAGACACAACCCAGAGTCCAGACGTCATACTCCTGGCTCACCAGATCATCATCGTCCGCCTCAGGTGGACGGTATGTCCGTGAGCATGGCACATCCCTTGCCAGAGTGTGCTCATGAGTGTTCCCCGAATGACCGACGCCGGTCATCACTAGTCGCCCCTGATTTTGCCCCTTTCCTTCGAAATAGAGTATGCTTTTCGGCTTGATGCTTCCGTGCAGAACCGAGTTTTTAGTCGACGATATAGATTCGTCCCCCTCCCAAGAATCATGTTGGTGAATCTTGAGCAACCCATGGGCAAGCCCTCGACATTGATCGATGAGCCATTGCTGCCAAGCTGGATCACTCTGGGTGTTTTTCCAGAACTTGAAGAGATTGTACTTAGCCCAGGGAAATACCAGATAGCAGACATCTTCAATCTGATAGGAGAGTAGAAGTTTGATAATGTGTTCGTGTCCACGCTTTGGATAAGTGAATCGCAGCAAACCTCTTCTCTCAGCTTCGAAGACAGGGCCGGGCGGCATGTGGAAGCGTTTTAAGGCAAAGCAAGAGGGCTTCTCATGCTCGCATCCACTGGAGTCCTAAAAATGATATCAGCCAAAGTGAAGATGGTAGCAAAACGGAGGCATACCGTATGGGCATTCCAGTCTTGGTGATTGTCATGAATCCTAATTTTTGATACTGACCCATACCCTCCACGTAGTTCATGGTCCCATTTAGGGACGTTCAGGAACGGCATAGGGACTCTGGAATCGCGAAATACATGATGCTCGCTCGGATTGAAGCTGAAAACCGGGGCAAGCACCACATGTTGCTTGTCACAGAAGTTCTCGATGTGCCTTTGATCCCACTCCCCAAATACATCCGCATCAGATGCCAATGGCAATTTGTCGTCGCAAACGCCGTGTTGAAGGAATTCTAGGATGTACTTGGTTTTAACGAAGACAAGTACTGCGAGAATCCGGAGTCGGCACTTTCCTCCATTTTCGCCAAAGATTTCCCGCCCTATGTCAACTTTCGGCCAGCCTCTTTGAAGACAGACCTTTCCAACAATGTCTTCTGCAACTTCAGTAGTTAAGACCTCTTTCAGGTCATTGCATGGAAGGAATTGTTTTTGGTAGCTCGTAGAGCTCATCTTGGGGCATAGGCGTGTCCGAAGCTCTCGGCGAACCAGATCTTCTTGTGGCTGCCCCCGGCTCCTGGGCTCCGGGACCTGACCACCTGTAGTGAGTGACATTTTAAGTGGCACTAGCCCGGTTGTGCAACGTTGTCTTGGGGGTGCAACTCAAAGAGAAAGACTGATGTTGTACACGGTTTGATGCGAAAATCGGTGAAGAATTGGACGTTTGATCAGTTACGACGTGCGAAGAAAAGTCCAAAATAATAGAGTACAAAGTATGATGGAGGATTGAAGCTGCCATCGAGGTTGAAATTTTGACCAGAAACACAACGGGGCGAGAGTACATTTATGGCGGCAAAGTCTTCACAGAGCCTTGTCCAACCCATGAAAGAAGAACACACTGGGATGAACAACGCCCCAATTCCATGGGCGGCTAACAGGCTGAGACATTACTCTTCTAACCATCCACCAGATGCGTTCATTCACATCAGGCTCGGCAATTTGTCTGTCCGGGGCGCTTATTTTCCTCTGTTCTTGCCAATGATGCCTATCAAAATTCTGAAGTTCTGCAATCTGGTGGAGAGCGCGGTGGCGGAGTCAAGAGGAGGTTGCATGAAGTGCAAATTGTTGGTCTCATGTCTGAAGAAACCCGGTCACAACTGAGGACTGGTCCTGCAGATACGAGTTACCCCTCAAAGCCACAAGCCTTGGCAGCCTTATCGACCCTTGGGGGCCATCATTATCCCAAGAGAAAACAGCGGATTTGCGGCCACGAAGGATGAACAGCAGGCAACTTTAGGCATGAGATAATAGGAGGAGTTATTTGCAATAAGTCACTGCGGATGGAATTTCAAAGCCGACGAGGCCCTTTCCCCTGTGCGCCGACTTCTGGAAACGGACTCGCAGGGGGATGGAGATCACGATTGTTGGCGGGCCGTGTTGACTGCGATGTGGCACATGGTGTTCGGGCGGCCGACAGGCTGGCGCTTGGAGGATGCATAGATAGCCAATTGTGTTCCTGACACAAGGACAATAGGGGTATCCGAGTGGCCCCAAGAAGGGGAAAAGCCCGCCTATCGCGCTTCCAACATCCCATCTGCTCATTTCTCTTTCTTTATTTTAGCGCCGTGGCTTGTATCATCTATTTCTGTCTATCATGAAACCCATAGAGCATCGCATTCAGTCGTCTCATATTCAGAATCCAAACCACCTCGCCTAAACCCCCAAATTCTCTGCCAAAGGTATGGCTACGAGATTCAAAGCCTTGAGATGCGAAACGACATGTACATAGTGTATTTGAAATGGCCTGATTCGCATTCGGATCAAAAATGCACGTAGGCGATTTAATGTAAGAGATTGAACAAACTACATCTAGCACATGCTATCTCATCATCTGGCTTCTTATATACCGAACCCCCTTTAATGGATGAGATCATTTTTCGGTTGTTTCCTCCACTACTTCATTTGTGCGATGACCACGAGAGGTGCTTTGGCACCTATCACCCGCCGTGATAGGTAGGCACCACAGATTTACTGGCCAATGACGAGGCCACTGGAGGCTTCGGGCGCTTCTTACCAGAAACCAAACTACCTATAGTCTTTGATCCAAGAAACAGGAGGGAGATTCACCCTTAAAGAATTGATATCTGGAGACGATTTCCAGACAAGGTTAATCGATGACCTGACCAAGTATGTTATGGGGCTGGGAAAGGAGGTGTTTTTAACGCTCCTTTATATCGAGGCTATCGAGCTATTGGCCAAGTCAAGTAGTTTCCTGCGCTGTTCATTAGTGACTTTGTCGAACTGCCATTCTATCCTCTAGAAGGATTTCTTCACAAGACCCAGAGGGCCGGCATTACCGCCAGAACCCAGCAAGGTCCTTTGCATTTGGTTAAGGCTATAGAAGATTTCCAGGCGCATGTTGAAAAGAGTGTTTTGAACACACGTAGGTGGGGTCTTCGGGAAAGAGCATTGGCCCGTTGGACCATTCACTTCACGTCAAGGCAAGTGTATTGGGAATGTGGTTCAGGGCATCTACTCCGAGACTCTGGCCCACTAGACAAGTAAGTACACCCAAAACAAAAGCAGTAGCCAGACTATTGACTCGCCGAAATCTCATCTGAATTCGTCAATCGCAAGTTCTTGGCGATTCTGACTTCCCAAGCTGCATATGGCCGTACTACAAGGATGAGCGCACCCGACTCGTGTAGTACACTTACCAGTTCTATAGTGGATTCCAACACATCAAGCCCTGGGATCGGTCGAGGGCCATCATCGGGCTGCAAAAGCGACTCTGGCATTTTTAACCTCAAGAAAAGACATGGTCTCGAGGCAGCTCATGGTATTGTCTGGGCCTTCTTCGACGCCAGAGTGCCAGGTGAGATGTCACGGATAAAGTACGACAACGCCCAAGCGGTTCACACATGGTCGTGAATGGCCTATAAGGGCAAAGTTCAGTACACGACCATTCGGCTTGGCCGAGCCAACTGGACGGGTAATTTGGAACGTTCCATCGCGTCTTTCGACGAAAACAATGGACATTGGACAACAACATCCTGATATACCGGAAAGACCGGCTTCTTACATTAACCCGGCAAACTATAAAACTCCGTCAACAAAATTCTGCCTCTTCCCAGATAATCCCTTCATGACTGGTCCAGAGACTGCGCTAGACACATGGCGTAGTACCGACCTTGTAGCCGCTGCAACTCTTCATGAGTCCCCACCTCGGCGATCCGACCATCCTCAATGACAAAGATGACGTCTGAACGCCTAATAGTGCTTAGTCTATGAGCTACAACAATAGTCGTTCGACCGGACGCCGCTTTATCCAGCGCCTCCTGCACCATCCGCTCGCTCTGTGAGTCTAGCGCTGAAGTCGCCTCGTCAAGTAATAACAGGCGCGGGTTCCGAATCAGTGCCCTAACCACGGCAATGCGCTGCCTTTGGCCGCCTGAGAATTGAAGACCTCGCGACCCGCATGGAGTATTTAGACCTTCGGGTAATGATGAGATAAAGTCTAGGATGTTGGCCTGCCGGCAGGCTTCGAGTATCTCGTCGTCGGATGGCTTGTGAGTCAGACCGATTTCGATGTTATCACGGACTGACCCTGGATATAAAGGTGGCTCTTGCTGGACCAAGGACGTGTGTCGACGGTATAGGCTTGGGGACATGAGTGAGATGTCGTGGTCGTTTAGCGTGATGCGGCCAGATGATGGGTCGTAGAAGCGTTCCAGGAGCGAGATTACCGTGCTCTTGCCACAGCCGGAGGGGCCTACAAACGCAGCGTACGTCCCGGGCTCGATATTGACGGAAATTCCCCGTAGCACTCTCACGTTTTGTCGCTGAGGGTACCGGAACGTCATATTCTCGGTTTTAATGAGGGCATCATCGTCAGACGGCCCCCGATCCCGATTGTCTTCAGTCTCACAAATCTTGGACTTGAGGGTTCTTAACCAGAGGATATAGTTTGCGCTTGTCTTGGCCTTTGTGATTGACGTAGTCCATGTGAAGAATTGCGCGGCAGCTTGACCGCCGAAGACGACGGAAATGAAGATGACAAAGAATTGTGTCACAGAGTACTCGCCGCTTGCGATGAGTCGGGAGCCGTACCAGAACCCTAGCGCCATTACGAGAAAGTCGGCAGACTGCGAAAAGGAATAAGGAACAAGTGTTGGTATCTATGAGGCATCAGGATGTTAGTCACTGCTTATATCTCACACCGCAGCCCACTTACCAAGTTTCGAATGGCCCTGGAGGTGAGGGCATCCAGGCTGTCGCCGTATCTGCACACAATGGGCCCCTCGAGCGTCAACAGACTTACAGTCCGGATTGATGTAACAGCTTCCGCCGCCAAAGCCGCGCTACTCGTGAACTCCTTCTCCGTCTGAGCCTCGAGCTTTTGGTCTAATCGAATCCGGATGTATCCACTGCCAACAATGATGGAGAGGCCGCCAAATACCAGAGTTAGGCCCAGCTTCCAACCGTACGCGATACCCAACGCACTGCTAGCAATAACGTTGATGATGACATTGACAATGAGGCCGATATTCGCTGACAGCAACTCCTGAACAGCCGACGGTACAGAGGAGAGCTTCGCCGTCAGAGCGCCAGACGAGTTTTCGGAACAGTCAAAGAATTCTTGGTCAAAATCAAGCACACGCTCTAGCATCTCTCGGCGGTAGCGATACGCCAGGACCTGGCCAATAACGTTCGTAGCTATCCCGATACAAAAATACCCGACAAGGTTGGCAAGCGCTAAAACGAAGAACATGAGGGCGTAGAAGTCGGCCTGCTGTTTTGCATCTGAGCCTTGTAGTGTGAATGTCTTGATGAGGCGGGAGAAGAGAATTGCTTGTGCTGGATACGTCCCGGCGAGGATCACATATGCGAAGACAAGTACTGCGTACCATCGGTATAGGTCTCGGTGTTCCTTGAGCATGATGATGATGCATTTAGCCAGTGAGTAGCCAGCGGTGCCGGCGGTGAGATGACTGAGCCTATCCTCGGCAGACATCCGAGTGGCCTTGAGAGGCTTTTCCTGAGAGGTTACTTCAATGATTTCATCATCCGCGCCATTGCTGTAGGCTCCTCCATCAACATGTTGACAAAAGTCCTGCTCCCTTGCCTCAGACCCGAGATCCTGTGCACGCACCATAGCAGCATACAAGCCATGTCGCTCAATGAGCTCGTGATGCGTCCCCTGCTCTACCACTGCCCCGTTGGCCATGACAGCAATATTATCAGCTGCCATGACGGTCGCAAGCTTGTGCGCAATGATCAAAGTTGTCTTGTTCGCCGAAACACGATTTAGAGCGTCCTGGACCACCTTCTCGGCACGAGGGTCAAGCGCGCTTGTTGCTTCATCGAACAGCAAGACCTTTGGATCCGAGATGATACTCCGCGCGATCGAGATTCTCTGGCGCTGCCCACCACTCAACATGCTTCCGCGCTCGCCTATCTTTGTGTGATACCCTTGGGGTAGCCTGGTGATGAAGTCATGTGCGTCTGCAGCGATGCATGCTTGCTCGACAAGCTTCATGCGGCTCTCCTCTGTCAAGGATAATTGCTCGCCAACTAAACCTTGGGCGACGTTCTCAAGAATGGTACCCTGGAAGAGGGTCGGCTCCTGCTGCACCAGCCTCATGTTGCTTCGCAGCCATTGTGTGTTGAACTCGGTAATGTCGTAGCCGTCAAGGAGGATCTGACCCGACGTAGGCTGATACCAGCGTTCCAATAACGCTACCAGAGTCGACTTGCCGCATCCGCTGGGCCCAACAAGAGCTGTAGTCTTTCCAGCGGGTAAGCAAAGGCTGAGGTTCTGTAGCACCGACGCCGTAGATCTCGTCGGATATGCAAAGCTAACGTGGCGGAACTCGATGTCGCCACTGCAGACCGCAGGCTTTTTACCGTCAGAGGAGAGCGGGTCCAGCAGAGATGGCTTATCAATAATGGAGAAGAGCTCGGCTGCAGCAGACGATGCATTTGTGATGGCCCCGATCTGCGGGATACAGAAAAGGACTGAAGTCGCACCCAGAGTAACGCCGAGCACGACCGTGAAGACAGTGCCGACGTCCTGGATCTCTCCACTCTGGAACATACGGAACCCCTCCCAGAAAGCAAGCGCTGTTCCTGACATGACCAGAAATGTCTGGCACGAGAAGAGGACGCCGTAGAGGATTGACTTCTTCTTGCCCTCCTTGTGCGCTTCTTGCAGGTACTTGTCGTACCACTCAACGATCTTGTGCTGTGCTCCGAACGCATAGATGGTCTTTGTGGAACTTAGCACGTCTTGGACAAGGGTTGCGGCGCGAGAGTAGATTCGAACCTGGGCAGGATAATACGTTAGAGAAGCAGAGCCTTCTGGGGATTGTTGGACTCACGATCCGGGCCTCTATGGGAGCGTCAAGCCGAATGCATCCTCCGACAATCACGACAATGGCCGGCACGATGCTCATCGTGATCAGAGCAAGCTTCCAGTGAACAGCCAGCGCAACGATGTATGCCGAAAAGAAGAGTGAAATGCCCATGACCATGGTATAAAGCTTCTCAGCTATACCCTGATTAATACGATGTCCATCTACCGTAACGTTAGAAAAAGCCATCCTGATGGTTCTCTACACCTACTAGTCGTGACTTGCGTCGCCACAGCTCCGTTGCCCTGTATATCGAAATGCGCTACCTCTTGCCTTAGCAAGCTCTCAAGAAACGCTTTGCGCAATGAGTTGGTCGTTCGAGTCGCTGCGACACATATGCACAACGTTGCGATGTAGCCGATGACGAAGCGTCCAATGAACAGATATACAAAGTAGAGAACCAGGTGATTGACACTCTCTTGGAGGTCTTGAGGATCGCCTTGGCCGGATGCGTAGTCGTTTAACGCGCTTGTTGAAGAGCCGAAGACCAGTGTCATCAGTGGTAGGGCTGCGCCAACTGCGATGGCGCCTGCGAAGGAGACGGCATATAGAAGACGGTCGAGACGGTCGGCATAACGGAATATGCGCTACGTGATGGGTCAGTACAATACTTGAAGCTTTATTTTGTAAGGCTCTTACAAAGTATTCGCTCCCGCCCCCTTCAGGGTTTTTTGTGTCGGCGACACCCTCCTCCATCTTGGGTGACTGGTCAGTGGGAGGGGGGTTTTCATCGTAGGGCGGATTGTAGTTAATTTTCTCTTCTGAAGACATAGCTGCAACTGCTGATTCTGCCATGGACAAAGACGAAGTTGTATAGCAGCGTAGAAGATATACTGCCTGGTTGAGAGCTAGGAAGCGATGTAGCTCTATATAATAATGCCGTCGGAACTGGACTTGTGGAACCACGGTTTCTGCCTGTGCACGATTGGCATTTTCTCTATGATATCGATAACATCTTGCTCAAAATCGACTGGTTGTGTCGGCATTTTAAAATTGTCCATTCAGTGTCCGGCATGTTGTTGAATTATCGATGACGATGGGAGAGCCAAGTGGCCATGACTATACCCTTTTCGGACCGGAATCCGTGGAATCCGACGGTCCCGCCGGAGGCCGAAGCCTTCAAATGGAGCTCGCCTGCCACTTACCGACGCTCTGCGACTTAGAACCGACCTCTTGACCAAATTAGAGGGCATTACAGTGTTGGTGATATGGAAGGTTGCTTCGCACCAAGTGGCCTTTCGTCAAGCGTGGCCTCTCAGCGAGCGGTATGCAGCCTCCCCCACAACCGATTCGTTTTCGCCTGACAGTACCCATGCAAGTGCGATGAATGCCGGACAAGGAAGACTCGATGTGATCGTGGCTCGCCATGTTCTCACTGCAGAGCTGCTGGACTGGGTAGGCAATACTGCCACGCAATCGATAGATGCTGACTCATAGGCACCAGCATGCCGGACAACCACGCAACGTGCCAAGGAGCCCAAGGACAGGGTTCATGTCACCAAGCATTAGTGAGTTTTGCCGTCCAACAATCAAAGCCCAGACTGAATGTGTTTGCAGTGAGAGGAAGATCGACCGTATTGAAAGTCGACTGGCTAGCATCGAGCAACTACTGCGGCACTCATCTCATGTCCCATCATCCTCGTCAGCAGAGGTCAAGGAGGATGACTCAAGTCCTCCCCTTGCGCAAGAATCCTCAATCTCCGGAGTGCCTGCTGTGGGCCATACTGGCATTCATGCCGAGTCCATGGCGGCACAGAAGACCTTTGAACAGGCTGTTGGCCAAGAACCATCCATCCTATGTGACCCGGATGTCAAGTCTGCACTGGAATCACTGAGTGGTATTATTGATCGTGCGCAGCATGACACTAGCGGTCCGTTGAAAGTCCCAGGTGTTACTGCGCCCACAAAAGATTCCACAGAAACTCACCCTCCTACCTGGGAGCAAGTGAAAGCTATCCTACAAGTAGTGGAAAGTACGTTGGAAAGTCGGTCGTCAAGGACCAACCTGTATAGGCATTTGACTCACGCTGTGTCGCAGAGGAAAAGCAAGCCGTATCCAACTGGCTGTCGCCTGCAGTCCTCAAAGACTTCTGTCTAAAATGCCGGGCCATGTACGAAGAAGGCCAGGAAGGCTCACCAACGGACAAACTCCTAGTCTACGCAATCATGTCCAACATCTGTACCGAGTTCAGTGCCATGAGAGGAACACAAGCAGCGGACCACAGGTACAACCTAGCGCGCAGCTTCTCTCACATGCTACTACAAATATTAGCCACTTTTCCTATGCTGACGCCGCCGTCGATGGACGCGGCGGAAGCTTTGTTAATTGCTGTGAGTTAGACCTGATCACGCCAACAATACCTTCGCTGACGGCGCAGGCATCGACTACAATTGGCATGTGCAAGCCCTCCTTGTCCTGGACACTGACTCAGAACGCGGCACGAATGTGTCAAGTCCTAGGATACAACCGCCTCGCTCATACGAACGCAGACTGCGACCCTTTGTTCACCCGTAAAGCCATCCTCTTTTGGTCGATATACACCCTGGACCGTAATACCTCGCTCCGGCTCGGCCGTGCCCCGGCCATCCGAGACTCTGACATCGACACACCCATGCCGACTCCGAGTGACAACTTTCCAGCTGCAATGACAGACATGGTCAAGTTCTGGGTGGAATGCGGGAGGGTGCAGGGCAAGATCTCTATGCAGTTGTATGGGCCTGCTGCTTCGGCGCTTGCTCCAGGTGAGCGGGCTCAGATTGCGGAAGAGTTGGCGGATGAGCTCGAACGAATACATGAGCGCAAGATCAAGGTATTCCCGTACCGAAGCTGGCATCGTCAATATTTCTCACTATCGCAGGCCCTTTCTGACCATTTACCGCTCCTCGATCGTCAAAGACGCGAGATGAGCGCCGAGTTCATGATATTCGGTGACGATCTTATGCATTATAGCAACTTGTAAGACTCTTGTTAACTTGTTTACTTTTGCTAACGGGATGGTATTAAATAGAACTCTGGCCTTGCACGCCATTCCCTTGGGCCATCCGCGCCGTTTCCGCGCCCTTGAAGCCGCCCGAGAATGCTTGCGCTTGAGTCGAGACATCAATTACAACCATCTGCACAACCT
The DNA here is from genome assembly GCA_000966855.1 of Fusarium sp. JS1030. Lineage (NCBI taxonomy): Eukaryota > Fungi > Ascomycota > Sordariomycetes > Hypocreales > Nectriaceae > Fusarium > Fusarium sp. JS1030. The sequence continues at coordinate 314,374 of JWIW01000003.1, forward strand.
CTACGCTTGGACTGTCTACTGTCACTGGGTTCTTCTCCACACACCCCTAACCCCCTTTACATGCGTCTTTTGCCATGTCATTGCCAATCCTCACACCACAAGTGACGATCTAGAGCTACTCGAAGACTTTGTTGCTTCAGTAAAACCCGCCCGGCGACTATCCGAGGGCGTTGAAAAGTTCTATCAGCTGTGCTCTGTTTTTCTCAAGATTGCTCAGACATATGTGCGAGCTAAAGCTCGACAGGATGCAAAGGCTCCCTCGCCCTCGCCGGGGACTCTTACTCTAGAGCCGGATCTGGGCGCTTTTGACGATTATTTATCGAGTCTTGGCTTTCTTGCCCCCCCGGCAATTCAACATGGTTCAATGTCCGAGTACTTCACTGGCAACAATCCACATCAACCTCTCTTCGGGACTAACAGTCTGCTGGATCCATATTCAGGGAACATCTCTCTGTATAATTTATTGGATCAGGATGTCAACGATATCAACTTTGGATACTTGGAAAGCAGCATGTAGAATAGTCAGTGAGAATAAGTAATATGTTGCCACAATTTGTAATCCGGGATAGATCGACTCGAGTACGAGATGATGTGCATCCCTGGCTTATAAGACTACGTAGATAGGCTTTCCTTTAATGAGAAGAGAGAAATCAAGGCCGTTAGTTATTTCATGGCTTTTCTAGCTGCGGTTATGCATATTGGCCCCCCTTCCCCAATTCCTATACAATTCTGATTGTTTCTTCGTTGCTGCCCTGGAGAAGCCGATCTAAATCATGCTCAAATAGGTGACTAAATAGGCCAACGCGCTCATAGGCATCGCCAACAGTTTGTGACAGGCTTAGTATCAAGGCGACAGGCGTCCGATCACTTGTGCGGCCAAGTAGAACCCATGTCAGATCATGGGTTTTGTTTGTATCTAATGGAATGTCCCACTCCACCCCCACGGTATATCCGCCGAGGTCAATATTCTTACCGTCAATGACTGCTGAGAAAACACGACCAACTGGGCCGTGAAGAGTAAGATAGCCCCCCATTAAAGATCCGGTCTCATCTTTTCCAGCTGGAATACAACGAACGTCAAGTACCTTGGCACGCTGTGTTTCCAGCTTGGACGTTTGAGAGGACAGAAAATAGAATCTGGCACGAGCGGTTTCGCTGGGATCACTTGGATGGGAGAATTCCACAGAAAAGGGAGACCAAGAAGGCGCCTTATACTGGCTTCCGCGCCGTCTTTTGATATACTGCTCGGCGGTCCAGCAAACCGACTCAAGGATATTGTCCTCCCATAGCCCTGCTAGATATTGACCAGCACCTCGGGCCTGCCAGGCCTTTGCCAAACCGGACAAGGCAGGCAGTCGATCTGATTCCTTGGTAAGGCCCAAAATCGAATACTTGGAAAGTAGATGCAACCATAGCTCGTGCTTATCGGCAGCCATGTTGATGTCGGAAAAAGTGACATATTGCATTTCTCTGACCATCCCTGTCGATTTGGTGTTGATAGTTGAGTTGTCAACCTCCATGCACTCGCACTTGAGACATTCCATGCATTCCCAAAGGAGCTCGTCTTTGGTAAAGTGGATAATTCTCCTAGCCAGAATGTTTTCTTGTAGTACCCATCCCCGTTTGGTCAAAGGCTCCTCTTCAAGTTTGGAATGGTGTCGACTGTCGCAATAATATCCACGTCCGCGCATCCTCCGTCGATAAAGCGTTGAAACCGACCCATCAGAATTGGTGATCTCCCCCATTTGAACTGCATTCTTTGCGTGCAACCATGTAGACTCGCCAGATCGATCCAAAAATCCCTCGGATGAGTTGCTGGCCTGCGACGCAGCTATAACAACATGTGCACTCCCATATATATCAGCCATCTGACTGGACTCAACCTCCCAATCAGCCTTGTCATCCTGCAAGATGCAAAGAGAGTCAATCCAAAGGTATCGAATTCCCAGGGTTCGAGTAACAGATATAGCGTCTTGAAAGGTTTTCGGAAAATTGGTAAACCTGATCCCTTGGCGGTGGCTATCGACGTTAAACGTAGTCGTCGTCATGTGTCTCGAGCGGCCCCAACAGTGGCTGAGAGCTGTGAAAGGGGCAGACTCTCCCGACGAAATGTGAAGAAAGATGTGATCTTCGCTAGCCACGTCCAAGACACGGCTTGGTAGCCTGGTCGGACCGCTGGCGCATTTGGTATGAGTCGAGGCGCATTCAGCTATCCACGAGGACAGAATCGAAGAGTATTCCTCACAACGAGGTGCCGCTGATATCCTTCCTGGCTTGATGTAGCTCCAAGACGGCGGCGGTGTACCGACAGGGAAAAATAGTTGAGTTTCTCCGAGGTGGAAGAACCTCGCGTTGCGCCCCTTGCCAAAGTATCTGGTACCTCGGACAAGACCTGCAGATCCCGGCGAGCACCCCAGTGAAAGTTCATCCTCTTCAACGTCGAAGTCTGGATGGCAAAGATAAATGATTTTGCATTTTTGACATCCCTTTTGACTGGCCTCCCTGACCTCATCTAGGGATGTTTCTTCTGCATATCTCATCATGCTGGGGTCTTTTGAAATGCAAGATGGGTTCGTGAATTGGCAAATCCCGGTGCATTCAGGAGGCGGCTCCAGCCATTGGATCTTAAAATAGTCCTCGGCACGGGGGACAAGGTCCATTTTCTCCGCTTATCTCTTGAAGAATTTGTGTGAAAGGAAGTCAAAACACTTAGAGGGTCGCGATCGCAAGTTTAAGCTTCAATTGGCAAGCCAGATTGTAGTCGATGATCGAACTTGGATATTAAGCAGAACAAGAATAATGGTAAAGAACACTTCAGGTAAAGGTGTGTTTATAGCCAGGTACATAAGATAAGATCTGGTACCGAGACTGGAACAACCGAGCTAAAACCTATGACTGGAGTCAGGGCCATTAGCATGCCTCCTGCTCATTGGTGTATCGGCCACCGAGTCTCGTTACTACTGCACCTAAGCCTGTCGAATCCTAGCTTCGAGGAACGGGGGGCAGGAATTCGCGAGGCTATACCGCAAATAGTAAAGCTAGCATTTTGGGCCCCTGTTGTGCAAAGAGAGGCCGAATAAGTCCCACTCGCTCCAGGGCTGCTATCAATGCAAGTTCAAGGAGGATTTTGAGAGACTTGAATTGCGAAGGGTTAGATTTAAATAGGTTTTCTTCCATTGAATTAAAAACATTAAATTAAAATGTCATGTGATGGAAGCTGAATGTAACTAAAGCTCTGTTCTCTTATCTAATCTTATCTCTATAGCTTATCTTATCTATACTTTATGAGCTAAATCCCTCTCCTAGGGTAGGTTTCCTTATGTCTTTATTTTTTCTTTAGGGATTTTAAAAAACCCTATATAACTAACTAAACTGTGATTCATTGAGGTATATGGCTTTAGAATTGATTGAATTGAAATTTCAGATGCCCTGAATTTGATTGATTGAGCTTGGATTGATGAAAATTGAAATGATTGCAGTCCTACTTCGCTCTTTGCTGGTCACGCATGACTTGATGCTCTGTGGTCCTCACTCCGTAGCGCAGCCATCCGCTTAGGTATACATTCAGCGTTAACAATCACAGATCCATCATTGGGTTATAATGGATTGCACCTTTAATGACAAGTCCTCTAGCATCTCTCTTAATACATGATTGAAATGTTAGCTAGTTGGTAAAACACAGATATAGTTACTTTAGATATGAACTGGACCCCACTTTCACAAACGCATGACATTTATCGCTTTACAGTCTCGACAAACCGGCGAACCTCAGCTGTCGCTTCTTCACCGCAAAGATCCGTATTGTAATGGCTAGCTAGTCCGTCACCCCCAGGTACGTGGTCCCAAACTTGCAAAAACGTGCCTGTATTTTGGGAAAGATTCTTGAATGTGCGCTGGATATACTTCTGGCGACGACTGTCAAAGTCCTATCCAAGGGAGATAAAGCAGTGTTAGTTTAGATAGGAAGACAGTAGGGTTTGAAGCAGTGAATCTATGGCATAGTCGCAACGCACCTTTGAAACCAATCCTCTGCTGAATAAAAGGGAGCCTGCTAGGCCGGCTGCCAGGGCAGTCGCTACAGAGCTGCCGAAGGCACCCTCCTTTGCTCGAGACCCAGGAGCCCACGGCGCCTCAGTGGCAGCAGCAGCCTCAGCCCTCGCTGTCGCCCTGGCGTCATCCGAGTCATCGAACGTGTCGCCGTCACCCACTAGACCCTGATGAGAGTCACCAGGGATGAGAAAGTGACTGTCGGCCGAGACCCAAGAAAGCCTGGCACCTGTGTTGCTAGAGGCACCGATCTTGATACACTTCTTGTTGGCGCCCGGGTACGTCTTATCCATATTGGTCGCGCCCTCATCGATGGATGGGCAGAACATGACTATGTTGGCGTTACCGGCCCTATTGAGAGCTTCTTTGAGTAGTCTAGTAGGGTCGTTGTTTCTGCCGCCGGTATCGCTTTCGCTATCATTGTCACTGTCGCCGTCCTGGCCTTTATCATGGTGGCGGTCATTGCCCGGCCCCCTTAAGGCTTTTATAAACCAACTCATGGAGATGATGTCGACTTTCTGGCTTACAGCCCAGTTGATGGCCTGTCGGTCTTGTCAGTTATGTGCTGATTTGACTCAGCTCGGGCCATGGGATGCTCACCTCGGCAGCGGACTCAGCGCTGAATGATCTCCGACCTCCATGCCCTCTATAGACTTCCAACTGTGCAATGTATAAGTCTACCTTGGGGCATATCTTGCAGATGAGCTTGGCCATGAGTGTCCCATGGGTCCCGGATGGCACATAGAAGGCGCCCCATCGCCCATAGATCTTCTCGGCAACTTGGTGGAATGACTCGCCCATCTTAATTCGTCCCTGGAAGATGTCTAGCGTGTGATCTATACCATCATCGATAATGGCGATCTTGACCGGTCTTACATCCTTCCTACCTTCGCTGGCTCTCTGCAGGAAATCGCTAAAGTTGGTCATCGCTTGCATCCAGCGTGTCTCACTTTGATCAATATTAGCACAAGTCTCTATGACTAGAAATGAGAGGAAAAGAAGAATAAACGCAATGTAAGAGACACTTACTTAATCTCGTCACCAGTAGGAGGGTCTGCAGGGTTGTGTGTTTGGTTGGCTCTCCCAGGGCGCCAGTCAAGCTTAGCACTAGATCCATTCTTGATCATTTCCTCCTGAAAGGCTTTCTTATACTTGTTCAGCCTGGCATCGTTTTCGAGGCACTGGGATACGTTATCAGCAAGCACTGTTTAGCGTTTCGACCTATGAAGATGATCTCTTACCTTGATAAGAATGATTTGAAGTGTCTCTAGCTATATGGCGAGCGCAAGTATCAGAAATCCGAATAGGTGAATCTTGGAGCTCTGCTCATCCTCGTGCGTACCTTTTTCAGCGAAGGGAGGCTGCCGCGACTCGACCAGCTCTTCAACACGGCGTTGTTTCCCGACGAGTATAAAGTGAGGTGCTTGACGTTGGGAGCCGACTTCAGAATGACATCGGCGCACAGGTCGACCTTGAACCAATTCCAGACGCGCACGTTGAGCCCGCCCACACATTCCTCGATAGCTTCATCCGAGTGGGGAGGGTCTCCGTTATCGAAGACAGTCAGCTTCAGAACTGAACTAACACCACCTTCTTTGAGCCACCGGAAAATATCGCACATGTCCTCCAGCCCTTTGCCTCTGCCCCGGGTACTATTCAGTGATACGGTCAATATTCAAATTTCACAGCAAGCCGGGGCGCAGAGCATTCGAGTGTCTCACTCTCACGCTCCTCGTCCAGGGTCTCCAAAACGTACAGGTTTGAAAGATCACGTTCAAGATCCTCCTGGTTCAGCTCTCGTTCGTCTTGAAGCATTTCTGGCTCGTTCTGCCCATATTTCCTTTCCAAAGCACGCCTCCATATTGGCAGCAAGCCCTGGCTGTTCTTGACTGTAAGGCGTGGGATCGTCACGTACTTGAGGAATCCTTCAAACCGCAATACCTTTCGCAGCCCATCAAGAAAGTTGGCATCGATAGATTGCTGTGAAAACCCAGACAAGTCGAATCCGAGAACTCGCTCTAGGTATCGTTAGTGTTATGAACTTGTGAGGTGGTGGGGAGACACACCGTCTCCGACTTGATATAGAGCCTCAATCGCCTTTTTGCGTTCGAATTTCTCGACTATGTAAGCTCTCATGTCGCGTAGTATCTCATCTTTCTCAATCAGATCGCTTCTAGCTTTTTCGGCATCTCTTCGTTGCGATTGAACACCCCGACCGTGAGACCTATCCTCCAGGTACGCCAACCTTCCTCGAAACGGAGTAAGGCCATTCTCACCACTCGTGATCAGAAGGGCGTCCTCCTTAGCTTCGATCAGTAGGCGGACAACTTCTGGAAGATGAAACACGCCGAACTTCTGTGCGCTACTGCTCTCTCTGCCCGGCATCGGGGATAAAAGCGAATCTTTCAGTTTGTTGGCCAGATCGGCTTGAAGAGGACCCAAATTAGTGGAAATACGTGCCAGTTTTATGTTGGGTTCCCTGTTGGACGACGGCTTTGAGCTGTTCAGTGGGCCTGTGGTAGGCTCTTCGGGCATGTCCTTGACCTTGACCTCTTGGTAACGGCGCAGTTCGTTCTGGTATGGCGTCTCAAAATCCTCCTCGACAGCCATCCGAAGTGGAGTCATGCCTCTCCAGCACTGCGTGAAAGCGTCCTCGTGTGAACCTTGTCTGGCTCCTGTATGCCTGGTGGGCGATGGCAGGGCTTCCTTGAGCGCGATGATGATCCGCTTGGTATGAGGACTTTGGGTGAAGAGGGCATGGTGCAGGCAGTTGCGGCCGCCAGACTCTTTGATGCTCAAGACACTTGCGATGTCCCTGGTGTTCTTGAGTACAATGTCTACGAACTCATCGTTCCTGTTACCAAGCGCCTTGTCAAGCGGCGTTTGGTAAGAAACATCGACACAGGTCAGCAACCCCGGGTAGGACTGGCAAGCCCATGACAAAAAGCCGTGGTACTCCTCCAAGTCCTCATCACGTCGATCAGCAAGTTCATTCAACACGCCCTCCTTTCGATGGTATCCTCTTTTGGGGTCGTGGCCCGTCTGGTCAAGTTTTTCAGCGTGTCGTTTCTTGAACTCTCTGCATTCAGATTCCTCGACGAATCTCTTGCCTCTCGCATCATTCAAGACTTCGCGAATCGAGGTGACGCTGGCTCCTCTATCGGGGACAATTGACCGTCTTCGTTGAGACATGATGGGGAATTTACATCGAGCACCGTGATCAGGTAGTCTTGCGTCAATAAACAGGACCTTTATGGGAAGACTATTGGACTTGGTGAATCAGAAGCAACTTGGAGGTATGTATGCATCTTTGCTAACATGATCGACGCTGAGTCGTGGGGGGTGGGGTTATCCCTACATCTAGAACGAGGCTCCGCAGCCCACCCATAGCAAAAGTTCTCCGTCCCGACTTACATTGGCGAGTTGCAGGGTGACAGCGCTAATGGCAATCCTTTTGCCCGCGCACAGCCCGAAGGAACACGAGATATACGACGGCTACTGCCGCTCTGCAACCCTGTTATTTGGGGAAGGCCTTATCTTACCGTCTTGGCAGTTTCTGAAAGTGGTCAAGGTGGCTCCTATGGTTGGCACATTTCAATACTTAGGGAGGTAGGAGTCGAGGGTAGCGAGAGAGCAAAACGCCCACTACCTAATCGAAAACAACGCATCATGGACGAGTTCGACTTTGACCTCCACCCGGAGGGGGAACACGGCGATTTCAGAGTCAGAAACCTCGCCGGCGAAGACTTTCGGACCCTCCTCGTTGACACGCCCAACGCCTCGTCACCTCTCAGCATAAAGATCAACCTGATCGAGGCTCACCATGGACAGATGCAGAATGATCAGGCACAAGTTGTCGGGGCATCCCTCATAGTGCTTGACATGAGGTTCATGAGCTCCGAGGAAGGCCGCCGGTACAAGAGAATTGTGGTGGACCTGGAGTTTTTCGACAAGGAATCCTTTAGAGGGGGGAAGAAGACGGACCATCTACCGATTGTGGCAAGTCTGGCCCCCAAAGATCGACACTGGCTCAACAAGACTACGAGAGAGAAGCATGTCCAGTACGGGACTACAACTACGGCCGGTGCCAATGTCATTCCAGTCACGCTCGAGGCAGGCACTCATTGGGAGGTCGACTACAGCAAATCCACCAGTTTCAAGGCGACAGTCCAAGGTCGCACAGTGCGTTCCATTAGGTACTCCCCCAAAGAAAACGGCGTGCAGTGGACAATGGAGGAGAACAAAGACCAAGACGACGGGGTGCCGTCATTTCTCCGTGCCGCGGTGCTCCTCCATAGGACCCTGGAATCATCGTCACGGCCATTCCTCGCTAGAGTAAACGTCAACTCCACCGTTGACTTGGGTTCGCAGAGCCGCCGCATGTGCTCGTTTACCACCGACACAGATAACTGCATTGACACGGTGGCATTTCACCCAGACAAGACACAGTTTCGGAACCATAGTTTCACCGGCATAACACCAGCTGACCTGAAAGACATGGGCGCACTCCCAATACACAAGTATTTTCGGATCAACTTGCTGGGGGACGACACATCAGTTCTGGATTCCGATACCCAAGATCAAACAGCCTCTACTCAGGAATACATCCCTTTGACAATTGAGCGAGAGCCTGATCCTGCTCGCCTTGAACAAGGGGATGACAACCACGTTGAATCGGCGCAGAGCCTTAATCAGGAAGCGCGTGCAGGGCTAGACGGAGCTAGTGGGACTTTTACAGAAGCAACGCTCAACGAGGCTGTGAAAGCCTTGAGTAGGGCTGCAGAAGCAGCAGCTCTTGCGGCTGAAGCTGCAGCCAAAGCGGCGGAGGCGGCGGGGAAGATAGCAGATGCTTTACAGAACCTTCGCGGCTAAGTTGCATGCTAGATACACGATAGGCGAGCTGCATATATCTAGTCTAAATGAGGTGATATTGGTGGTGACAGAATCGAGAAGAGCTGTACCTTTGAGGCTCATGTGGTGTAGCAAGAATGGAAACTACAACTGTACATCAACTCATCATCTACCCCGCTTGATACACATTAATTCAACCCTGCCAGCCTACCTATGCTCGAAAAGGTAGACTAGGGCGCTATTGGAAACCACCGGAACGGCTAAGGCGAGCCCGTCCGAATCAGTGTTAAATGCAACCCTACGAGCTGAGAAACGTCGCAACCAAATCCATCGCTCATGTCGGTACATAACTGGGCACAAAGCTAGGACGGTATGAAAAAACTCCGGAATGACAAAGCGGAGGATGTCTCTGAATCGCCACCAATAATTCTGAAATCAGCAACTGGTTTATCTGATAGACGCACGACTGCCGTGACTTGAGGATAACGCAGGTAAACCAGGCTGTAGTCGTAAAAGTCCATCATATTGGCCTGCAGAGCTCGCTCAGCTTCTGCGGTCATGGCTCTCTCCCTCTCTCTATTTCCCCCTCGCCACAACTTTGACGAGAACCAGTGATCCCTAGAACTAAAAGTCACTAGCAGGCGGAGAGACCGCTCACAAGTTCAAGGGCGACTTCACAGTCCAAGAGGATCGTGAGCATGTCTGCAGCGTGGGTCGTCACAATTGCCCTTGTTCGCCCGACTTTCACGCTGATTGCATACGAGCAGCGTCGTTATCATCAACGGCATTACCGACCTCAATAATAGCCTCGAAGAGCGTATCACGGATCGTCAAAATGTTCTTTGTCGATATTTTCCAAAGAATGGTGTCGCTGCTCGAGAGGTGTTCGACTGTATCAAACCAGATGCTATTGTAGATCACTGCTATCTCAAGTGCCAGGCTATTAATATCATCCGGGGTCTCCAAGCACGATATCCGGACATTCAACAGGTCCGTAACATTGTTCACATCGCGCCTACAAAATATGATTTCGAACTACTTGTTCAATCTTGACCAAAGGGATGCTGATTTGAATGCTGCATGTAGTGGGATTCTGAGAAATCACCCATAGTCCTCGTTGGTCACAACCTGGGTGCGTCAGTGGCCAGACAGGTGAGAGGCTTCTACCCTATCTATTAGGTAACAGCAACTTGTGTGCATAAAAGCTCACCAAATCTTGCAACAGATGCTTCTTCTAGCCTTGGAGACTGCAGAGTACCGATGGCTTGCGTGGAGAACGACTGGCCTGGTAAGGAGCTACGTATCAGTTCTACTGGATTCACGTTAGTTAACCCTTTTCAATCTTGTGTAGTTTTCGGTCGAATATTCGTCATTTTCCAACGAGCATGAGTGGGCTCGATGGCTGGCGAGATTGGTATCAGACACAGCTGTCGAGTGGAACAATGTCCCAACACTCACTCGATTCTTGCCTAGAGGCCTCGCAAGAATCGATTCGCAATTCGCTCCGTTTTCAGAGTCCTTCCAAGTTACAAACTGGGCTCCAAGGAGTGCATTTCAAGTTTACGTAAGTACCACATGCCGAGTCTTTCCGAGATGATAGTTCACCGGATCGAGTCGGCTGGGACATGGGCTAACTCTGCACAAAGGGCCTCATGGGCAATCCCTGGACCTTCCAGCTTGAAGATCCAAAATTAAACCGGATACTAATAGAGACGACTAGACTTCTACACAGCAAGTCTTCACGTAAGTACGGTAATTCTCCCTTCATTTGTATGTGCTGACATTACTCCACCTCCAGGACAAAGTAGCTCCTTTCAGGAATTTCATAATCTGCTCTCAAGCCCCACGGACGCCACCAACAAATTAGGAACTATCACTGCCCCGGGAGTCACGTTATCATCTCTTGATGAGAAGCAGGAAAAGATGCTCAGATTTTGGTGTCAATCGGATATGAGCAGTATCGTTCAAATCATCAGGCCATTTGTCCTCGCCGGACTTGATATTGGATCCTTCACTCAATCCGCCAAACGACCAGGAGTCTCCAACGATGTCGTCGCAAAATTGAACTATCACAACTGGAAACAACGAGACGTCTTGGAGGAAGAACTTTTACGTTCCTTGGTTCGCCAAATTCTCGTGCAACGACCAGCACTGTGGGATCAACTCTATGGACGAATTGCACATGTTTTCCTGCGCTACAATATCAGACCTGGACGACAGCATCTATGGAAAATGTTGCACCATTTACTCAGTGACTTATCCAACATGGACAGGCTGATCGTTCTCGTTGACGGAGGGAACCAGTGCCCCGAAGGTTTCGTATCTGAACTAGCGCTTCTCACGAGAAGTTCTTCCCTCAGAGGGATACTTACGGTCGTCGTGGCAAGTACGACAAAGCTGAGCCTTCCCTCCTGGGTAAATGTCCATACCGTGGAACTTGGCATGTCCCACGTTAGAGATCTGGCTTATAGTGATGCCGAGCGTAGGCTTGACTGCCTCATCAACCAGAACCCGGTTTGGAGAGAGTCCAAAAACGCTCTCCTTGCACAACTACACACCGACAGCTCGGACAGGATTTCCACCTCTATAGGTCTAAACTATCTGGAACAACAGCAGAGATTGACTTCAACACGAGGATCTGTCAACAAGTTCTTGGAAGCTACCTTGCCTTTCCACGAAGACTGCTTTGTAGCCGTTTCAGAGAAACTCGCCCAGAATCAACAGGCTCGGCTGGCTGTCAACTGGATACACCATGCAATTCGTCCTATCCGATACTCTGAACTAGCTGTAGCGCTAGCCCTTGGTGCACACCAGCCGAGTAAAATGCAACCCGACCTTGAGTGGCAAGATCTTGTGGAGTCGGTTTCATGCGATATCATGCGCGACTTGCCACCCTATGTCAGGACCTTGATAAAGACAATTGACGAAGAATCGCTGATTCTACACGCCGACCTCCCAACGTCCATGCTTGAAAATGAGAATCTCTTCCCGATAGACTTTCACGCCACGTGTACACAATATTGTCTACAGTACTTGGAGCTGCAAGCCACCAACCAGGCTCTATCAAACGATGCCAGTGGGGGGCAGACAGCCAACACTCTTGCAACAAGCTTCCTCGAATACGCACAACTCTACTGGATGGAGCATTTCAAGCTTCATATCCCAGCGACGGAAAAGTTGGACAACAGGGCTCTCGATTTTCTCGGGGGTGGCAGCAAAGCATTTGCATCGTGGCACAAGCGGCTCGACGAGTCATTCAAATGGCAATGCGACTTGAGAGCTATCGAGCCTCTGCTGCTGTGTGTGCACTTACGGCTCAACAGGTTGGTTGGCAAGCTACTCCTGGAAGGGTCCTCCGAGGAATCCATTTCAGCTTCTACCATTGAAAGAGGAGTTGCAATCGCCGCTAGAACGGGGAATGTTGAAGCATTCAAACACCTCATTACTCGAACAACTAATGACTCTGTCTTGCTTTCTTCATTTCATGGTGCAGCAGCACATGGACATACACATGTGATCACTGGCATCATCGACCATGCGCATCGCAGCAACACCTTTGAGCGCATCAGTCAATCTAGCGATATCAGCAACATCATCATAGACGCCACCGCTGGGGGCCACATTGATACCCTCACCATGATTCTCTCCACCTTCGAGACTGCCACACTGGATGCAACAGATTCTGATGGCTACACTGCTGTCCACCTAGCATCGCAACTAGGTGACCATGATTCGCTCCATGTCTTGCATGATTTGCGGAAAGATGGCTTTGCCAGTATCATGGATGATGCAGAAAACGACGATAGTGGCATTGTAGCTGACTCTGAGTCCAATCCTGGGTCGCCGTCACTAACCCCCCTGCACCTCGCCTGCATATCCGGCGATACGGAGACTTTTGATTTCGTGCGTCCTTTCTCAACACCGAAACTCTTAAACCAAGAAGATGAGGAGGGCCAAACCCCCCTCATGCTTGCTTCTAAAGCAGGCAACATTGAGATAGTCGAAAGGCTTTTAGATGCAAAAGTCAGCCTCTATAACCGCACAGACAACGCAGCGATTGAGTGTGCTGCTGAATCTGGACACGTCGACATTGTCAGGCTACTCTGCGAGACCATGATAGAGTTCCATAAGAACGAGCGGAGAGCTAAATCAGGTAGAGTTCGGAGATACTCTGGCCGGCAGAGTCCAGAGAGTTCCAGAGGTTCCTTTTCGGTCTCTGATACCAAGGGGCATCCTCTCCCGACCAGCCTTAGATTAGCCCTCACAAAGGCTTGTCAGAAAGGTCATCTACCTGTAGTTGAGTATCTTCTACACAAGCCCCGACGTTGGGTGGACAGAGACAAGGTGCTTTTGGAGGAGGCGGCAAGGTCCGGAAACGTCAAAATGATGCGATCCTTGGTGAAATTAGGACTGGTGATTCCCAGTTCAGAGGAGGAATATAATGCTGCGATGGATGGAGCTATTGGTGAAGATCATGCCAATTTCGTGAGGTTTCTCATCGAAAGAGGGGTTGGCCCTCAGTGGGATGGCTCAGAGACCTCGGTTCATTATGCGGCTCGAAACAACAAGGTGCTTTCTTTACGTCAGTTAATCCTCTCTGCAGATGAGGATGAGATTCGGCGCAAGAACATCTACCAGGATACTGCATTGGATGTGACACTGCGAGAGGGAAGGGTTGAGGCGGCTGAGGAGCTACTAGACTGGGAAGACAAGCACCCTTCGGAAGTATCCACGTGGTCTGGCAAAGTCCTCCATCAGGCGCTCAAGGGTCCGCATCGCCTCGACATGATGAAGCTCTTACTGAAGAGGGGTTGGGACATCAACCAAACCGAGCCAGATAGCCGAGATCATGGTCTTCACGTTGTCAGCAGGGAAGCAAACGATGAAGAAAATGACGACCTTCGGGCCGTCATCCAAATTCTCAGCGAGGCCAACGACGTCGATGTACGCAACAAGAAGGAGGAAACACCTCTACTCATTGCCTGTAAGATGGGCAAGATTGCTCTGGCCCGTCATCTACTTTCTTGGGGAGCGGATCCCAACGCGATGGACAGCCAATCTTGGACGACACTAACCCTTGCTCTTTCAAAGGGCCACGAAGATATCGCCAACCTCCTCTTGGCATCGGGTTCAACCACCGTTGGCAAGCCTTGGTCCCTTACAAGGGGAACACTGGATACCAAGACGCCTGATGGCAAGCAGGCGATTCATTTGGCCCGAACCTCACATGAGATCATGAAGGCACTCCTCGACCACAGCCCACAGCCAGACATCAATGCCGCCTCTTCAAGCGACATAGGACGCACGGTTTTGATGGATGCCACTAATGATTTATCCTTGCCGCTTGTTGAGCTTTTGGTCAAAGGAGGTGCCGACTTGAACGCTTCGGATGAGGACGGCTGGACAGCCCTTCACCATGCTGTCGTTGGCGGGCCTGAAGACCAATCGGACAAAAGAGACGAAATTGTTCGGTTTTTGCGCCTCCATGGGGCCGACGTGGACTATAGTAACAACGTTAGCCCATCGCCGCTCTATCTTGCTATACGCAACGAGAGATATGGCCTTGCTAGGGCGTTGCTCAGACCCATCATTGAGGATGGCCGCGTCATAAGCAAGGCTGCCGATCCCAACGTTTTTGGTGGCTCTTTTCACAGCCCACTGCAAGTGGCGGCATTCTTGAGCAATAAGGAGCTGGTTGTAGAGCTCTTGAAGGCCGGGGCGAAGCGTGATGCCATGGGGGGCGCGTTTGGGTCACCAATCCATGCGGCCGCGTGCGGTGATGATCCTGAGCTGCTCCGTCTTCTACTACGCGGGCTCACGGATGAGCAGAGACAGGAACAGGACCATGCGGCGTCATGTCGTGGCGACACGGCTACTCCCCGTGACCTCGTGAGCATCGCGGCGCCACCTTTTGGAATGCCTCTTCACTCCCTAATCTCTAGAAGCGACCCGGCAGAGAAACCGCCCTTGAAGGAGATGGCAACTATTCTCGTTGAGAACGGTGCCGACATCAACGCTCGCAACTTTCACGAGCGTCGGCCTATCATTGTAGGATCCGTTATCTCTGGATCTTTGGAGACAGGTATTGACGACGCTTTGGATCTGATGGACCTTGGGGCGGACCCAAACCTGGTGGACGGTTTCGGATCAACCGCTCTACATCAGGCGGCAGCGCATGAAGTGTTCCAAAAAGGCCTTGTTGCGGCCCTGCTTGACAATGGAGCCAGCGTTGATATTGTCGACGGCGTGGGCCGGACCATACTTTCCCGGGCTGCTCTAAGATCGACTGCCGATGAGTTCATGCTCGTTCTAGCAAAGCTGGCAGAACCTCTGAAGGCGAAGCATATGGCCGACGCGCTCGGCGCATCCCTCAAGTCGCCTGACAAAGAAAAACGCGCATTTGGTGTCATCATGCAACAGGAAGGCATCAACCTTAGCGAGCCAGACCGAGCCGGATGGACTGCCTTGGATGTTGCCGACTCCGAGGGCCTTGACGAGCAATGGGCGCTACTTGCGAAGAGAGGAGCTCGTAGAGGTATCGAACGCCGGCCAACTGCCTTCTCCAAGAGCGACGTTGAGCCAGTGCTTCGCGTGTCGGATGATGGGCGAGAGGCATGGATGGAGCGTGAGTGTGCCAAGATTGGGTTTGATTGCAGTGCAAGGAGCTAGAGCTAACACACCGGGTAGCCTTTGACAATGGCCAGGTACAGGTTTATATCTGCGGTGCCGTTCGGGCAGACTCATGCATACCGCCTCCGATGGAAGACGAAGATCCCATTTTTTATTTTGAAGTGACGGTGCAGACTCTGGACTCGTAAGTACATCGGTTTTAAACTCTCCCCTTCAACGCTCCAGGCCATTTTACTGATGCAGGCACTCGTTCTAGGGAGGATGCTGTTGTAGCCATTGGGGTGGTGGAAGAGTTCTATCCGCTACAGTCCCATCTGAGCTGGGAGAAGTCATCATGGTGCTTCCTAAGTGATGGTGGCGGCATTGTCGTATCGACAAACAAGGTCAGCACCGTGCCAGGTTTCGCGGCCGGCCAAGTCGTTGGCGTCGCAGTCGACCGGGAGGCAAAAACATTGTGGTTCACGGTGGACGGAAAGCGAGTCGGTAAGTGATGAGATACGATGGGTTCCATTTTGAGTCTAACATGTAGCGCGTTACAGGCGATGTGTGCGAGGACGTCTTTGGACAACTGTTTCCAGCTGTTTCATTTATCCAAGGTCGTGAGTGTGATAGTAGAGTAAGTATTAGCTTTGGCACCAAGGACAGCGGCGAGGAGCTCAAGTTCTCACCTATGGGAGGGAAAAGGAAAACGAAAAAGAAGTGGCAGAAGTGGAAGAAGAAGAAACCCGCACCTGGTGCAGGCCTGTAAAGGCATGGACGCCCCTCTGCAGCGATGTCAGAATGGACATGGCTCTAGCACCCTTCTAATAAGTAGATCGTATATGCAATGGGTGGTTGGAAAGTAGTGTAATCTGGGACTGAAGCTGGTGGTATATAAAGTAGACCATTTCAAATTTTTACTCTACGAGGCCCTCTTACAAATAGGGGCAACTTGCACTTAGCAGCAGCCACCAGAGCCGCAGCCATGCCCATGGCTATGCTGATGATAATCATCCTCATGAGGCTTGGCAACCCCTTCAGCTTCCTTGCTCAAGCAGCTAACATGAAAAGCGCTCAACTTGATCAACCTCGGCATCTCTCTCAAGAGTCCAATATTCACCTTGAAATCCTCAGTCTCGCGGAACTTTTGGTGAGCCTCGACACTGGGCCAGCCGATGAACGCAACAAGCATGGCACCCGTCTTTTCCTCGTCTCCCTTTACGGGAACGTCATTCTCCACACTCCAGCCGTAGCTAATGCCGCGCCAGTCGGGAGAGTTTTTGAGGGCCTTGCCGGCGAACTCTTCCAGGCGTCTTGTCGCGGTAGCGCGCGCAGCGACATCGTAGTCTGGGGGAAAGAAGGCGAGGAGGACCTCGGTCACAGGTGAACGGGTCTTGTCGAGAACATCCTCTGGGGGAAAAGGGTTGACAGTGATGTGCTTGTTCATGTACTTGGTGAAGTCGACATAAGGGTTGAGAGACTCGATGATGGGGCCATGCTCCCTAGAGATGTCAGCTGTAGCCCTATAGCGGAGGATAAGGGAGACTCACTCGGTCTTGCGATAGTTCTTGTGATGTTCCACAGACTCCCAGTCAAGAAACAGCCACAGAGTCGAAGGATTCTCAATCTCAACACCAGTGTAAACCCGTCGTGCACCGGGCTGCTTCAGGGCTGTGGCAAGGACATTAGCGTAGACCTTGCCAGCTTCCGTGGACTCGTCAAAGCAGGTGACGCCGTCATTAAGAGTGATGTAGGAGAATTCCGTTACGTTGGTGACGTTGCCAGCCATGTTGGAGAAGGTAGGATTGAGAGACAGGGAGAAGTTGATGGTGGTGAGGTGATGGAGTGAGGGGGAGGGGTAATAAGGTGAGGTGACATCAGTGGGGGTGATGCACGCTAAATCGACATTCCGTTTGCCCGCATGGGAGAATGGAGAAGGCCAGAACCATTGTCTCACGATTATGAGACTTGACTCGGTCAAATAAAGGTACAATTGCTATCATTACAACAAATATGCTACGCTCAAACAAGACGCTAGATGCTTCAGACCCTCCCTACTTCCTGAGCCCGTGTCGCTGCAGCCAATTTGGGTGATGTTCCTCCTCCCACTTCTTCTCAGCCCTCCTCAATGTCGACGACACATCCCAATAGTCTCGCTTCTGCGCCAGATCTCGAGGTGTCCTGCCCTTGTTGTTCTCAATCGTCGGGTCGGCGCGCCAATCTCTCAGGACTCTGATGACCTCCCTCCTCTCGTCGTCTCCGTCCCTTGCAACGCTTGCCGCGTAGTGTAGCGGCGTGCGCCCGTCCGTCGTCCTCGCGTTGGGGTCTGCGCGGCCGTCGTCGACGAGGAACTCGACAATGGCGGCCGAGCCAAACTTTGCGGCGAGATGCAACGGTGTGCGACCTCCGTTGGCGCGCGCATTGCAGTCGGCGCCGTGATCGAGGAGGAGCATGGCGATGGCGAGGTGATCGCGCTCTGCGGCGAGGTGCAGTGGTGTCAGGCCCTGGAGGTCGCGCGTGAGTGGAGATGCGTCCTGTAGAGCCTCTCCACAGGCGCTGATGTCGCCGTTCCAGGCCGCGTCGAGGAGAATGTCTTCGGGGTCGTCCTGTGGCTTTTGATGTTTCGATACCGCGGCGTCGGGTTCAAGAGGTTTTACGCCCGTGGGTGCTTCCTTGGGCTCATCCTTCTTTGCTGGATCGTTAGAGTCCTGCGCGGAAGGCCCAGCCGACGATTGTGGTGCCTGGGCCGAATCAGCCTCAGGCTTGTCTTTTTCTTCGTTCGGGGCCGCCGTTGGAGAAGCTGAAGAGGCATCCTTGCTGTCGGCTGCGCTGTCGGGCAATTTCTCATCCGATTGATCCTTTTCGGCGGATGCTTTTTCGTTGGACTCGGCCTCTTCTGTGCTCGCCGGTTCTGGAGCAACAGCAGCTGCTTCAGGCTCGGCGCTGGTCGGCGGCGTGTAATGCTCTCCCATCGGAGGGGGATCCAGACCAGTCGACCCGGCTCTTGATCTTGGTCTTTGCTCCGAGAGCGAACGCCGTGCTTCAGCTGCAGCCGACGTCTTGCCTGGCGCGGGCGGCGGAATGGGATTGTTGGCACCAGCAGGAGCAGGTTTCATGAGAGCGCGTCTAAGCCTACCGTCAGCAGTGTCAATTGTGAGTATTTTCCGCCCGACTTACGAGTAAATGTTGACCATTAGCGTGCTCAGCGTCCCCAGCTGCTTCTGCAGATCCGCATCCGCCTCTTTGATCTGGGCCTCCCAAACGTTCTTGTACTTGTACGAGTTGTAAAAATCCGAGAACCCCTCCCAGACGGTACCTTGAACGCCATCGTTGCTCAGGTCCTGAAGCAGCTTGGTCATCTTGTTCAGCGCCCGCTCCGCCTTTCCGATGGCTGGTTCAATCTGTTTTTGCAGAGCATCGGAACCCTCACCCTCAACCAAGTCGGGACGCGCAGCGAGCGTATTCTGGATCTGCGAGATGGTGTCCTTGGCTGTCGTTACCTTGGCCGAGAGCGACCTGATCTCTTCCGGGGCTTTTTGGACGCCCATGAACCAGTCGGCCCATTCCTTGGCTGTGTCGGCGTGTTCGCTGAGGGATTGGACGCCAGCATATGTACCCAGGACTTTTGCGCCTTTCTGGATGAAGTCGGATTTCTTGTTTTGTTGCGGCTCTTCGGCGGGCTTCTCGGCGGGCTTGACGCCTGTTGGTTGCTTGTCGGAGTGCCTGAGGGGTGGTTTCTCAGGCGCGCCATGCGACTTGGTTGCATTAGGCGGGGATGGCCTCTTCTCACGATCGATTGAGTGAGTGGCTTCATGCCGACGAGGAGCTGGTGAATGATCTCTTGACCTAGACTGTGGCCTGCCACGGAGCATGTCCGCCGCTAGGTGAGCTGCTGGCCGGTAACCTGGAGGCGGCGATGGCCGTTGTGTTGGCGGAGGATATCTGGGAGACCTTGGTGCTTCATACGAGGGCCGCCTCAGAGCATCCGGCCTCCTCAGCGCATCTGGTCTGTAGCTATCGGTAGGATACGATCTCATCCGGGGGCGTGCATCGGTCGGCAGCCTTGGCGAGCTCGGCCATGGTGGTGTCTCATGGCCGTGAGGTCGCGGACGATCCGGCCTGGGGAAGCGATCACGATGGCGTGGGGGACTGGGCGATGGCCTACGAGAAACAGGTCTGCTCTCCTCGTCGGCCGAGAAATCAGAGTCGCGATTCATCCGCCGCCGATAGGGTCGATCTGGCCGGGGTCGCGCTGGTCGCGCGCGAGGTGACACAGAGCGCCAACGAGTGTCGCTCCTCCCGGGACGGCCATAGTAGGAACCTCTCGGGCTTGAAGTTGGAGGATATCGTGGTCGGCGACTGGCCTCATGCGATCTAGACCTTCGGGACGAGCCGCCCCCGGTCGTCGGGGGCTTTAGCGAGGCTGGCGCTGCATGGGAAGCTGAAGGTCGTGATTTACTCAACGAGCTGAGGGTAGGGACCTTGCGCGAGCTGGATGACGGGGTGGGACGCTTGGGTCTCGTCGATCGCCTCATGGACGAGAACTTGCCAGGCATCCTTGAAAATCCGGGGCTGTCGGCGCTCTAGAAGCTTTCAAGCCCAAAAATAAGATGCCGCGATATTATAAAGAGGGACGATTGTTGTAAAAAAGTACAGAACAATGCCAAACCGGGCTATGGGCGGGAATGACGACATTGCGGGCATTTTCAAAGCCTTATGAGGCATAACGCGATGCAGGTTGAAATCCGGGGCATGGGTGGATTGTTCCATCACGAGAGGAGCTGTTTCGCCTTTAGGCAGGGACACGTTGTGGAGGGCTTGTGACGTGTCTCTCTGCTGATCCCATCACTGGGGGGATGTCAGCTAGGGCGTCGATGGTGCCGGCGCTACCGTCAAGACCCTTATCCCGGGGCGGGTCGGGACGATAAACCAAGGAAAGGCGGGCCGGATGTATAATCATATCATACCTTTGGCGGGTAACAAATGATGGCATTCTCCCCGGGGGGACGACCTGCAATTCAGCTGTTGTGCACAGCCTTGGATCTTGGATGCCTGTGTATCACGGGGTATCCTTGCACATGGTCGCATGACCTGGGCCAGGCTCACAGATGATCAGCTCTGTTGCTTGCGGTTGGGCTATGTCACATGACGGGACTGGAATTTTAGAAATTCGCTCACTGGATGCCTGATAGATGACATTTTGTGATCTTTCGTGTTGCGTGAGACTGGGCGTCATCATGTTGCGTTTTGTTAGCTGACGCCGCCGGCTAGATGCCCAATGATGCGCAGTTGGGCTCCGCGGTTTTTCTTTAGCTCGGCGGGTGTTCCTGAAACATGCAGATCGCCTCTTCTGCTGCCTCTCGTCATCGTGCTTCTCTATCTATCTCATCTGGGGGGACGGAGGATGCCATGCGGTCACTCATAGGGATCTGGTCCAATCATAGCCAGTACTCGAATGCGCCCGCACATTCTAACATAGGATGAAAACAGATCGCCACTGAGATTTGCCTCGCAGCTGATAGTGAACTAGCAGTGGGTCTGGTACCGGGTAGGTTGGTGACTTCCGGAAACGGAGAAGAAGCGCCAAGCACCGCTACTCGATCTATAAATATATCACGCCATAGATAACTGTATTTTAAAGCTAGGTGCAACTAAAAAGTAAAAAATAGGCAACTGTGTTAGCATTGGTTAGATGACTATGATGTGTTGAGATACTCTAAGATACTGTGTTCTTTACTGTCATGAAAGCTGGATTCAAAGTGGTAGAGATAGTAAGTAATTGTCATCTACTATGAGCCTATAAATCTAGAGGATTTCTGTACGGTATGTAATATGCGTTTCTGCTTCTACTTAGACAGGTTCACAACTCGCTTAAGACTCAGGCGGGCCTGGGTAGGTATCTAGAGAATGCAAAAGTCCTTGAACCAAGGTACATAGAGCAATAGAAGTTTCAAGTTTAACACGCTGTATAGATCTCAATGGATGAGAATAAGCATAGATTTGAGAAGAAACATGTTCTTTGTTATTGCTGCAGCTTCCTGGTGGATAGGAAACGAAAGAAAAATAGCTATGGTGCACTTTTATATGCGTAGGTGCTCTTAGTCACCGAAAGAAGCTGGGTGGCTGAGGTCTTGTTGAAAGATCTCCCACACAATTCAAGCCCGCATTTTTGACAAGTTCCCTTCACGGTCCTTAACCAGCGTTGCAAGTGTTTCCGTTGTGCTACAGATGGTTAGTTATGTTTATTGACGGTTGATATGACATACCGTATCACAGCAATAGTGGTGGCTTCCATCAGCAAGCTGCACGTTAAGACAACCGTCGTTGGTCTTCCAGTAGCGAGCCCCGTTGCATTCGTTCTTGCCCTTCAGAGGGCCAGTCTTGATGCTACTGTCACAAGGGCCTGCGGTACCCTGGAAGTAGTCGCAGGTGTCTCCTCCAATCTTCAACATTTTGTAAGGAATACCTCCGCTGCCACCCGGGCCACCGGGGAGTGTCGCATCGGCACAATGAATATAGAGGGCATTGGCGGTAACGGCCAGTGAGCCGAGAATAAAGACACTCAAACTATGGCTGTTAGAACTGTGTTCAAATAAATCGGAACAAGCGCTTACCGAGCCATGATGATTCAGGGATTTCTGATCAAGTGCGAGTTCTGTAGAGGATGGTCGATTGTTTCTAGGGAATGAAGAGAACTCCTTCATTTTATATACTTTTTGACTACCCGTGCACCTACTCTATTAGGAATCCAGCAAACGCCGCTTTCAGCTCTCTTTGGCAGAGGCAAGACTGTCAAATCAGGGGTAGTTTGCACTGCCCTGCGCCCTTCAAACATGTGTTCTTTACTCCAACTGCTAATCGTGAGGCGGTCATCGTATTCGATCCTGGTGAGTAGAATTTGTAACCATTACGGAGCCCGCATGCCCCATTACGCTAAACCACTCGCACAAACAACAACCAAAGGATTCTCGTATTGATTTGAAAAACCCCGAAACACGGCGCGGGCCGCACTCTAGCATATACGGGAAGACTAGTTCAATTCCTGCAAGCTTGGGACATTCAATCAGAACGTAGACACCGCTCTTTACACCCACTGCTCAGGAACCTCGGCCGACTTCCTTCTCTATAAATTCAGCGGCCGAACCTAGTGTACCCGCTTTTCATCAATATGCTCATGTACGCTCTGGCTCTGATAAAAAGTACGTGAAAGTGAAATCCGCTCATCGCGGTGGCCTTCGCGTTGTTGCTGAGGTCTAATCGAGGAGTTTCAACGCAAGTTGCTTTCCGTTAAATGGATAATCAGCGCTACATCTAGCCCGTATTTCTGTCTGTCTGACTCTTTTTGCCTTTATCCCATAAAATCCAACTATGTTTAGAGTCTAGAGGCATGACTCTCGTTTAGCTGCCTCGTAGTGCCAGGATGCGTTGCAAATAGTAGCTGAGCATCCCATAGCAACGCACGTTACCTTGAGACTCCCGAGGAATAACTAGCCAATGACAGAGATGCCGTATGTTCCTCATCACCTCCGAGGGAAGGATGCAAGATGGCGCAGCAGGCTTCCCATGAAAGTGGCTCTGAACCCATTCACCGAGGCTGTCTTCTCGATTGGTTCTAAAAGGCAGCGTGCCGGATAAAGCATGTGGTCAAGTTGCTTGACAGGTCCTGTGCCGATCTCTCTGTTCGGTGGCGGCCGATCCTGCTCGCAGCGGCCGACCCTATCCACCAATCAGAGCAGGTATTAATGGACCGCACGTTCGCCTCATTTATCGCGGTGTTGTGGAACGAATCCATTGTGTTCAAAATTGAAGTGCGCCAAAGAAATTTGGCAATTTGCCGACATGTTGAAGCTGCACAAACTAACTAACTTTTCCCTGACAAGTCGACTGACTTTGACAGTCACGCCGAAAACCTTCCTCAACGCAATTCTTGAACTTAGAAATGACCTCCTTTGGGTCAGTCAAGCAGGCATTCTTATAGCCATTGAGGAGCGTAATAACTTCTCATGGTGCATCTCGGTATGACTCCTTGCCGCTACGCAGCATTGAAGTCAAAAAAAAAGAGGCAATTGTGTTAGCATTGGGTTATGATGCTATTGATGTGGAAAAAAACCGTGTTTTTTTGAACTGTGGAAGCCATACCCTTGATGGGAATAAAGCAAAGTACATAGTGGAACGAATCATAAAGTGTTTGTGACGGCGCCAAGAGCTCCCGAGCCATCTGTGGAGCTTTAAGAAGTTCCCGACTTCTGCCTACCTAGATAGCTAGGAACTGTTAAGTTTGACCTGCGGTCTAACTTTTAACCTGCCTTTTAAGTGGAGTAATATGCTGCTCTAGACGAGACTGACATCTTTATTATCAGGTGAAGGGGGTCTGATCCGCGTCACAGCATCGCAACGGGGATCTTTATGTGCGGATTCGGGTAGTGCGCAGGCTCTTGTGTGTAGTACTTAAGTCGTGTTTCTGATTCTTAATTTCTTGAACTGTGTTCTTTGTTGTTGTAGAAGCTGAATACCAAGCATGATAGATACTTAATTTCAGAAAGTGCAAGACAAGTGAACGAAGGGAAGAGACTGAGAGTCGATAACAAGAAGACAGATTTAGTCTTGACTGAATGTGATCAGACGGTTTCGGCCCCTGCCGAAAACACATTCCACGACATCAGAGCCAGGACCTTTGACCTCGTTCGTAGAGCAATTGACAAAGTGCGTAAGGGCAACACAGAGCCATCCACCACTGCTGCCGGCAGGTTGCAAAAGATTTACAGCTGCTGTACCAACGGCTACGTCGATTGCGCGGATTTAATTTTACATACCGGTCCGTATTAAGTACTTGACCAAAAGCCCATGTAGAGCATGGAGCTAGGTACTGACTATGACTGTCATAAAACAAATAAGACTTATCTAGTTTATAATTAACCTTTCATCAAGCTTTTCCTAAACTCTGCCCAACCCTAGTTAGGCAGTCTTGGAAGCATGCGCAGCGCCAACCTTGACCTTCAGTGATAGCGCTGGCCCCTTGAACTAACTGCCTTCCCCTGTGGCGTATTTCCCAGCCGTACTCAAAGAAGCAGATAAGCGCGGTTTTTGCGCACTGTGGCTGTGTTGTGACATCGCGTAGGGATTGTACATAGACGTAGGGCGTGCATCACGTCGCTTGATTCAGGTAAACCGGGCAAGGTTCAGATTGCTGATAGCCTCTACACTCCACAGCCTTCACTTGTGAGTCATCTAGCTCTATCGCTCTATAGTAGTAGGAGATGCCATTGCCTATCAAAAACATCATATGCCTAGTTTTGGTCTTGTTAGTTTCATATAGGGAGAGGAAATGACGTCGTCTTTGGGGCTTGATTCTATCTACGTGACACAGGCACCTTGGCACTGCCTCGGCCGATCTATCGCCACAATCCTAAGGAAGTACTGCTACAAGACCAAAGAGGCATTCAGTCAAAGATTGACGCGAAGCTTACGCAACAACCGCTGATTTGGTTCAGCTGGGGCAGATGCGGCATTTGTGCGGATTGACATGGACAGGGGACCGCCGTTGGCCAGCTCAAATTAATGATAATTTGGAAGCTGGATAGACTTCACACACGGCTCGTGCGTATGTGGCTGCTAAAGAAACGGGCCTTTCTTGGCGGAATGTTTACGCGGCTTCTGTGATGGCATGCGGGAAATGGGGCATCGCGGATCAACACTGGTCCGAGGGCTTCGGCCGTTCGCCGGACCCCGCTATCCGGGCATAATCGTTTAAACGATTACAACCGCGTCCAGTTGAACCCCCCACCCCTTCTGTGCCCATTAACACTCTGGTTATTCTTCTACACCTCCACGAAGCTCTAGTAACTATCGACGTGCATTTTCAATGCTGATGAGCAACAATGGCATTGGGCCGTCGGCAAGACGCAAGCGCCCCGCGATCTCGTGCAGAGAATGTCACCGACGTAAACAGAAGGTATTGTGGCAAACCACTTCAAATCGCTTGCCAGGCTAAGGTTGTATTGCAGTGTGATCGTCGCCAGCCATGTGCGCACTGCATGAGACGAGGCAAAACAGTAAGTGTACTCGTCTTCTCAAGACATCATTTACTTAAAAAACAGGACGCTTGTATCTACGAGGTAGACGCCGACCGTGTACCGTATGCCCCCATCCCTACCCAACTCCAGGACAAGCCGACGAATGGTGTTCCGCAAAACTGCTTAGAACCGACGCCAGCGACTTCGAGCGTTGTGCAGGATGAATTCAGAGTACTAGGCTATGGAGACGATGCAAAGGGGACTCTGGGAGTCCTCCGGAATCTGGGAGAGTCGGCAAGCCTTTTGCACCACTCCCAGCCCCGCAATGGTTCTGCCTCGAGTCAATACGCAAGCATAATTCGCGAGCTCCCATCTCGGAGGCACATGGACATTCTCGTACAAGACTTCTTCAAAAATGTGGCATGGCATTACGATATCGTGGACGAAGCCGCATTTACTCATCAACTTTCTGAATGGAGTCGCCTGACGCATAATCAATTAAAACAAGGACCAGATGCCTTACCCATCAACCTCCGATCCTTCCCTGCCCTTCTCTTCCAGGTGCTGGCACAAGGACTGCTATTTCAACCCACGCAACATGACGAGAGCCTCAATGATTTGAAGTACACAGCCGACATGGAGTTATCCGACCGGGCGGCGGATTACAGTGAGGCGGGCCATCGACTTGCTTCGTCTTTCAGAAAGAGCGAGCTCACTCTTACGATAGTGCAGGCCGAACTGATGCGAGCCTGTTTTGAGAAAACCACTGGGGCAGTGATAGAGGCATGGCACACACTCGGAGTTGCTATCCGCGACGCTCAAGAACTCGGTCTACATCTGATCGAGCCGGAGCAGACAGTATACCTGAGAGCTGAAAAGCCGTCGGATCGCGAATTGGGCCGCAACGTATGGTTCATGCTCCATCTCTGGGATGCCCATATGGCTATTGTCCTCGGAAGACCGATGTCGACAAGAATGAGTGCCAACGACGTGCCTTTGCCAATGTCATCGAGGGATAGCTCTGGCGCGCCCAAGCCACCGCAACCTCGGGACGTCATTCTGTGTGGCTATCACACAGCTTATAAATTCTTACAGGACATCCATGACCTTGAGAAAATGGAAGACTGGCGTACCCCCGTTGACAGCATCCACGACACTATTCTGACTAATATTGCGAACCTTCCAGCATGGGCTACAGCCCAAAGATCTCGCCAAGGTGAACCTCGTTGGCTTTCCTCGGCGTTAGAAATAATGAACACCAATATACACTTTGTGGTCTTTGCTTTGCATCGGCCCTTCGTTTTTGCAGATCCAGGCAGTCGTCGCAAAGCCTTTCACTCGGCAATGCAAATTTTAGAGTCGCAAACCCGTCTTTTCGACCAAACAGAACCTTTACAATACAAAGCTTTCAGTCTCGTGTTCGCGACATTCGATGCAATGGTGCTCATTGCAGCTGTGCACATCCGCTTTCCGAATGAGCTGAGGGAGCAATTTCCCGCGACGGAGAGGAATTTGGAATGGGGCTTGAGCAGGCTGGACTATTTGCAAACCAGAAACAATCATCTTGCCACCTCAGCTTTCAGTATTATCCAACGGTTATACCGAAAAATGCTGGCTGTTATGTTTCCGATGCAGTCATTAACCCCCCACCATGCAGATTCTGAGAGTGGCAACTCTGTGGGAATGGAAGCAGAGATGGTTGGAGTCAGCTGGGAAAACACTCTACAATATGACCTTGGGGATGTCTTCCCCCCTCAACCATTGAATGAGTTGCTATGCGGCGGATATTTCAATGAAACTGAGTTTGGGCCTGACTTCTTTGACAGTCTTGGAAACGATCTAATCACCGACACCAACGCCAGCGAGACAACAAATCGCGATAAGTAGTTAAACATTATATTACGAATACTGAATGCTTGTGGCCCATTCAACTTTCATAGAGGAAATACAGTAAACCTATCTAATGCCGCTCGAAAGACGTCACTTGATTTAAGAAGTTCTTTTGGGCCTGTTACGGAAGCTCTGAAGTTGATTTTGCCGGAAGCGAGTCAAACAGATACGCGCCAGGGTTCTGATTCATATCTGGTAAGCGTGTCTGCGTTATAGTATCTAGGCTAGTTAGTCCTCTGACAGAGCTATATGCGGCTGTGCTGACTGATTGAATAGTTGGGACGTAAGACATTGGAGAATCCAATAATGTCCTCGGATAGATTTTAGCTACTGTGTACTGGATACAAGAAACCAAATGGGTCATTAAGCACCCGCTATATCATCAAGGGTGACGTCGCGGAGGTCGCGTTATACAGGTTCTTAGTATTAGCGTACATTGGTTGGTGAATCCGTCATCTACACAGTTAAGTAATTCGATACTGGAACAGTAGGTCGAATTTTCATCAAGCGGTTTGTTGACTGTGTTCTATCTTACACCTTCACCTGTTCAAACCAAGCCGCAATCTCGCCCACGTTATGATCCACAACATCCGGCTGCTCATAATGCTGGAAATGTGACACGTCATTATCCCAGATCAGTTTCTTGTTCTTGGTTGGGATCGACTCAAAATGCCTCTTCGCTGCCGGCGCATTCATGCAATTGTCTCCGTGAATCACCAGAGCTGGCTTGGTGAGCTTGGCCACCCCGGGTACAGTCGAATAGTCGAAGTGATCCAGATCACTCATCACTGCGTACCGGTTCTCGAACCCTTTCAAAGTCCAAGGGCCGTACCAAGACCACGCGACCGGTCCCGGAAGGCCAGCAAGCGAGCCGACATTTGGATCTGCGGCTTTGGGATCGACAAGAGGTTGGTAGGTGACTTCCCCTGTTCTTTCGTACAGGGCTTTGGCGTCTTTGGCTCGCTGAATGCGTGCCTGGTAGAGTGCTTCTCCTTGCTCGGGTGTAGGCATCTTCAACGATCCTACGTCGACACCGGGCTCGATGTTCACGCAGCCAGTGCAGATCATCCAGACATCCGTCTCATGATCGCGATAATATCCTGTCACAGAAGCGACAGCAACAACACGATTGTCGTATGACGCAACATCTAGGCACTCGGGGCCACCTTGGCAGACACCGACGAGAAATAATCTCTTGGCATCGACATCTCCTCTGCCGGCGAGGTAGTCAAGACCGGAGACGACGTCTTCATTCTTCATCCGGGGATTTTCCAAACGCCGCGGCTGACCAGTACTTTCTCCGACTGTGCGTGGGTCAAAGATCAAGGCGGCGTAGCCTTCGTCGGCAAGACGCGTAGCATACTGTAATGGGGCTTGCTCCTTGACAAACGAATACGGGCCAAGGACGACGACGCCAGGCGGATTAGCGACGTCCTTGGGCATGTAGAGGATACCGGTGATGGTCTCCCCGTGAGATGGGTAGGTCACCTTCTCAGTAGTGTAACGACCGTGACGACCCATGATATAGTGTAAATAAGTCAATCTCGAGTGCTAATAGAGTGGTAAAATGATACTGGCTGAGATATGTTACAGATCGGGTATCAAAGGCAGTGATAACGGCAATATTTATACATGCTCCTAGAGCCCCGAGGTTCGTATTCCAGCGAAATGTTTATTCGTTGACAGAGAGGTCAAGGATCGTGAGCTGTCTCAGACGTCATGTTTCGGCGATAAGACCCACTATTTTCGGGTTCGTTAGCCCACCATCTCCATGTTCGGCGATGCTGATGCACACCGTCGCAGAATATCTCCGATGGTCAATCCTGTCGCAGCCTCAGATCCGCACAAACAAACTTTAAAGGCAGCCAAGGCAAGATCTCCGGACCTAAAGCTACCAGCAACTCGTTTCAATTGGCAGTCAAAGACGAAGGGCAAGTCCAGCCGACATACTCCCATGCTCGGCTCGTGCTGATCTTCAGCTACCTCAGACTTCGGAGCTCTCGGTCGAGGTAATTATCGGAAAAGAGTGTTGAGCCGAGGATTGTTGCTGTGCTATGTAACGCCCATGTTGTCCTCTTTTAGCTTGAAGTGAAGTGGTGGTTCAGCCGGCACGGCCGAGGCGAGTCCGTCACCCAGGCTAGTGCCATCGATCATTTTTTATTTCTAATGACTGTTTTGAATAGATTGCTCTAATGAGACGAGCCTTCACATCGTTTTGTTCGGACACTTGTCTTGGTCAAAGGGTATAAAGGGACTACTTCGCTTAGTCGCATGTTGTCGCTCAACCACAAGTCGCCTTTCTCTCAATCAGCAGTGAACGCACTTGCACCACATTCTTCTTCATTAAACCCCACATACGATACAACATACAATACAACATGACTTCGTCTAGCAAGCTTGTCCTCGTCACTGGTGCCAATGGCTTCATTGCCACCCACATTTTGCAGAGTCTTCTACAAGGCGGGTACCTTGTACGAGGAGCCGTCCGATCGCAAGCATCGGCCGACGCTATTCTAAAGACTTTCCCCGAAAATTCCAGATCCCTCTCGTTAGTTGTAGTTCCTGACATGACTGTCGAGGGTGCTTTTGACCAAGCTGTCAAAGGTGTCGATGCAGTATGTGAACTCAACCTTCGCACTTCGGCCACCCACATTATACCTCGCCCCCCAATCTCGGGGTAGTGTAGTGACTTCTGATTGGACTCACTGACAAGTGCTCTCTCTATCAAGGTTCTTCACACGGCGAGTCCATTCACGCTCAACGTCAACGACAATGAGACTGAGATGCTTGTACCAGCAATCAAGGGGACCCAAGTCCTGCTAGAATCTGTCTCCACGCATGGCACAGATACCAAACGCGTCGTCATGTCATCCTCTTTCGCCGCCATGGCCAACCTCCCAAAGGGGTTATGGCCAGGCCACACCTACAATGAGGCGGACTGGAACGAAATCACCTATGAATATGCCAAAACCGCCGATGCTAGCACGGCCTACGTGGCGTCCAAGGCCTTGGCCGAGAAGGCCGCCTGGCGCTTTGTTCACGAGCGAAAGCCTCATTTCGACCTTACTGTCCTCTGCCCTCCGATGGTCTTCGGTCCTCCCGCGCACACTCTGTCTTTCTCGGCGTTAAACATTGCCGCCTGGAACATTAATCGCTTCCTCTCTGGAGAGCTCCAAGACGTACCCGACACGAGCTTCTGGGGTTTCGTTGACGTTCGCGACCTTGCAAAGGCGCACGTCCGTGCTCTCGAAGTTCCCGAGGCCGGCAACGAGAGGTTTTTCATCGTGGGCGGGCGATATAGCTATCAGCAGACAGCCGATGTGCTACGCGCATCTCCACGTATTCCTAACGTTGAGAAGAAAAAGGTGCCGGTCGGACGGCCGGGGCAAAACTATCCAGGGCCGAACATCTATGAGGTCGACAATTCCAAGTCAATTCGCATTTTGGGTGTCGAGTATCGCTCATTTGAGGAGTCCATTGTCGATTCTGCGGTCAAGTTGATCGAACTAAGAGGGAAGGCATAATTTTAAATGAGTCAAAGACAGTAAGAGAGTTCAGGCGGATACAGGGGGCGTGCCATGCGTCGCACGCACGGATGGATGGCTAAGATCGGAGGAACGCTCGACTTTTCTGAAGTAGTGGCTGCAGTTAGCTTTTTCTACTCATGTTCAGCTCACTGCTCATCTAGGTAATACAATGCTGCCTATAGTTTAGAGAGCATCGCCACCGTCAAAGTTGTTCACGATAATTGTGGTCCTTACCCTTGATAGTTGATAGTTTTAAGTGGTAAGTGATATGTTATTGGATGAATTACTCCATTTGGTGAGATAAACACAGCTAAGTTTGTCCATAACGCTCTCAGTCTCGGGCGATGCTTCTTGCCCCTCTTACAAAGAAACATGCCTGCCTTGTATCTCCTTGTATCTTACCTTAACGGCACAAATGTTGGGTCATACGGATGTAGCCACGTCTGGGCAGGTAATCCTCCCCTGCCATTTTCTCTGCCACCCACCTAGTGTCGCTTCTCATCGCCACATGGGCAGGGTTCGCGCTTCAAACTTGGCTGTCGGACTTGGGCTTTCTATGGGGAGTGGTCCTGGTGGAATGTCTGGTCTGGAGCATTGCGATCCTGATACTTGCTTGGATAGATGTTTGGGGGCTTAATGAGACTGAACAACTCGACTACTAATCAGATGGGTCATCATTAGGTATATTTGCATTTTATGTTATTAAAGGCTTTTGGAATCTGAAATACACTAGGCTTTTGGTGTTTCATTGCACTGGCCTGATTTAAAATGAAGTTTGTCCTGTTTGTGGTTGTTGCTCTTTATGTAGATGACGACGAGTAGTGAGAATAGGGAAAGGAATGTCATCGTAGTTGCAATAGAAGCATAGCATAGATGCGAAACACAAGAAGGCTGCCCCAAGAGGCAATTCATGGAAATAGATACCTATACTGCGGGCTACGGATTAATACCACAACGCAAAGAAGCCAACAATAAGAGCCGCCAACAAAGTAGCTCTACAGTAATTATCCTCCCGCAAGGTCAGTGCCTGGCTTCTCTCGGTCGTGGTGTCATTGTACTGTCCCACCAGTGCTGGAAGCTGGTCTCCTCCCTCTACAAGGACCACTGCCATGCCAACCTAAAATAGTTGTTAGAAAGCCAGACTAGACTATGATACAAAGAGGACGTACTAAAGCGTGCCATTGAAGGTGGCAATGGAACATCCACGCGCCAGGGTTGTCGGTAACATATCTAGACATCAGGTATCAGCAGCAGTACACACGTTTAACACCAGGCAGACTTACCGGATCACGGCCCAGCCCGATGATGGTAGGCCGGTTGTGTCACGATAAGGGGGATCACGGAGGTTGATGAGAGACTTGGGAGCGTCGGTAGTAGACGAGTACGAGAAAGATCCGTTGCCAGAACCTAAGACCCAAAACTTGTGGCCGTGCAAATGCATTGGATGGCCCATCTGTGTTATCATGTCAGCTTTCCATAACCAACATGTCAAGCGGCACTCTGCTAGGAACTGAAGTGTTGGGAAAAAAACCTACCACATCCATTGACTTGTTTGATATGTTCATGATAATGTCAATCGTCGAGTTAATAGGCAGATGGATGGTCGTATTCGACTGCCAGCCGGCGGAAGCATCTCCATACACAATCGGAATTTTTGGCTCGGCGAAGGGGGCCTTATTGACGACCCATGTAGTAACATCGGTCTGATTAATTGAGAAGTTGAGAGTCCGATCTGCTGCGCCGCCCGGGGGAGATGCATCATCCTCGAATGGGGTGAGCTTTTCTGGTTTGAGGACGCTGACGTCTGACTTGGCTGATCCGTTGATGTAAGTCCAAGTCATTGACGGGTCTTGCATAATATCCTTCGGAGACCTTTTGGTGGACTAGCGGTTTGAGTTGGAGATTGGACGGCTATCAGAGATGATATCACTCACGTTGTATGACACAATTGCTTGTCCTTCCAGCACCTGTTGCATGTCGCCACTAGGGAATGTTGCGAACCTAAGGTAATAATTTCCGGGTTCTTGATCGAGTCGAATCATAATGGAATACCGTTGACCAAGTTCCATGTGTAGTACCTGGTAGGGTGAGTGGAAGCTGGGTAAGGATGTGAGCCGGAGATACATACCTTCACTTCTTGAAGCTCCACAAATAGGCCATCCGCGGCATACACAAACATGCTGTGTCCGTCTAGCGAGACCCTCAACGCGCTAACGGCACCTGAATTAACCAGATTGAGAGCTAGCCAGCCTCTCGACTCATCAGCAGGTATAGTTAGCAGAGATGAGGTTGTGTTCTTGCAGCTTTCAGGTGGCAGTGAGGATGCGTTGTAACCTTCTTTGAACATCATGGGCGGCATGCAACCACGGGGGCTTAGGGAACTCATTTCTGGCATATCTGCCATCCCTGTCGAGGATGCCTGGTCATCCATTGACATCGTGGAAGTCGCTTCCGCTTTCTCTGTGCTCATGGGGGTATCCATTGTCATATCGTGCCCATGATCCCTTTTGGACATATCCATGCCGGACATGCTCTCCATGTCAGACATTTCTGATGTGGCCGTAGACTGCGTTGGATCTGCAGTCGAGTTTGGCTCTATTCCGAGCCCCGGTCCAGCTTTAAGGGCGTCCTTGGGTAGGCACTGGACTCTCCCCTTGCCGTTGGCCAAAACACTGTCGACACAGGACGGGAAAGCTCCTGTCTTGAGATATCGCGCAAACACGACATCTGAGAGCTCATGCGTCCAGTCATTCAAGAGTATGTTTGTTGCGTCTCGTTCGGCTTCGTGAAGGGCATCTGCGGCGTCATCGTTTCGAGCCAATGATGCGAATGGGCGTTTACGGGATGCGGCGGGTCGGATGAGGAGAGGGCCACGGATGGCATCGTTGTAGTAGGCGCGGACGTGGGAATGGTACCAGAAGAACCCATACTCGGATCCGGTCGAAAAGCGGTAGGTGAAGTTTCCGCCTGGCGGAATCGGTTTCTGTTACAGAGAATTAGCAAAGATGGGGTCAGTGACAGACCCTAACTGGGTATCGAGTCCAACCTGTGAGACACCCGGCACACCATCCATCTGCGGAGTTCCTCGCTGTAAAAGTCCTGGTAGTGAGAAGGACGTCAGTGACTATACGGTTGTACGTAAAATTAATGGCCTACCATGCCAATGAATCGTGGTGTCGACGTCCAAGTCATTCTGGACATAGACTTCAACATCGTCTCCTTCGTTGACGTCGATCAAAGGGCCGGGCTGCTCGCCATTGACAAGGTACATTTGACGCTCGAATCCATCTGCGTGAGGGTAAGCATCATCACCTCGACGTTCCCGTTTATCATGTACCTGGAGAATGGGAAGCGCTGTGAAGCGTGAAATTGAATTGACGCAACGCAGCTCGCGTGCCAACAGCATGAAGCAAGACAGCGACGGATGCTGTGAGCATCTGCGCGTGGACATGCATGTTCCTGCTCTAATCACAACGAATCTGAAGATAGAATAATGTGCTGGACTGTAGAAAACAAAGGCAAGGAGAGTGAGAAGCACAGCAAAACAAGGGGCCTCTCAATCACTTATATCTGACCCCGATTCGCTCATCTCAAGCCTTAGCACTACTACCTACCGACTGCCGCTAGGCCCCCCCGGCTCTGAAGTCCAATCCACGAAAGCATGATCGCCGATATTAGCGGAGGCGCAGCTCAATGTCTCTGGCAAAGTATCTGTACATCTTGAGGCCCCAGCTCTCGAGGCACCACTTCGCCCTACTTGCCGCGTGGAGTTGATGAAACGCGGCATTTGTGCGGAGTTTAGCGCGCCCTGGCTGGGATTAGCGTGTTTACCCCTGGCGCATGCCCGAAAGTCTAAAACATGCCGATAACCGGGTGATCAGCACTGGCAGACAAGCTTCAGTCGAATTCTCCCTTGCTATGCGACAACGGGTATTACATCAGAGAAACAGTCAACGAGGGCCCACAGCTATGGAGAAGCTTAAGAGTAAAGAGTACCGTTACCAAGGAGGGTAAAGTTCCTGATTAACTGAGAAGGCGCGGTAAGCGCTGTCTCCATTCGTAACAACGAGAGTGCGTCATGCGTCGCCGGCTCATCGCTGGCAGTTACCACGGGCGAAAACTCGAACATAGAACAAAGCTGTGGGTTAGGAAAGACTCCTAACTGTCTTAAATCGGTGCGAGTATCACTTAAAAGATGAACGCATTGAGTAAATCCATCCCCCAAATCGCCGCATCCTTTGCTCCCGTTGGAAACATCTGATAATCTCCCGCCAACAGCGGCAGACGGTACGGGCTATGCTGGCGGCCTACTGGTGCAAAGGTCGGAAAGTTGCGTTATAGGAAACCGAAACCGCCTGGTCAAGAGATGATGAAACTGAACTCATTTTCGTCCTCGCCGTCAATGGCAATGCCGCAGTTACCTTCTCGTCGCCAACCCATCTGCGCTCGATCCAAGTACCTGAACCATGACGCTAAAAATAAGAACAAGGAATAATGCAACCACGAGGTTTATCTTGGCTAAGTTGTAAGCTAGTTTGTGATAACTCCTATGGTCTAATCTTTACGTGGGTTGGGAGCAAGAGTATGAGGGCAAGGAACGTATCTGAACAGTCATTGAGTGGAAAGATGGGTATGCGAAAACTGTATCGGGCGGGTTCAACATTTCAAGATAAAGTCAGAAATTATTTGCACTTTCAATGACTCACATCTAGATTGAAGGCAATTTTGAATGCATGTGTAAACCCAAATCTTTCAGGGCGTCTATAAAATGACTCCAATCGTCTCCATTTCCTAGCAAATACGCTGAGCCAGAACGCTGTCCTCGTTGCCCACTGCATACCAAGCCTGACCCCCTAAGCACGCCCATCATGTTTCCCTGGCATTCGCTCCCGGCAGAGGTCCGTATGCTTGCTTTGGGGCAAGTCATTCGTGTATCTACCCGAGTTGCCCCTTATGCTTCTGTCTGTCGAGACTGGCAGTGCGTCTTCGAAAAACACACCTTTCAGCAACTCGTTCTCGATACGTCAGCCTTGTCTACTTTCGCCAAGTTCGTCAAAGGAGAGAAGGCACATAGGCTGAGCTACATCAAACACATCATTCTTCGCATCCAACTCTCCAACTATAGTTGCCTTACCTGCAGCAAGCCTGAGGATGCAACAGCCATTACTCGGTAAGCCAGAGCGCCTTGAAGACACATTTGAGTCACTACTAATATTTTACATAGCAACAATCGAATCTTTACATCCTCGCTACGACAGCTGCTACGTATTCTTTCGTTCTCGAAGGGGGCTGGTGGGTTGACACTAGAGATTAGTGCACACTCCCCCAGTGATTTGAAGCATCGCTTCCACGAGATTGAGATGGAAGATTGCTATCCATTCCGCTTCGAGTCCGACTTGTCAAAGTCCCCTAGTCTCCTCGAATACCGAAGGCGAAGATTTGCAGAGGTCCAAGACAAACAGATTCGTCACGGACCCAACCGTACTAGCTTTGGGCAGTTGAAACGTTTATATGGCACGCCTCTCGAACTCCGGCCCTGGTTTTTGACAAACAAGCGAGGTCGTCCAAATCCTGTTCCAGCTCTTCCACAGGTTCCTATTGTCAAGGGTCTGCTCATCCGACAACAATTCTTCAGGGGCATTGCGCTTCCAACACTTGCAAAGATTTTGCGTGAAAGCTTGATCGCCCTAAAGTGGTTCCGATTGGAACGGTGGAAGAGCTTGACAAATAAAGTCGAACGAGAATTTTATCAAAGTAAGAAACATTCCTATTCCCATCAGTGTCAAAAATTTCATTCTAACTATGCCTGGTAGATCTCAAAACCCACCTGATTCCTGCAATGCCCCAGAGTCTTGAGACATTCTATCTCAACCAGTGGCCGAGATGGGCTATGAGACGCTATAACCGCGTAACCTTGCGAAGCGCTGTTCAAAAGTCATTCACGAAAGCAATGGCAAAATTATGCCATCGGATGGTCGACTTCTACGCTCCCCCCAATATCAACTTGAAGGAATTCCTATATCAACTTACGCAGCGTCCCGAAGGCTCTAGACTAGAGCGACTCTGCTTAGTGATTGGCAAACACCTGGCGAGTTATTCTCAAGACTGGATCAATTCGATATTGGAGGATGCCGTGGGAGTAGCATGGAAAATGCCACAGCTCCGCATTCTAGAAATATGGAACACGAGTCTTAACTTTACCTACGTCTTTCGATATACTCTCAGCAACCAGCAAGCCACGATTACCTGGGAGACTACCGGGGTATCCTTCCATCTCACTCCAAAGGTTCGCAAATATTGGGAGCTCGTTGCTTCAAGGCACACCGCAAGACCGCTTGCGATAATGATCAAGAGCCTGCCTCACAAAGCTGGCGCCGCATCCTTTTTTCGAAACCTGGTATTGAGAAGACACGTTTATGACCCAATCAGGGAGGAGACAGGTGTGGCTGAGAGAATACTGCAAGCAGAGAGAAGATCTGGTGTACGCCTCTGATTACAAAAGACCGTTTTAGCTGTGAGACGAGGCCATTATAGGATTATGAGTTTGGGTAACGGTAAGAAAGAAATGTAGCAAGCATAATTCAAGGTATTCCCGGCTTTCACTTAACTTATCAAATACTTCAGTGTATTTCTCTAGCACAGCATGACATACAGATCTTGCTCCTGGCAGACCTGCACCCAAGTTCCGTTCGGCTGCCCGATCCCCATACCTTCTCCTTGACGTCTCCATACTTCGTGCATGCAGGAAATAATGGTCCTAAACCTAGTGAAACCAGTCTTCTCAAACGAGTTCTGAAGCCAACCCGAAAAGTACTTCCTCTGCGAGGTATGCATGGCTTCACAGCCAGCCAGAAACGCAGGCCACGGAGAGCCTGGACCATCAATGCCGTCTCGCGCACAAGCGGCATCAAACTCCCGCAGGGCCTCAATCACGTTGTCAATATGCTGCTGCAGAATACTAGGATTGACGTCTCGAATACGCCGATAAAAGAAGATGACGAGGGTGTAGTTGAGTGCTCGCACTAGATGGTCCCTTGGTGTATACTTTGAGGCCTCCTCCATTTGTGGTGGTGGAGTGCTCTGTGCCAACGCCCACACAAGGTTCTCAAGACGCTTCTTGTGACTCTCCAATGAGTCTAGTGAAGAGCTGTCAAACTTTTCCTTCGACTGAGCCAACCTTGCCATAAAGTTTGCTAAACGAGTTGTTTGTGAGACAAGACTCAGCCAGGTTTCTGATACTCCGTACAAGAACCTCAAAGCCGAATCAGATTTTCCTTGGTTATCTTCGAGGTGGATATGGCTCAGCGGTGACTCAATATCTCTCGAATCAACCTTATACATGTCCACGTCAAGTTGGAATGGTTCTAGGCCTAGAAAGTCGTCTAACCGTGGGTTTGGATGTGCTTGACGGTAGTTCGTGTAAGGGCCCTCTGGGAATAATCCGGCTGCTGCATCTGGGGAACCTGGGCCCTGCTTGGACTTGACATTTGGATTGTCGAACTTGTGCAAGACGTAGGTGCTTTCGCCCACAATTCTAACCCACGTGTAGGTATGGTGAAGGTAGCTAGCCTTGCGTGAGATCCTCCTCTTAGCCAGTCCACAAGTTCTAAGAAGCCTCTCTGAGTCAAGCATGTAAGCCCTGGCATCATCTTGATGATCGTAGAGAATCTAAGTTCAAACTATGAGCTCAGCAATAGATAAGCTACCAAGGGGGTCTCTTACCGCAAATGTAAGGATTGAAGATATGGCCAAGACTAGATCCTTGTATTTGGCTGCTTTAGGCGAGATCTCATGTTCCAAGGAGTACCGAAAGTTGTTATTCGCCTCTTTACTCATGCCCGCGGCGAGGTTGTGCCAGTGTTGCACATTACTTTGTCCCTTGATGTGCGCCAGGTGCGTCGCTGAGAGGGATAGCACAGAGTATAGGTGAGATAGAGAAGCATGCGACACCGTCCGGGTTGTGAGGAAGGTGAGTCTTGCCAGTGTTGCGACAGCTGCATCGATATGGATATCCAGGGAACACTTTTGAGCGAGTGGAAGGGACCATATGTGGGCGATCATGCAGTCGTTGAAATGTTTCAACAGCAACTGTGCATCCTCGACAGCAATCACTTCAGAGAATACAGGCCGCGGTAGACTTGATTCGGGGGTATCTTGCGTCTCGATACTCGCTTGGAATTGTAAGCTGTCTACAGCAGCGACAGGTGAAGAAGTTGGTAGACTAAAATCGGGCAGATTAATATCGTTGACGGCTTCGGAAGGGTGCCAGGAGAAGCCCGAGTCTAGGTCGAAGAGGTCCGTCCAGTCAAGCAGGTTGTCTGTGCTGGGGAACAATTCCCGGGCTGAACCCGACCCAATAGCATAAGACTGCGCATTTCCCTCTTGAACCGAAGCATCACGGGTTCCTGTTTTGGATATCATGCCTTGGGGTGGTTCAATGTCGACATCAACAGATCGGGTTGGTGGCTCGGGCGTGATGTTCTCGACACTAAACACACCAAATGGTCCTATTGTGACCCCCTCATCGCTTGGCGTAGCAAAATCTTTACTTCTTGCTTCTAGACTCAATAGCGACTCATCAAGGGTTTTGTCTGAAAGGGTGGATTCGACCTCTTTGCTGGTGGAGACTTGAGATTGTTCTGATGCGAAAGTGTCAGCAGATCAATACCACGAGAAGCAAACAAACCCACTTACCTGGATAAAAAGGCCGCCTCGGCGTCCGCGTCAGTGATTTGCTGACTTTGGAGCCAGAAGCCCCTGCTGTCGTGACCCATCGGAGTCCAGCGTCTTGAAACCCTTCACAAGTGACTCCAATCGCCTTGCATGTCAGACAGACGGGACGGACCTTGTCACATTTGACATGCCTTCTGCGACAGGTCGCGCAACCCCCGTAGGAGTAAGACCCCCGGGATTTCTTTGCAGATTTCGCTTCCATTGCTGTGAAAAGTGCTGCTTTGGGAAGACCACAAAGTGTCATGAATCGAGAAATGACACTAGCTTTTTGTCCGAAAGCGGATGTTTATTCCGGCGAGAAGGCAGCTTACATAATGGTCATCACCGCCTCGGTGAACCAGCATCACATTCCCTTTGCCTCTCTAAATAATCTGCATCTGTTTCGAATCCTCTAGTAATTCGTCGATTGTTCGAAAATGAACATCTTTAAAGTATCTTTCGCGTTGCTGAAGAGCTTCTTCACGAGGAACTGCCGTCCCGCCGGACCCTGACCATTCGTCAATAGTTGCTCGATACCACCTCGTGTCGTTTTCATCTCGGGCAAGGTCCTCATCAAGTGATTCTTTTGTAACATAAGTTCGCTTAACCCCGCATTAGCATGGCCTCATTTTAGACTTGTGGGGTGATTACCTTCAGCTCGACACCATAAAACTGTTCGACCTTCTCAATAGCCTGGTTCCACGTCCCGAGTTCACCAAAGACATAGGTGTGATCATCCCAGTCATCATAAGGTACCAGCTTAACGACTGCTTTTGCGACATCTCTGGCAGCTGTCCAACCAACCGGCTCATGACCCGCGCCGACAACACGAACAGTCTTTTCTTCCAGATCGATGGGCCAGCCAGAAGGAAATGGGCGAACGTAGCTCTTTGATCCATCCGGTGGTTGAACAAAGTAATCTGCCAGCCAGCCTTGGTTGACCAGTGTCCACTTCACATCAGACTCCTTCGCCAGTGTTTCGCGGAACGCATGTCGAGCACGTTGGATTCCTCGAGGCAATGTCGGAAAATCCCTGAGATTGCCCAGAAACTCGCTAGGTATATATTTCTTGCAAGTTTTAGACTCTCGACAAACCTCAAGAAGTGCTTCATGTAATGACAGATAAGACTCCGGGCTGTCAGTGTGTAGAGTCGAAATGAGAACCGTGACGTGGAGACGTTCAACAATCGGCAAGACGGTGTCTTTCGAGTAACTCTGTATCATTTCTAGTGGAATCTCCAAGTCATGGAAGAAAGTATTATCAGTCCGAGAAATAACAACGACATCGTGAGTTTTGTCACGAGTGAACTCTTCAGCCAGATATTGGGCGACGTTGCCGGAGCCGGCGATGGCAACCACTTGTTTATTGGAAGACATGACTCGATAGCGCCAAGAATAACCGTACTTTAGCGGTTTTTTTTGTCGATGCTGGGAGATTCGAAATGCCGCCGAGTTCAAGTCTTGATTGACACAGGAGCAGGTGGATTAAGTAGTTTTCCGCGATTGTTATCTATTGTGATGTTAACCCCGCATCTTTCCGATTGATGGGTCTACAACCAATCGGGTCCAGTCCCAAGCCTAATGGCGCTATCGGCTACCGATTCCGTGATTTCCTGTTCGGACCTCTATCCGATGGTTGTTGATTCACAGAGTTCAATAGTATCCTGAGAATATTCTCAAGTGACCTCTCAGTCATCATTAGCCGATTTTACGGTTTCCCCAAGCCATAGCTCAGCTACAGCTCAGTCGCTCATCAGGCCGCCCCTCAGCTCTTTATTACTATAAGCCCCATGGCGGAGTGGTAACCTCAAAGGGTTTTCTTCGGGGAGCTAGCCTCTCGTTGTGCAGCTACGCGTAACTTTTCGTTTCTGTGTAACTGAAAGGTCAGAAATTAGGCAACTGTGTTTGCATTGGTTATGATGCTATGTTGTGTCAAGATAGTGTGTTCTTTGTTGCTGTGGAAGCTGGATAACATGCATTGTTGAATAGTGGCCTCGACAAGTTTGTTTTGGTGGTGAATGGACTTTGGATCCCGAGAGATGGTCCTGGAAATAGCTGGAATTGTCGTTTTCCTCTTTGCGGGACAAGTCTTTTCGAATAGGGGCTCCACCAAGATGCGCTCAACTTGTGGGTTCTTTAGTTAGCAGACAAGCGATGGTTTGGAATTTATCTTCGAGATAAGAGTTCCTGGGAATGCTTCCACGGACTTGGAAAAGAATGGAGACTGTAAAATCGCGCGGCGAGACAGATTCGGCTCGCCGGTGCGTCCGTGCTCGGTCTGATTGAAGTGTGAACATGCGTGCAACCGAGAAGTCACACGGCGTGCGTTTCGAGGGGGGGCTACGCAATTGGAATAGAAGGCATGCTGTTTAGGTTTGTCGACCGAAGAAAAAGAATCAGAGGAAAGATGAACGTCTGCCTGAATGGGGCATGGCCTGTTTGTACTGTCGTTGGTTGCGACAAGTCAGGCTCTCATGGTATTGGATGAAAGCCCGGGTTTTGTCCGGATTCCAAGCCAAGACTATCTGGACTGTTTGTTTTTATGGCCGCGACAATCGCCAATCAAGACACTGGAAGGTGGAATTCAGGCTGTGCCGGGTGTTTGCCGAATTGATTGCCTCTTGTGCGACAAACAGTTGCCAGTGGCTGACCAGTGACAGTTGAACGCTGGCATGTTGGAACTCGGATGCATTGTTGCCTAGGCCGCACTTGACTCACAGACCGCTGCAGATGCACGGCAAACAAAAGGGCAGGCACATTTCGCAGCGAATTTGAATACCTCAGGCACGGATCGCATGCCTAAGAATTGCAGTTCAAAAAGAGACTCCTGCCTTCTAATCTCATCCACCCATCGACCATCTTTGGAGACCAACACTCAAGAACGTCGCTACTCTGCGACCAGCCCCCATCCCTCACAATGTCAGGTCCTGTCACAACAAAGCTTTACTTGCATACCTGCAAATGCAACAGCTGCCCAGCCAGATGGTCCAAGTTCCCCAACCTCAAGGAGGACCAAGCCCATCTGGACGAGACAACCGCGGTCGACCCAATCATCCACCGCCACACCTTCGGCGACAATGGGTGGAACACCGAGTCCTTCACCATCCAGAGCCCGGCCATGAGGGAAATCATGCGCACCGCCCTGGCAGACTACCAGGACCTCGACCCAGAGCTGGAGAATTGGACCTTCTGCCCACCCTTCATGCCCATTGTGCATCGCTGGGACCGCCTGCGCGAGCTGTGCGAGAGCACCGGTGACGAGTCGCCCGCGACAGATGCAGCAACACAGCTGGTGGGGTTCCTGCGCCCGATCGTGGCAGCAGAGGTCGAAGCCCTTGCTAGAACGCGCGAGACAGGCAACGTGACTTTCAAGGATCTGTGGCAGATCTTCGCTCCGCACGACTTGGTCGTGACCAAGTTCTACAACGTTGAGACTGTCTGCCGCATCACAAAGTACGAGCTCGTAGAGCCGAAGCCATGCCCGTCCTACTGGGCCATCTACATGGAGTACCTGGACTGGAATGGCTCGCGGTGCGGATATGCCAGCACCACAGCCAACATCATGGAGTTTGACGGATATCGGCGAGTTGGTTCTCTGCCGGCCTTTCCGCTATCGTTTAGCGGCTCTTCTGCCGCCATTCGGCAGCGACTGACTACGAGAGGACGAAAGTTTGAGGCTTTGCGTGGGTACCACTTCCAGAGTGGTGAAGGCACCAAGATCCTTCTAGACAAGCCAGAAGAGCGACCGGTAAGAGAAGCAGACCCTCTGTCATCTAATTTCTTGTTGCTAATGACGCCAAGATTGCCGGGAGAGTCGTCATTGATGCGTTTGCTTACTATTCCACGAACGACATCGTCAAGCCGGATCTCGCACCCCTAAACCGCCCTCTGCACGCCCCAGAGAAGAAGGAGAATAAGCAGAAGAAGGAAAAGGAAGATGACCCGGTAGACGACGATGTGTGCGGTTGGGACACCCCTGGATACGACGACAGTCCTTCTTGGGACGTTCCAACCCCGCGTCTTGTGGAAGAGGGCAACGCAGAAATGACCATCAAGCCAAGAGAGAACTCTGCAGGCCGGAACGAGGAGCTCTACGCGCTCACCGACGACCAGTGCCTCGTTGCGACGCCGTGGGTGAAGGGACTGGACCTGAAGACAAAGGAATGGGCCCAGTTCTGTGTGGACGACTTGTCGCCCATCACTTGGATCGACGCTGCGTTTGAGAACCTCGTGCTTCCGGGCACGGAGAAGCAGCTTGCCTGGGAGTTCGTTGAGAACAAGTCTCTGGCCAACAACTTTGATGACTTTATCCAGGACAAAGGTAAAAACCTCGTGCTCTCTGATCGGCTACAGCATGTTCTAATCTTGATAGGTCGTGGCATCATCATCCTCATGTTCGGTCCGCCCGGTGTTGGCAAGACCTACACAGCAGAGGCAGTCGCCGAGAAGAGCCGCGTGCCTCTCTACTCCATGAGCGCCGGAGACCTTGGAACCAAGCCAAAGGAAGTTGAGAAAGCCCTGGACCGCGCCCTTGGTCTGTGTGGCCTGTGGAATGCGATGCTTTTGCTCGACGAGGCGGATGTCTTCCTCGGCGCCCGTACTGACAGCGATCTATCCAGGAATGAGCTCGTCTCTGGTAAATTGCCTCCCTACCTACACTACCACGCATCCTCAGATCATCGCTGACTCCCATCCTTCCAGTCTTCCTCACCAAGCTCGAGTACTATACCGGATGCTGCTTCCTGACCACGAACCGCACCGCGAGTATCGACCCAGCATTCCAGTCCCGCGTCGATCTCTTCCTGCCGTACAAAGACCTGACGGTGCCAGCGCGAAGGCAAGTGTGGCAGAACTTTATCATCCACGCCGGAGGCGACGTCTCGGCCGAACAGTTGGACAGGCTAGCCAAGATTCAGCTGAATGGTCGCGAGATCAAGAACCTCATCAAGAGCGCTCACCTCCTCAGTCTCAAGGGCGGCGGCAAGATGCAGATCGATCGGCTGCTCATGTTGGCGCAGAATCGTGTTGTGGCGCTGGGGGAGATGCAGAACTATTGATTGCGCTGCGTGCCATTTGATGGGTGGTATGGGATTTCTGACATTTTGCTTTTTATGCGCATGGAAATGGAAACCAAAGAAGGCGCTCTCGTGTGCTTGGACGGTTTTGGGCTTTGCATCCTACACTGGTATTCTTTGATCACATTTATCAGACTCTACCCAGAATGAGAAATCGAGAATTTTAAGATCCCGTAATTGGCTCTTGAGGCTTTTGGCTGGGTTGTGAGGTCTGATCAGGGACTTGTCTATTTATCTG
This sequence comes from Fusarium sp. JS1030, assembly GCA_000966855.1. Taxonomy (NCBI): domain Eukaryota; kingdom Fungi; phylum Ascomycota; class Sordariomycetes; order Hypocreales; family Nectriaceae; genus Fusarium; species Fusarium sp. JS1030. The sequence goes on from JWIW01000003.1 coordinate 359,336, forward strand.
GATCGGGACTTGGGGGTGCTAGAAAAGAGACGTTGCGCGCCGTATTCGGCTGTCCGGCCCATCCTTCAGAGCCTGCTTCGATGATCAGGCTATTTCTTGCCATTATTCTCGCTAGCCAGACTCGCTTTGCCCTCTGCCGACATGGGGTGACGTAGCAACTAGGCCAGAGCGCCTGGTGAGCTTTACCTGCGTAGAGCCAGGCTATGCTTCAATATCTGCACCCCAAGAAACGGGCTCTGAATGGAGGTGGTCAACACCAAGTAACTGCACAAATCTAGGTCAGTCTTCTGGAGTAGGTCATATCAGGCACTGAGTCAATCAAGTTCTTGATATAAGCACGACGAAAAGGGAAGATCACAGAACTGAGCACGCCGGTTGTACCCTTCTAATAGCTTGCATTGATCGTTTTGCGCCAAATTGGGATAGATCTGAGAAATCAAGCGCTAGTTCAAGCGCTAGCAGATCGTAATCGCTTCAGCATAGATGCCCGTCTTGGAATGAGCAGTCGAGCAAGGCCTACGACGCCACTTGGATGCCGTAGCAACAAGAGCCGAGTTAAGTTGTAGATCACTATTCCACAGTTAAGTAAACTATTGTGTCTTACCCAAAACCTAATCCAGCTATGAGGCCTATCCCTCATAATCTGTAACGTGTAGGGTGGAACGAGGGAATTGTACATAGTGGTTTAATAAATGAGACGTGAATTTTAAAGACTTGAACTCTAACTCGAGTTAGAGTTATCAGCACACGACCATGCTGACGTGCCTCCAGTAGCGTTATAGGAGTCTATGATGCCTACGATAGAGCCATAAGTACCGGCAACCATCATAAAAGTGCCGGAAATAATCACAAAGACACTCCAACCACACATGAGACGCCAGCGCAGGGTGGGTTGCTCTTTTCCACGACTCCAATTGTCATATAGCCACATGCAACCCATCGGCTGGAACGATAGCAAGGTACCAAAAAGCGCCCCAGCAAGAGACACGATGCCATTGAATACGGGAATTGCGCTGGCAAGGATGTAAGCGACGAGGCAAACACCGAAGCTGCAGCCCAGCCACGTGGCCCAATGAACAAGTGAATTAGATGTGAGGTGCTTCGATCCACGTAGGAAACGGACGAAGAGATATTTGCTTGATACCTTGTCTCGGAATTAGCAGATGACCTTTCAGCAAAGGAAGAAGAATTTACGTGGGCGAGAAGGATGCCGCTGACAAGCAAGCCAGGGATGGCTATCCCGTATGAGACTTTCTTAATAGTTGCGCCGGCGGACCCAAGAGCAGGGGACGAAACATATGATCCGCAGTAGTAGTACACAACAACACCAACAGCCAGAAAGATGATGGTAACAACCGTTTGGCAGAGCGCCAATGCCCGGGGGTAAAGATGAGGGTCCCTCATCTCAGATACGATAGGGAAGAAGGCACCTGTGCCAGCGTATGCGAAAATGAGCGTTGACACGGCGGAAGCAGCCTGGGCAAAATTCGGGCTACCAAAAAGTTTGAAGTCGGATTCCCAATGGACATTCTGAGGCGCAGCCGGAGGCTGGTCCTGGATGCTCACGGCAATAGTCACAATCAATACTGTGTGGCCTATTAGTCTCCTGCAAGCAATACCATGGCGTTGACTGACCTGCTGTAATGATGCAAAAGACGCCGACTATCGCGAGCCAGGTAATTCGGCCGAGGGTACGGATACTCGACAAGACGAAAACCAGGACAAAAGCGACGGCGACGAAAATAGCTGTACAGGCACCGTGTTCCGAGAGGGCGTTGAGACTAATCGAAATGCTCAGCATTGCTGATCCGGCTGTCATGACGTATTCTGATGACGGTCAGTTACAGTGAGTCTAATTCATAGCTAGCATGATTACTTACGACCCATGAAAGCGACGGCAAATAGCTCCTTTCCGATGCGACCAAACATCAGTTCGCCAGCGTCATCAACCCCATAAACACTACGGTGGTTGACCTTGAACACCCCGACGATGTAGTTTGACCAAGTAGTGATGCCAGCAATGGTGCAGAGTAGAATCACGCCAGGGATCATACCCAAGGTATCGAATACAGACGGGAATGACAAGACGCCAAGGCCGATTTGAGTCTTCATCATCAGGAACGCGGTTCCTAGCCACCCAACCTATCGAATATCCTGGTCAGTCGGGTTGCGAAATTGGGGATCAGGATAATCACGTTGCGATAGTTTGGTCCATCTTTGGATATGTCTCCAAAGACGGCGTCGTGCTCTCTATCTGTTACCGTCTCCCCAACGCGCAAATCCTCAGGATCGCGGTGCATATCGGGAGGCGGGCTCTTGAGCTTGTCTGACATGCTGGAATCGAAATACAAAACAGAATTCTTTCGGCACGAGTCGAGTTTGCTGTGATGAAGATGAACAAGAACGGAACTGCGTGGATGTGGTTTGCTTTTATATCAGGCACTCGTGTCTGTTGTTTCAAGCCAAGCAAACACGCGGAAGGCTGCTAGTTTCGCTATGATAAGCAGCCACCCTAGTTTCACCCCACATTCTTTCCCCGGAATTTTAAACTCCATGGGGAAATGGGGTTGTTGGGTCTGGAGATTGTGGTCTGGTATGCCAGCCAGCCTTGTAAAATGCAACCCTTCGAGGGTAATGGGGGACCAGGACAGGGCGCTCACACAGCAGTCTAAAACTTAGCTCGCCCCTGAAGGAAAACGTAATTCAATTCCGCCGATGTCATACGTCTCCAAGTCGTACCTTACAAACTGCCTTGGACGTATATGATCGGTGAGGAGGTGGGATAAGAGCTACTGATCAAGTGAAAGGACACAGATTGTAACATACATTTCCCTGGGAGTTTATAGAAATTTCTTACTCGAAACGCAGAAAATTAGAGCAAGTTTCCCTGCCTTCCTAATAACATCCTTGTGCAAGCCATGCCATCCACCATCCCAGACCCACTTTGTCCCGTGTAGAGTCGCGGATCATCCGAGAAAGGAACTAGCTTCCCGGAATCATATTCCCAAGACTTATTGTTGATACGGAGAAACCTTGATAACGCTAGAGCCAAGAAAACAATGAGGCAGGTACCCGCTGGGCGGAATACGTTTCCAGTATCAGAAAACTGAATAAGTCGTCTTAAATTTTGTGTAATACGAAGCAGGAGACCATAATCCGTTGACCTGAAGGAGGTATTTATTCTCGTGCCTGTTCTCGATTTCTATACTGTACCTTTTTTTTCTTATCTGAGTTCATTCCATCCTCATTCTCTGAGTTTGCTCCTTTCTGTCAATCCGTTTTGTAGTCCACTACCTCTCTCGACCGAACATGGCATCATCACAAGAGCTTGGAGGCATCTTGGTGGCCCTTGCCACCCCTTTCAAGGCAGACCAATCCGAGGTCGACTATGACACCCTGGACCGCCATATCAACTACTTGATTGATAGTGGCGTGCACGGCCTTGTCCCAGGTGGAAGCACTGGCGAATTTACGGCGCTTTCAGACGAGGAACGGAAGAAAGTCCTCGAACAGGTCATCACGTCCGCCAGGGGCCGCGTTCCTGTCGTTGCCGGAGTAGGAGATCTGTCGACTACGCGTGTCGTCGACCTCGCCAAGCACGCTGCTAAGGCTGGCGCCGCTGCACTCATGGTTGTCCCTCCCTTCTACGAGGGTCCAAACCTGCAGGAGCTCCGCAGCCTACTTAAAGATGTCCACGATTCATCCAAGCTTCCCATCGTCTATTACAACATTCCCGCCGCCTCCGGTGTTAAACTAACACCGCTCGAGATTGCCGATTTGGCTGACGTTGGCGTCACTCATCTCAAGGATACCTCTGGCAATGGTCCCGCCTTGACACAGCTTCTATTCCAGTCCAGTATTACCGACAAAATTACTTCATTTAACGGCTGGGACTCCCTGACCTTTTACGGGCTGGCTGCTGGTGCCAAGGGATCTATCTGGGGTGCTTCAAACTTCATCCCGGAGCTTTCCGTCGACTTGTGGAACGCTGTTGTTGTCGAGGGCAACCTTGCCAAGGGCCGAGAGATTTGGAAAAAGATTTACCCCATCACCCAGGTGCTTGAGTCCAACAACTACTGCGCGGCTGTGAAGACGGGCTTGGAGCTTCGTGGCTGGAAGGTGGGAGGAATCAGGAAGCCATTTGCGATGCTAGAGGGCAAGGCTAAAGATGATCTAGCCAAGGCTCTTGAGGGTGCTGGAGTGAAACTTGCAAACTAGGGACTAGCTGTGATGATAATAAAAAGCCATAAGTAGACTTGATTTATTTACTCCCTGACTTGAAACCTTTGACTCAAGAGTCTAAGCTAGACTCCCTAGAGGGACCGTCAAACTGGCAAAAGGCTATTGGGACGTTGGTATCGTGGCTAAACCACATGATTGAACCCTCCGAACGTATTGAAGGGCCGATCAATGGTTACACTAGTGCTGGTGCCAAAACACCCTTCACGTAGGCTACGCGAACTCGTCAAACTGGAGTAGATCCAACCGCCGAAGCGGCAGGGACTCGGATAGCTTCGTGGTTCGCTTCTAGGCGCGCGACCTGCACACGTGAGCTCTCCCGCCCGAAATGCGATGGGTGTTATGGTGACTCATACGGCAAATTCGCGCGTTACTTTCCTGTGTCCTATGTCGCCAAGCAACTGTACCAACGTTATCCTCGCTGGCGTTTTTATGAGTCGGGGAAGGGAGAACGAGCTACGGGCAGTATGACCGCCTGTCCGGGGACCCCCTCTCAGTGGCAAACCACCCCTACACGTAGCTTACCTTTGTGGTGGGCCCCTCGGATGTGCTCCCGACACCGACTGCGAACGAACCAGGAAGGTTTTCGCGGAGGCAAGCAAACCCTCGGCACAGCCCATCGTCCCCATCTTCTAGCGGCCCCTTCTCACATCTTGGTCTAGATAACTTGGCACACTAGAAGCCAACTTGGCTAGCTTGGTTGGGGACCGGCCCGGCGACGGCAGCAGAACGCGAGAGCCTCGCGGCAATGACAGGCTCCGTTGCATTAAAACAGGAATGTAATTCCGCGTGGGGATATCTTCGCTGTGACCTGTCACAACGATTGAGGCGAATCGTTGACATTTAAGTTTATTGCTCTCCGAAAGAAGACTGTCCAGGCACCAATTCAAGCTTAGACATCTTCCACGGCTCTTCTGTAATGGCCAACACCGTTGTCGTCGTCGGGTGAGTACCTCTGTCAGTCTGCACAGGTTCTTGGCCATCTTTGTACTGACAAAACTACCGTCTAGCGCTGGCGTGATTGGCCTCACTTCGGCTTTGTTGCTGGCCAAGGAGGGCAATCATGTTACCGTGATCGCCAAACACATGCCGGGTGACTATGATGCAGAGTACGCTTCGCCATGGGCTGGGGCCAACGTAATTCCGTAAGCAACAGTCCTTTCCGTGAGGCAATTCGCCCTCTAACGCGAGATGGGGTATAGGCTATCACCCGCGGATGCGAGTCGCTGGGAACGACGAACCTGGGTAGCGCTCAAGAAGTTGACGGAGGAGAGCCCCGAGGCGGGCATCCACTTTCAGAGTGCGTTACCAAATTCCCTCCATCAAAGCGCTTCGCGTCATAACTGACAATGCACCGACAGCGACGCATATCCTTCGACGAGAGAAGGACATGCAGGATGCAAAATCTGGCTTCTCGACTCATTTCTACCAGTCGAATCCGTGGTACAAGGACATCTTCAACAGCTTTCGAGACAACTATTCGTCTGAGATTGCCCCCGGTTACGACTCAGGATTCCAGTATCAAGGTGTTTGTATCAACACAGCTATCTTTCTCCCTTGGCTTCTCGGCCAGTGCATTAAACATGGCGTTGTGGTCAAACGCGGTATCCTCAACAATATTAAAGAGGCAAAGTCCCACAGCCATACAGGCAGGACAGCCAATATCATCGTCAATGCAACTGGACTCGGCTCTCTAAAGCTTGGTGGTGTTGACGATACAACGGTGGCACCCGCCCGAGGGCAGATCGTGGTAGTACGCAACGAGACCCCCAAGGATTTCCCATTGTTCATGTGCTCAAGCTCCTTGGATGAGAGTGGAGAGGAGGTCTATGCGATGCAGAGAGCAGCCGGGGGCGGTACGATTCTGGGCGGCACATACCAGATCGGCAACTGGGACACGCAGCCTGATCCAAACACGGCAATCCGCATCATGAAGCGCATTGTGGACCTGTGCCCAGAGATTGCGGGCGGAAAGGGTGTTGCAGGATTAGACGTTATTCGACATGGTGTTGGTTTCCGCCCATGGAGAAAGGGGGGTTTGCGACTTGAGGAAGAGAAATTGGATGACCAAACCTGGATTATTCATAACTACGGGCACTCAGGCTGGGGTTACATGGGGTCTTATGGCTGTGCAGAGGGTGTTGTCGAGCTGGTTGACAAAGTGACTGACAGGTCCAGAGCAAAGTTGTGAGATCGTCGTCTCCTGCTGGGCGGGGTGAGTGAAGGCAAGTCGCTTGTTATGAGGGGGACGATTATTTGACACCACTTGCACCTACATCGAAAACCAAGTGTCACTTGGCATAGAACTTGAGCATTACTTCAATAGAATATTCTAATTGACCTCTCATTACTATCTCTCAAAGTAGAAAGCCTGTGGGGAAAGGATCCTCTGGATCAAGATGCACGCTCTTCTCCCCGGTGATCCAAGCTCTTCCTTTAATAGTCGGCAGCACCGCATCAAGATTCCCAACCTTGGCTGTGCCCCTAATGCTGCCAACAAACTCCGTGTTAATAATGCTTCTGAACTTGACCGGCTCTCCAACCTTCACAAGTCCTCTGGCGTGGAGGATTGCAAGACGGGATGAGCTGCCTGTACCGCATGGGCTTCTGTCCAGTCGTCCAGGAGTAACAATCACGGTATGTTTGACTGTCTTCCCCTCAGGGCCATCTTGTAGCGGTTCTGTAATGATGATGTTGTTGATGCCGCAGATGGCCGGGTTCTCGGGATGTGTAGGCAAGCAGTCGGCCAGGACTGCCCTCTTCAAACGATTGCCAAGATCAATGAGGCGGTCGGCATTCATCGTTTCTACCGTGATACCCAATGCATCCGCCTGGATAAGCACATACCACTGGCCACCATAGGCGACATCCACGAGGACCTTTCCCAGCCCAGGAACATCGATCTCTTTGTCAAGGGCATAGACAAAGGCTGGGACATTGTCGAAGGAAACAGATTTGCATTTGCCATTCTGACATTCCGCAGTTGCCACCACCAACCCGGCTGCAGTGTCCAGCCTCACCTGTGTGATGGGCTCCTTCATGGGCACCATCCCCGTCTCGAGCAGAACAGTCGTGGTGCACACGGTATTCGAGCCAGACATGGGAACCCAGTCGCCGGGGGCCATGATGAGAAAGCCGGCGTCCGCGTCGGGGCGGCACGGAGGCACGACCAAGTTGACACTCATTTCCAGGCGGCCTCGGGGCTCCTGGAGTAACAGTTGACGTAGGTCATCTCTCTCTTCGATGTAGCGCACGAGCTTGTCGTGCATGGTCTTGGCCGGGATGTCAAGAACACCCCCGATAACAACATCGCCCACTTCGCCCTCTGCATGGCAGCAAACAATGGAGATGACTCGTTTTGATCTCATGGCTGGAGATGTGTGGCGGGTAAGCAGAGGTAATGAGAAAGCAAATGACTCTGGAACGCTCGATGCTCTGTTTGGGATTAGATATCAGGACGCGAGACCGGGGCAAGAAAGGGAGGGGCTTTCTTATAGTCGAATGGCTGTGGCTATGTTTATAGGCAGTATTGTCGGGTTATCTTATAGGAATAATGGTTTTTTTACCTAGCTAACTGATTACAGAGACTAGTCGCGGAAAACTTCTTAATTAAGATGTTGTAATACATGCTTTACTTATATACCTAAGAGTATAATAAGATTTAAATAAGAATTTACTAGATTAAATTATAATGTTTATATATAAATATTCAAAGTAGTAAAATATATTTAATTTTTTTCAACCTTTTTATTTTTATAATTCATTTAATTACACCAAGAAGCTCGTCACGAGGACGGTTTCCATAAGAAAAATAGATACAATACCAATTAGATTAAATATGTATTGGAAAAATCAGCCAATTCCCCAAATCCTTGTTCAAATATGCGCCCGATCAACGTAGCAGCGACTCTAACCGACCTTGGTCCAGGGTATGCGGCGTCAGCTGATACTTCAAGGCCAATACCAAGACAACCACAATTGCCCCCCTCCAATAAGGCAGAAATCTCCGCCCAAAGCCGACAGCCAATGTGACAGCAATTCATTCAGCCTCGTCTCGATTGAGAAGTTGCCGAGTTCGGGCTCTTGGATGACCTGACTCAGCTGTCCTTAACTGGACGAGCCTTGCCCAAGGCTGGGCAAATATCTGCAGTGCAGCTTTTGCCAAGCAGACCCCTTGTTCAAATGCAAGGCGCAGGATCATGGCTTGGCCTGGGCTCTCAGTGGTTGTTTTACGATACATCACCCGTGCTGTAGCATAAAGTGAGCGCGTCGCGCACGTCATTTCCCCGGGTTTATTTCCATGCCACTCGTAATCATGATTCCTTCCACAACGCCATCCACAACAGCCACGGGGACAATCGATTCGGTTGTTGCCCTCACATCGCCCTTTAGGGAGCCGTTCGAATGCGGCGATAATTGGGCTACAAGCGTCTACTCGCGCAGCTACCGCGGCGGGAGAGCGACTCAGACGGTCCTGATTTCCCAGCCTGTATCGTCATGTTTACCCTCCGGCTGGGACCCGGACGTCCCGGACCTCGAGCCCCACTTTAGCCCGGGCGTTTGTCCGAGCGATTGGACTTATTACGACATGAACAATTACAACGATGCTTCGACGACAGACGCCATGTGCTGTACTAGGTCTGCTTATATCCTTTGATGAACCGCCGAGAACCGGGGACTGACTCTTTTGGCTATCCAGGGGCTTCAGCTATACAAGCATATATTCCGATATTGTTAGCCTGACGAGACCGTGCGTGCGAGTGACTTGGACCCTGGGTGGATTAGCCACGAGCGGCACCGAGAGCGAGGATGACGATAGTGAGAATTCTATGTTCCGGGATATTGAACCAACTCTCCTCGTGCATGAAGCCTTGGCCGTGGCTTGGGACCGATCCGACACATCGACTCTGACCCCCAAGCCGCCTCGGTTGACCACTGTAATGAACGTGCCAACCTGGCCACCCGGTCGAGAGATTCCTGATGATGACGATGACGACGACAACTATGGATACAGTAACCCGCTCCGCACCTATTTCGACGGGGACATCTCAGCCGAATCCGACACTGAAAGTTCGGACAACAAACCGACTGGCCTAAAACTCTTGGGCATCATCATGGGCGCTGTATTTGGTGCAGCCCTGCTCATGTATATTTGTTGTTGTGGCTGTTGCCGGTCAGAAAAGATTCCCAATGAAGAGCAGGCTGCTCCAAATATAGACACTGTCATAACTGGACCTGCGACTCCTCCACCTGTTGCTGTATCTATAGAGCAGCAAATTGCGACACTGAGGGCTTCAATTCCGCTACGAACTCCTCCACGAACTCCCCTACAGACTCCCCCACGAACTCCCCCACGAACCCCTCCACGTATAGAGCCACAATATGCGGAACCTAGGGAACCAACTCCTCCACCCGTCTATGAACCAGCTCCGCCCCCTTACCAAAAGGATGTCACGAGCCAACAACCCGCTGTGCCAAATAGTGGAGAGAATAGTACAGAGAATGGGTCTGGATTGCGAGAAACATGATGAAGGCTGATTTTATGGGAAATGATAATATGATACATGACGTTATTTATAACGTACCTATAATGATTAACAGTCCGCCTGATAGACTTTTTAGATTTTTCTCTCCCCAAATGCAGAGAGGTAGCTGTAACACTAAAAGAGTGGCTCTTGTACAATATCAGCATTCACTTTATTCTAATGAGAAGCACAACTAAGGACAATAGGCCAAGTTTCAGCAGTGATAAAGATGCGATGTGAGATTTCGTTACCAAGAAGTTGGATCACTATGACCTGAGGATTTATCTTATATTCCCGTGTTTTCTAACGA